>OZ020305.1:11067546-11626369 GCA_963971305.1 Arcuatula senhousia
TTGGTCAGTTTTGACGTCCGCCATATTGTGATTTCGATAACTGCAATTGCTGAAATGTTCTGTGGCGTAATATTTTTTGCTTTATGAATTCCCACGGTAATAATATTTGTTGGATGATCATATCCTCTTTGTATGAGATATTCTTGTAATTCTGAAAGTCTGTTTTTCACGATTTTCCATATTTGAAACTATGGAATAAATTCTTCTCGCCAGATTGTATGGAATATTGTTTTTGGTATGTTTCAGATGACATGAACTATATGTGAGATATTGTTTGGTATCTGTTGGTTTATAAAAAAAAATTAGGTTGAAATTTCGCTCTCTTTACAAGTACGTCTAAAAACATATTTTGGTTGTGTCTTTTTCTATGGTAAATGAAAGATCTGGATTAATACTATTTGATAAGATATGAAATTTTCTAAGCATTTCCTCATCTTTTGTCCATAAAATGAAACAATCATCTAAATATCTTTTCCAATTATTTTGGATGTAATTTCTAAAATCAGGATCGATTTCTTCTTCAACTTTTTCGTGTAGTATTTTTTCAAAAAATCCTTAGGTGAGTGTTGCATAAGTATAGGGGCAACTTTTGTGCCCATTGCTGTCCCTTTAATTTGCTTAAAGTTCATTTCATTGAAGTTGAAGCAATTGTTTTCTAGGATAAACTGTCCCCCTTTCAATACGAAATCTTTGGATAATTTATTGGGGATGGTAACAACTCTGGATATTTGCTAATCCAATATTCAATAGCTTCTAATCCAAATTCGTGAGTTATATAAGAATATATATTATATAAATATACATTATAATTTTAATAGGGGACAAATGGCAAGACCGTGTTCATCCTGAAACTGTCGCATATTTTTGTAGATTGTGTCGAGTGCTGTTGTTCCTCATTTCATTATCTTCCACTTAAAAGAGGGTTTCATGTCAAAACCGCCCTTAATTAACTACTACTAGGTCAAAAATTTTAATCAAAATGGTTTGCCTTGACAAAATACAAATACCAAATACGGTGAAAACGGTAAATTTGTTAAGCTAGCTGTATTATCGATATTTGAATGAGTAACCTCTAATCGGTATCCTTTGAATAAAAGTTTTGTTAAATTATACTTATCTTTTTGATGTTTTCTGTTCCTTGTTTAAGAAGGGGGTCTATATTGGACTATTTCACTGGATTTGAATTATATGCATTTTATCTAGACCTTTGACCGATTGCAGAACAGCAAGCAGCACCTACTGGCCTCGTTGAAGACTGCTGGCGGTTTTCTCTTTTTTCTAAAATACCGCTTGTTATGTGAACTGTTTCGCCATCTCATTATTTTCTATGGTCAGTAGAAAGAGCTATTTTAAGGGTAAGAATTTGGAACGATAAATTAAAATGCAACACACCCATTGTCGTGCTTAGATATGACAATCCAATAGTCATGATAGTTTACCCTTTACTACTAATAGTTTTCAAAACACAAACTGTTAAATCAAAGTATTCAAATGAAAAATAAAACGACAGATTGAATAAAGTTTTAAAAGGGCAAATATATATGTGTTTGAACAATGTTTTACAACATCTGCTGCTCAAACGTTGTTTTTGGTGTGTGAACTATGCACTATACTGACTTGTGAGTAGCTTAAAAGGTTTAATTTGCTCTCCTCGTGTCTTTCTTCATTATAAAAATATGTGTTGCCTTGTGGATAATGGTATAAACCATAATTCCAACTTTTAAACTTAAGTCTTTCTTCATTGAGTTTTTAATGTTACTTCTTAGATCATCTGCAGTATTAATGCCACAAATATATGCATGTTTATATTAATTTTAACAGATTGGCAAATTTAATATTTTACTCACTTGAGAGGTTCATTCATTTACTATCATTTATTAAGATGAAATAATATTTTTAGCGGTCATAAATTTTAAAGTTAGTAGTTGTTTAAAGTATTTAAGATTAAGTTATCTACGAATAATCTTTCATTCATAAATCTGCAAAATTGAAACAGTTGGAACCCGTGATTTTCGTCTAGACATGCATTAAGTAATACACATGTATGTGCTAAGGTTTTCTCTGTTTTCTAATTTGTAATCTGAGTCATCGAGTACACCCTTTCCTCTGCTTCTGAAGCTACAGATTTTTTAAATAACTTGAATGTTAACATGCTTCGATTACTGTACGTTTCGTCAAATGCGCAAGATACAAATTAAGAGTATATATAACAAGATAAAGTGATTCTTGAAATATTTTTTAACTAAAATTTATATTCTAATCAAGCTTCTGCAGTACAGCGACACAAACTTTCATATGTAATAGCGCACTTCGTAACTCAAAGCCGTCTCTACTTCATAATATTAGCCTTTTCCGTGACAAGCTACCAAAGTGTTTGTCATTACGAGAAAGAAGCAAAGAGGCAGCAATGGGGCATTCTAGTTTCTAAAGACCAAAAGGGCATTAACAAAACCGGTAAACACGAACAACAATAGCACGAGGACACACAAGAAATCAAACAGAAATCAACAGCGCAAACTCAAGTCGAAACGAGAGTAAACTCAGGTGCTCCAGAAGAGTAAGCGGTTCCTGCCTGCTACAGCACTCCCATCGCGATGCCATTGTCCAATTCAGTGTGTCAAATCATGTAATCCATATTTGTCAATGAGTTTGAAGTTAAGTTTGTAGAATGCATTTCTCATGTTGGCTAAGAGGCAAAGTCGTTCATATGCGGTAATTCAAAATCTGAATTAGGAAAAAAACACGATCTGATCAGTTGATGCAAATGAAAGTTACACAAATAAGAAAGGTACAATAAAAAAAAAACACACACAAACACTGTAGTTGAACACAAACCTAAAAGTAAATTCGAAATGGATAGACTTACTGATTAAGGATTAGTTTTGTGGAAAATTATTCTCCAGAAAAAGATATTTGAATAACTTTGATTTCCATACTGTGGATAGATAGTGAGTAGTGTTCAGGAACTTTAAGATCTAGTATTTGGGAAACTGAACATTGTTTGCTGTGTGTTATAAATCCAACAAAATGCCCAAGGAAAAAACTAATGAAAAAACAGTTCAACAATTACTGACAGCCAAAAAACCACAAGGTGAGAAAAATGTTGATAATCCTAAGCCTAGGGCTACCAGACCATCAGAGAAAGAACAATCACACAAAAGGTTAGCAAGTGAACTCTCCTTTAATGATAGTATTGATTTGACCCAAATTCAGAGTGACCTAGAATCAATCAAATCTGGACTAAATGGTGTATTGAGAAAGTCTGACCTAGACCAGGCCTTGACCCCATTAGTAAAAAGAAGTGACATTGAAAATATAGTAACAACAATAGTCACAAATCTAGTAGAAACAATGAAAAAAGATCTAGACAATAAGTACAGGGAAAAACTTGATAGACAAACAAAGTGTTTAGAAGAACTTAGACAAGAAAATGAATACATGAGAGAAATGATTGCTCAGCAAAGAAAGAACACCCATGAGTTGAGCCAAATAGTTAGAGACAATGAAATAAGATCTAAGCAAGCAATTGAAATGTCTAACTACAATGAACAATATTCGAGAAAATTCAACATCAAAATAATGAATTATAGAGAAACCAATGATGAAAACCTAAAGGATATATTCATTAACAAAATAGTCAAGGATAAGTTGGGAGTGGAGGTACAACCTTTAGAGGTACAGGCAATCCACCGTATACCTGGGAAGAAAGATCAGGTCAGGCCTATTATTGTGAAACTGGTGAACTCTGAAGTAAAATCAAGAGTTATGAGGGAGAAGAAAAACCTAGCACCAACAACATCTTTCAAATTAGTAGATGATGTAACAAGGAACAACATGGGACTTATCACAAGACTCTCTGAATCCAAGCAGTTTGACAATGTGTGGTATTTTAATGGTTCTGTTTATGGGAAGACAAAGTCAGGGAAACGCATGAAGTTATAGAACCTATTTGACAATATTGATGAGAGACTTAGTAAAATCCAAGAAGAGAAAGAAGATGAACAGGCTTAACTTTTATAATATGCTGTATAAATGTAAATAAGAATGTTCATTTCTATGTTGTAATTTTATATAGAAAGGGAGTTAACTCAAAATGGTTATACATGTTATAATTTCAATGAATATAAGTACTGAACTTTTTATGAGTATTATTTATAAGAGTATGTAGATATTACTATATTATGTCCTTTAATATTTTAAAAGATCCATATAAACTGCAATAATAAAAACAATATGTATCATCAAACATTGCGACATCTTGAGGAAGGTTTGAGTGTGTATGAGAGTGTGTGTGTATGGAAGTTTGTCAGTTGTTATATATTTGATATATATTTTACTTGCTTTATAGTTATTATAAAAATTTTCGATGTACACTAAACTTACTGAAGAAATCACTGTAATATCATTAAATGTAAGGGGCCTTTTTTCAAATCAGAAAAAGAGAGTTGATATATTTAATTGGGTGAGTGAGAAAAATGCACATATTATTTGTCTTCAAGAAACTCATAGCACAAAAGATGTAGAGAAAAAATGGGAGGATGAATGGGGGTCAAAAATGTTTTTCAGTCATGGGAGCAGTAGAAGTGCAGGAGTGTGTATTATGGTTAAGAAGGGTGTTGATATTGTTGTCAATGATTATGTTAGTGATACAAATGGTAGATATGTTATTTTAGATGTAACTGTTAAGAATCAGAGATTTACTCTTGTATCACTGTATGGTTATAACACAGATGAACATGTCTTTTTTGATGAGATTTTAAATCAACTTTCATGCTTAAAAAATTCTTGTATTATGATATGTGGTGATTGGAATTTTGTGCAAGATAAAAATATTGACACTCATAACATATTACTTGATAGACATCCTAATTGTAGAAAATCTGTAGAAAATATCATTGATACATTTAATTTAGTAGATCCTTGGAGGATATGTAACCCTAACATACGTAAATATACATGGCGGCAGCACTTTCCAATAAAACAAAGTAGAATCGATTATTTTTTGATTTCAGAAGATTTATTTTCAATGCTAAAGCATACTGATATAAGTCCAGGATATAAAACCGATCATTCTGTTATATCATTGACTTTTTCTGTATCCTTAGCAAAACGAGGGAAAGGTTACTGGAAGTTTAACTCACAGCTGTTGCATGATCCAGATTATATTCAACTGGTTAAAACAGTTATCCATGATACTATTTTAGAATATAAAAAATCAGGAGATATAAATGATCCTGAAAAGATTGAGTTGTCCTGTAATGACCAAATATTTTTTGAAATTTTAAAAATGAAAGTAAGGACGAATACTATTAGCTATGGCATAAACAAGTCAAAGGAAGAAAAGAAAACTATTAAAAAATTAAATGAGGAAATAAAGAATATAGAAAATGAATATGAACAAAGTCCTAATGAGTTACTTCACAATAAGTTAGTTGATAAAAAAGCAGAACTTGTAGAATATAGAGAAAAAGTTGTCGATGGCATTATATTTAGAGCCAAAGCAAATTGTTATGAAAATAGTGAAAAGTGTTCTAAATATTTTTTAAGTCTAGAAAAAAGAAATTTTGTTTCTAAAACTGTTTGTGAGCTTATAGATGATAATGGTAATCATCTGTCAACAACAAATGATATTTTGAATGAACAAAAATGTTTCTATAAGAAGTTATATTCATCAAGGTTGATACAGGACAACAACATTTACGAAAACTCTTTTTTCCAGCATAATGTTCAGCTCTCACAACAAATGAGTGAATCTTGTGAAGGAAATTTGACTTATCAAGAGTGTAGTGAAGCTTTAAAGAACATGTCAAATGGAAAGAGTCCAGGCTCTGATGGTTTCACAGCAGAGTTTTACAAATTTTTTTGGAAAGATATTGGTATATATGTTTATCGATCTCTTAAATATGGATATGAAGTTAATAGTTTTTCTGATTTTCAATATCAAAGCATTATTACTTGTATTCCAAAAGATGGAAAGGATAGGCGTTATATGGCTAACTGGAGACCTATTAGTCTTCTTAATGTTGATATGAAAATGGTAACCTCTGCATTAGCAAACAGATTTAAAAAGGTATTACCACTTATTATTAGTGACACCCAAAAAGGTTTCATGAAAGACCGTTTCATTGGAGAAAATACTAGACTCCTATATGATGTTATGCATTATTTAGAACAAAATGATATGGAGGGTTTGCTTTTATTAATAGATTTTGAAAAAGCTTTTGATTCCATTGAGTGGAACTTTATCATAAGAGCTCTTCAAAGTTTTAACTTTGGACCTTCCATTTGTCGGTGGTTCTCTACAATTTATAAAAATGCTAGAAGCTGTGTAGTAAATAACGGTCATTTGTCAGATTTTTTTGAATTGGAAAGAGGTTGCCGCCAGGGTGATCCATTATCACCTTATCTTTTTATTATTGGTGTAGAACTATTATCTTTAAAAATAAAAAATAATGTTGATATTAAAGGAATAACTGTTAATAATTGTGCATCACTTATAAGTCAATATGCAGATGATACTTTTTTAACTCTAGATGGAAAAGAAGTATCTTTAAGGGAATCTTTGAAGGTTTTTGAAGCTTTTTATAAAATTTCAGGACTTAAAATGAATAATTCTAAAACCAAAGCAGTTTGGATTGGGAGTAAAAAGTATTCAGACCATATTTTGTGTGAAGACTACAATCTAAATTGGTCTAAATCTGACTTCACACTTCTTGGCATCAAATTCTCATTATGTTTGGAAAATATGATAGATATTAACTTTAAACAAAAACTTCATGATATTTCTAAGCACTTAAAAAGTTGGCAGCATCGTAAATTATCTCTTATAGGAAAGATCACAGTTGTCAAATCCTTGGCATTACCTAAAATTGTTCATTTGTTTACGTCCTTGCCTAACCCCAAGGTTTCTATGATGAATGATATCAATAAGCTCTTTTACAATTTTATATGGGATGGGAAGACAGAAAAGATAAAGAGAAACACATTGATTGGGAGGTTTTGTGATGGCGGCTTAAGTATGATACATATTGAGTCATTTAGTATTTACCTTAAACTTAGTTGGATTAAAAGGCTTTTGAATAATACAGCTGGGGTTTGGCAGGATGTAGCACAAAAACAATTTTTAAAGCTTGGAGGTTTTAGAATTTTTCAATTTGAAAAACATAAATTACTTGAAGTTGTTGATATGATTACAAACCCTTTTTGGAAAGATGTAATAAAAGGATTATACATTGTTAAACCAGATATGAGTATGAATATAAATGATTTACTCAGTTTAGACATTTTGAATTTTGCACCTGTTTTAGATATACCATATTTTGATAAATGGAAAGAGAAGGGAATCAAATGTGTGATAGATTTAATAGATAAAAATAGGAAAAGATTTTTTGATTTTGATCAAATTAGTCAGCTTGTTAATACAAGGAATTTTTTGAATTTTTACCGTATTATTTCTAGTATACCAATGAATGTTAAAAACACGATAAAAGAAGAATTAGCCAAAATGACTATAAATGAGATTGAGATTTTTTCAACATATAATAGTTTTTTAGAGAAGCTTAAAAATAGTAAAAGCTTAAAGTATTTATATCATACTATGATAAAGGAGAAGTTCATTTTGCCAAATCATAGAATTGAGGCATGGCAGAATAACTTAGAAGTTGAAGACATCCAATGGAATGATTTATTTATGGTGCTAGACAAATGTTGTAAAAACTCATATCTGAAAAACTTTCAATATAAATTATTACATAGAATTGTTCCAACAAACAGTTTTCTATATAGAATAAATCTTGTTGATTCAAGACTCTGTACTTTTTGTAAATGTAATGATGAAACTATTGAACATCTGTTTTTCGATTGTGTTTATGTCAAAAATCTATACAGTAACTTTTTTGAATGCCTTAAAAGGGCCTTCTCAACCATATGTATTAGAAAAAAAGAAATTTTGATGGGTTTCATTGATGAATGTTCACTCCTGAATTTATTGATTATTATTGCTAAACAATATATATATATAAATGTAAACTCGAAGAAAAGATTCCTAACATTATTGGCTTGAAACAAAAAATATTTCACTATAGAACTTTAGATTTACATAATGGGAGGAAAACCAATTCTGATAAATGTGTACTTTTTTGGGCTCCAGTTAATGATATATTCCCATCTTAAAATCATGTACATCTCTTCTATTTCTAACTTTTAATTCATAATTATTAAAGCAAGTCTTAATATATAGGTCAGCTGAAAACTGTATGAATGGATAAAGTATTTGGTTTTTGTCTCGTATGAATTACATGTGTATGTGTATAGAGCAAATGAATATAATGTATTTCTGATATGTTTATATATGAATATTTGTATTTTGATAATTTATTATCTGTTAATATTAAGGGTTTAATCTTGTTATAACTCTAAAAAATAGTCAACCAATATTTGATCAACCTCTAGACACCCTAGTCAGGTGGTGGTGTAAGGGGTATTTGTTGTAAAAGCCTGACTATAGAAAAAACAATAAAAAAAAAATAAAATAAAAGTAAATTCGAATATTGTAGAGACTTTTTAAAACATGTACCTGAAACCGGCTGCTTTATTCATTTCAAAATTTCAATGAGACGTAAGACAATTTTAATGAAATATTTTCTGTGATATTTGACACATTACCATAAACTTGAAACACCACACAGTCTTTTCTTTCATGTTTTTAAATTTGAAGTAATTACATGTATGTATAGCCTATATATAATTACTTATCAAATTTCAAGAGGTGCAATTATTTTATCATGGAAAGACGCCCGTCGAAAATGATAATGCACAAAGGGAGTTATTAGATTTTTGAAATGATATTTTAATACAAAATGGAATTTTAACGAAGGTCATTATATAAAACGATGCTACAAAATGAAACTTGTTCTTCTGATCATTTTAAAAAAATCAATGTATTATTTCGCAATTAAGATAACGGATACTTTTTATTAACGAATATGCACAGCTATTATCTTTAACTCTTGCCTTTATGAAATAACAAGTTGAAGATTTAATGTATAAAAAGTACCAACGACTGCAAACGTATCTTGGTTTTTGCTCATTAAAATCATTTTTTTGAGTATGACAGGCTCTTTAAAAGAGCCTAATGAAACGGATTAGATTTTTGGTACTCAAATTAACTTCTTTAAATAAATACCTCGTCACGGGTAATATTAAAAAATGAAGACATGCAAATATTATTAATTTTTAAAATTATACATCAAATATCTATATATATCAATGCTCCAAAGACAATATTTAATTGTACAAAATTAAAACAACCTTGAAAAAAGTATTCGAATTTATAGAATTTACCAGTATATTAAATGACAATATTAATGTTGTAAGTAGTAAAGCTTTGAAAAGATATCGTTTAGAAATAATGGTAATCATCGCCTTAGAACTCATTTATATATTCTTATAGAGAATAATATAGGAAATCAATATGTCCACAAACGGGTGTAGGTAATCATCGAGTTCGAGTTCGAGTCAGAGTTAGAGTTCGAGTTAAAGTTCGAGTGACGACTCGAGTTCGAGTTAAAGTTCGAGTTAGAGTTCGAGTTATTTTTAGAGTTCGAGTTGAAATTTGAGCTAACTCGAAACAGTGATTTTCATGGCAATAATCGAGTTACTACTCGAGTTCGAGTTAAAGTTCGAGTTACAGATCGATATAGAGTTCGAGTTGGATATTTACTTTAGCGCAATTACATGAATGTTGTCAAACATAACAGGTGTTGGTGTTTACTGGTTTTGTCTCTGCCCTTTCGGGCTTTTGACATTCGGATACCCCATTGGTACCTCTGCGTCTTTTAAACTGTTAAAGGTTGTCGCCTTGCAACAAACTCGTTTATTATTATATGTGTAGCTATGATTAAAACCCAATAAATGTACATATTTAAGTTCTGTCACAAAGACTGTGGACAAGAAGCAAATATGTATTAATGTGGCAATCTCCCGCCCAATTTACAAGCGGGGGTATAATAAAAACTTGGTATGCATCTTCTCCGGTACTGGACTGACACGGCGGAATCCCCGTCATTTGTCTTTGAATATCTGAAAATATTATCGTAAGAGGGGGGGGGGGCTATATTGCAATCACCTTGTCCGTCTGTCCGTCCGTGAGTTGTACCGTGCCCCCCCCTTTTCAGGACAGTCGCGCATCTTTTCTCAGTTTTCTTAGCAAACTTAGACATTCTAAGGATCGAAAATTGGACAATTTGTCGTAACAGTTTCAACGGTATCTGCTGCAGGAATTGTTTTCAAATTTGGTACACAGCTTTATCATGATGAGTTGTAACGTACTTCTCCTTTCCAGGTCAGTCAGGCATCGTTTCGAAGAAGAGGGGGTTTCCTGTTTTACCCTTGTCCAGCCGTCCGTTCTTTCGTTCGTCCTTCCGTAATTTTCTAAGCAAAAAAAGATAATAACAAAATTACCGATCTTGGGGAATCAATCTCAAATATCCATAAGACAAGACAAAACAAAGAAGATATAACCGGAAAAAATGAAGACCGCACTGGTCCTGAATTGGTAGAGGCATTTCAAAAGAAATGGTGATTTGAACCAGGTATTTAGGCGCGCCAACCTCCCCCTTCCATTGCGATCTGTATGACGTAAATGTCTGTATTTTATATAACTTTATCCTATGTATACCTCCTGTTATACTTAACCGAATACTTTTTAACGCAAGGCATTATTTTGGGAGCGGGCGTATCACTTGTTAGCAATAGCTCACAGATTTACTTGTTTTCTGTCAAGTTTCGTGAATAAAAACAACAACAATTGAACGGTAAGGGAACGGTCATTAGATTTTAGCGCGCATTTTTTATTTTAATTTTTTAACTTAACATAGTCTTTTTCCGGCAGAAACACCATCCTGCCTTTTTTTAAATTCAGAGCACCGTCCAGCATTTCAATATCCTGATTTTTTGAATCCTGCCTTTTATTTCAAATTCATCATAGCCAATCGAACTCGAATAATAACTCGAACTCTAACTCGAACTTTAACTCGAACTCGAATCGTAACTCGAACTTTAACTCGAACTCTAACTCTGACTCGAACTCGAACTCGATGATTACCTACACCCTCCACAAACATCTAAATAATTTGAGCGTAATGTTAAGATGTGTATATTTCTATTAATTGGTCTATTCAGGTTTGTTTCATCTGGCCTCTAACAAATACATGCTTATAGTAAAAACTCCATTATTTGGTACATGAAAACTTGTTTTTATACTTTTGTTTTGACCATTAAGAACTGTTTTTGAAAAATCAAATAATCATGTCTTATTCTCAATAGATTTTAAGATATCTTGTTTTTCATACCCGTCGGGAGTTGTTGACCTATCATTGAACCAATGTTAATAAAAAAGTTTCCGAAATTGGTTTTGTGACAATATTTAATTTAAGAACGTGATGTAAAGAGGGTGTAATATGATTTAAGAACTTTCTGTCGTAATTCTATAAAATCCTTTGTTGATCTTCAGAGACTGTTTCAGAAGGAAATATCTAATACTTCCATGATTTCAGCAAGGCAATAAACTGATATATCTCCCCATTGTGAAAGTGTTTGGACGAATTAATTTTGTCGCAAATTGATGTAAAATGTAAAACAAAAGTCGGACAAAGAAAGGGATTTATGTTACTTGGTGGATATTTTATATATGTATCATACAACAAAGTGCATGCAAACGTTTAACATTTTTTTTTTGGGGGGGAGGGGAGAGTTAGCATTTCGTCACCAGTTAAATACGAGTCAATCATGTCAATGCGAACCATTTTTGATAATTTTACGAGTAGTTTGCGATGGAGCTTAAGTATTTAGCTTACATTTTTCTAATACTTTCTGAAGAGTTGTTTCTCGTATAAATGAGTAAATCAAACGACAAAAATATATTAATACGTGTAGATAGAAAATGTTGTTTCATTTTTGTGCATTTAAGGGAAATTTTTGGCCGTTCCAAATTTCCCAAAAAATGCCGATTTTCTCAATTTCTTGCACTTAACATCATCTTTCACACAAAGCATGGGATTGTAAGACTGTCAATAAATGGAACATTTTCTTTTGTCCTTGATAGCAAACTACAACCCTTATCAAGCTCATGTAAAAAGAACCAGAATTGTTAAACCAATGATTACCAAATCATCACCATGGAACATGTGTATCTTTAGCATCATTTTGTCAGCAGATGTAAGTCTAAGCTCATTTGTATTCCCTTGTGGTTTTTGCACAAAAAGCGTAACATGGGAACATAAGAGGGCTTTGTGTTATGATCAGTGCATAATCTTGTACCACTCAATCTTGCATTGAACCTAGCAGCAGAAACATACCAGTACATCTTAGATCTGCGGTAAATGCAATACAACCATATAAGAAAATTTTACATACCATTTATTCGAAATTTAAATCAGCATACTCAGGCAAGTTTCAACAATACCATCACTAGTCTTACCATTAAGTCCAACATGGCATAGTATTAAAAAAAAAACTAGGAAATCACTCTCATAAACAACCACCAATGAAAAACAACAAAGCTCGAAAATTTTGTACACAACTTGTCAAGTTGAAACAGAACTTATGGTCTATTTTAGCAAACCGTCAAGACATCAGAAATTAAGGAACCCATAACTTACCTGAAACCAGACATTAACATCGGACAAGAATCGTTGTTGTCCAGCGATATAAAAAAACTCAGAAATATTTCCGGAATATTTTCAGACGAATGCACAAAGGTAAGGATAAAACAGGAATGGAGGCAGTTAGCAAAACTCATGGAACCTGGACAGTGGAAGATAGCGATACTAACTGTGAAATATTATGGACTAAAGAACAGTTATAATTGACTCTGACATAAAACCGAAGTATAAAAAATCCATAATAAGGAAAATCTACAAGTACAAAAAGGCACTTTATTGAGGATTGGTATTCAGCAATACCAGAAATGGAGAAAAAAACCATGTGGATGAGAAAGGGTTGAGAAACTTTTACACAATCTTAACACCAAATAGGAAAATGGACCAGCTATCACTCCAAAATTGGTATTCAAAACATGCTACAGCAAGCTGGCACCGGCAATAACACATATTTCAACAAAAGCCTTATCAGTGAAACTCTGTCTGAAGATTTAAAGAACGCCAACATTGCACCAATCTTCAAAAAAGGACACAAACACAAACCAGCCAATTATCGACAAGTATCACTTACAAGCGTATACTGTAAACCCTCACATTACATCATCTGTCGCCAGAGCTTGAAACACCTGGAAAAGTCTTACACACTTACCAACTTACAGCATAGAATAAGAAGTGGCAATTCCTGTGAAAGTCGACTTATTTTAACAATGAATGACATTACACAGAAATACGAGGCCTAAATTAAAATATTGTATGTTTGCCCTCAGCCGACCGACCCCTGAAATTCGTTGCGACTGAAAATATTTTATTTACATTTATCGGCAAAATTTTATTTTATTCCGTTTCGCTTCCGACTGAAAATCTTATATTTATATTTACCGACTGCATTTTTTTTCTCGGAATTTTCGGATTTTATCGTACACGTTGATAGTAAAGTCAAAGGTTATCCGAAAACGGGTCTTTCATGCGTTTGCATAGAATAGTTTTTTGTTCCGATTCGAAACTGCTGAATGACATTGATCAAGCATGGCTTCATAGTCGCACTCTGTGTGACCACAAATGAAATTAAAAACGATTTTAAGAAAACGTTGGTCAAAAATAAGGTCGTAAAAGTGTGTCCAAAAGAAATATGGGACGATGTTGCCGGGGCGGCGTTTGGAGATACGGATCAAGAGACAGAAGTAGACGAAGCTTTTGAGAAAGGAAACTGTTATTTATATTTTCACAAATTTTATGAAATATGGCAGTAAAATCGCCTCTGTGAGATAAAATGGCAGTAAAGTCGCCAATTCAGAATACAACAAACTCAATGCACATGTTAACATTTAGGTATAGAAAAACCAAGGCCCAACCTGGCATTCTAAAATCACAATTCAACTTAAGGAAATCTGAACAACAATCACAAAAACATAAGGACGCAAGACATGAAATAGTATACATAACAAACATGAAGAACATGGACATGCCAGGAAAGTGCTGACTCCATACACAAATTCGGACAAAGACTTTCAAGTTGTCTTAGCCATACTATCCTGTCAGCCACAGTATTATTAAACAACGGCTATTTATTAGGGCCCCTCATTGAAAATGCGTCACCCTATAGTTTTTACCCGGGGGGGTTACTCTGGTGTTTTATGATGGGGGTGTGCATTTTGTAGATTGAAATTGGTACCCGAATCTATGTCAGAAAATCATCAAAAACATACCCAAATCTATGTGATTAGCAAAAAAATTTCATATCTAAGCAACGAAATAAAAGTCAACTAAGGTTTTTTTTTCATTTTTTAGAGCCTTATAAATACAAGTCTCTTTCTTACTTATAACTTCGTTAAGTATCCCAAAAACACAAAGACACAAAGTCTATGGCACCTTTTCTGTTTTTACTCTCTTGCCTATGTAAGACATCGACAAAAAAATGGGTACCAAATCTATGTGTACTGCTTAAAAAAGATACTCATATCTATGTAAAAAATTGTGAAAAATGGACCCATAAAAAATGCACACCCCGTATATTGGTATATAGGGAGTAACCCCCCGGGAGTTTTTACCTTGTCTGTCCGTCCGCGTCTGTCTGTCAGTTTTAGTCGGGATAATCTAGGTTACAGTAGAAACCTTAGTCAATTGTTTTAGTTGAATTACTTTATGAGAATAGACAAGTGCCAATTTTGTTTCTAGTCATGACCTTGTTGTGTTGTATATCGTGAGATTTGTTTCATTTTGTTAGACATTTCAAGTCTTACTTTAACAATTAAAATTTGAATAAATATGTTGAAATGCTACCAATGTTCAATGTTTAGAAGAGTTAAAATTATGTTCAATAAATAAATATGTTCATTCAAACCAATTGATTCAATGCATTATATCAGGAGAATTGTGCATTCAATGTCAAAAGGTTTCTAGAAATTTTAATGTCAGAAATTTCCTGAAATGCTCTCAGAATAAGAGTCTTTACTGCAATTGTATGCAACACTAGTTAGAACCCCCAGTTTCCATGTTGTTGGATTGACTGGAATGTTCCATATGCCAATTTGCACAGTGACGCATAACGTGGAAAATATTTTATCAACTAACAACATTCAATAGTGGTTACTAAAGGCACAAAAGGTACATTCACTACATATTAAGCCATGCAGGGATAGTAGTTGCATTTTTGATGTTTCTAAGTGTCAGATATTAGAAAAGTATCCTGTAAAAGTGATTAAAGTACAATTGTATGCAAAACATACATACTAATAACAGTTTATTCCAAAAAGCAAATACAGCTAAATAGGATACAAAAACATACAAACATACAAACAGCATATAAAGACGTGCAATCATACATCTTCACATGCTTAAAAAAAACTTCTTACGCTTTTATATCTTAAAGTTAAAATAAAATAATTTACCTACCTACCTACCCATAGAAAAAAATTTACCTACTCTAATTATTTTTTGATAAAAAAAAATAAAATATTTTGCCTACCTACCTACCCTGCTTCAAAATTCAGGGTCGGGAGAAGGGCAAACATACAATATTTTAATTTAGGCCCGACCGGAAAACGAAAATTGACAAACCAACGAAGACCTTAAATGGACAACTGACATCGCTTTGATCAGTAACCGAGCAAACATTACACTGGGATTCTTAAGACACAACCTGAAACACAGTGTTACAGAAAATTTAATGTCTCACTAGTCAGATCAGTGTTAGACTATGCCAGCTGTGTGCTGACCCACATCTAAAAACGAACATAGACATGCTGGAAAATGTCAAAAGACTTTTTGCACGCTTAATGTGCAATGGTCACAAAAAGAAAAGAAGTTATACAGAAATGTTGAGACAATTAAATGGCAGCTCTTATCCAGGAGAACGAGGGAACAAAGATTGACTTTCTTTTTTAGGATCCTAATTAAACGACATCGTGGATATCCCGGCTGACTCATTGAAGATTGAATTCAACCAAAAGCTCAAAAGTTCAATCCCAAAGTAGTTAAAGTTAAAAGTTATTACAGCCACTACAGGCGAATTCAAATTTTCGTTAGCTCCAAGACCCATAAGAGATTGGAATATTCAACCAGAAGTAACGGTTAACAGCAAAGAAATCGAAAGTTTCAATGAAAAATCTACTTTAGTATTATATTGAGTCCTTAAGAGACCGTATGACTTGCGTCTAAAACACCCCTCCGGTGCGCACACACCGATTCACACGATTTCGAATAAACGGATGAAAATATAGAATCCCTGGAACATGTGGAAGGGAACTGTATTGCCAGTGTGCATTGATAGTTGAATTGATATGTGATGAGGCATTGCGATCATCAAGCTAGCTTTTTGATCGGTCAGTTACTGAGAAAGTATCGTACCTATAGCCGTGGCTAATCGCAACAGCGATTATCCCGACTAAAACGGTCAACTACAATTAACTAGTTAATAATAACTATAGATGCTTCACTTTTTGTATCTATTTTACTTCTGAAACTACATAGGACATGAAAACGTGACTATAAACATGGTAATTGTAGAATGCTAAAACACAAAAACAATATGATCATAAAATGTCATCTATACCATGTTAATGTACGTCACTCAGATTTTTTAGACAAATACATATTTATCAAAAATACAAGGTCTTCTTATTGCTTTACGTAAATATATATTGAACTTACATGTATATATATTTTTTCTTCTTTCTTAACTGATCGTTTTCATAATTGGATATAAATATGTCTTTCAAAATTGCTTGATATCATTTTACAAGCTTTATGTCTGAAATGGTTGCTTTATATGTGGTAAAATAATACTAATAAAAGATCAGCCTTGAAAAAAATCTATTATAAAGCGCAGATTTAACTGGAACTGGCTTGTAATAAGCAAAAGACATATTTATACATAAAACTTTAAAATTTACAATTAGGCCAGTGAGTAATAGACCATGGCACACAACCCCCAGGGTTGGCTGATCCAGAGCACCTGGTACTGGGAACTTCTTTGTCACCAGATTAGTGTCCGTCTTGAAGATGAGCTTGTGTCATCACTATGCATCCGTCGTCTGTAACAAATTTTAAAAATCGTCTCCTATGATCCAAGGAATCAATTTGACTAAATTTTGTAGATATGAGAAATGAAATGTTGGCAACCAACGATACACAAAGAATTCAATAAAAACATGACCGTTGTTAATAAAAAAAATAAAACGCCGGGTAAAATCCCTTAAAATTGCTTAATATTAAAATCAGCAACTATAACAGATATATGTAGTAAAATCCGAAGGATGCTCTTAAGAATCAAAAGTTCTACAAAAATCCCTAGAGGATCGAAGTTGTCACGAGTCTTAAGGTAAGATAATCAAAATATTAATACTATTGCGGAAAGAGAAAAGTTGTTGCTCGCTTAAACCTTCAATTCATAAAGCTCTGCAAAAGTCTCCATTTGCTCGAAATCGTCAGATGACCCCTTATAGAGGTTAAGGTCATATAAAGATAGAAAATATCGTTTTTTTTATGTTTTTGCTAGGTAGAAAGAAAACTATTGTAGAAAGAGAAAAGATGTTGCTTGCTTATTAGGCTCATTAGGCTCTACAATAATTCTATTGGGTCGAAGTTTTCAGTTGTTCTTTTATAAGGTATATAGCTAATAAAAGAGACAGTAAGCCTTAAGGACCAGACGAGCAGTTTAAGTTCCTTAGGGCGTCTAGTTTCCTTGCTTCTCCAAATTCACTCGACCCTGCAGAAAGGTTGACGGTAGAACATTTGTGAACCGAGTTGATCACTACAGTATTAATACACCAAAGTCACTATCTTATCCAAATGTATATGTTAGTGTAAGCTAAGATTTGGCAACATTTTATGGTTCTGATATTATGCTCTTCAAAGTGCAATGTGACCTAATGTGCTAATAGCCTTGTGCTTCTCTGATATGCCTTTTAAAAACGAAACGTGCGACTCAGACACAGTTTAGAATTGTTGGTATTGCGAATTGTTTTTTATTGCCATAAACAGATATCAAAGGGGATGTTGGTTATATTGTTTACACTCAAGAAATGGTTTCGGGACATAATGAACTCAGATGCAAAATGTGGCTTAAAACTGGAAAGTGAGCATAGATGTCGGTTTTTCATAATTTTATATATCAATCTCAAATATCCAGATTTTTACAGAATAGATAATAGGTTGCAAAGGTAATGTTGCAATTTTAAAACAGGAACTGCATATCCTTCCAGTGCGCCGTGCAACTCTAGACGACTTGGTTTATTTCACAATTGAATTGAACATTTGTGTTGTTGGGTATTTGGTTGCAATAAACAGGAACTGCTCGCCGTTCCTGGGCAACATGTAACTTGATGCAACCTGGTTGTAGATAAGTTTTTTTTTCATGATTTTTTTTTATTCTAGATTGAATTTAACATCTTTTGTTGGTATTAGTTTCTGTGTTTCATAGCTCTTTTAAACAATCAACATGATAAATACTTTATTGAATATTGAAGTCCTTACCATTTCATGACTATATGTATCACTTAAATGAATATAAAACAAACATGCTTATTTAAGATCATCGAGAGAGCTATATAATTCATTTTCTTTGCATAATTTTCTTATTGAGTCCATATATAAACCACAATTATACAAAGTTTTCTCTTCAAAATGCGAATAAAGTAATATTACGCAATGATATATAGCCCAATATAATTGATTGTGGTTTAAGAAACGTTCGTTTTTTGCTAAATTTATACCCAGTCTTCATAGCTTTAATACTACCATGCAATAATATTGTCTGTATATAGCATATAAATGACACCTAAATCTTCTTTTGCGGAAACAGACAACCCATTCACAATAAGTTGTTAGATAAAGCGCATTAATACTGAACATGTGTCGAGTTCCTAATGGATTTAAACACATTCGAGTGACATGTGTTAAATTATAACTATTTTTATCAAGAAAATAAAAAAAGATGAAGGAATAAACATTTACAGGGAAAATGTCTAAAACCATCATATAGGATTATTTAAATGTCGAAAAAAATGTTGTAATTATCTAAAAAATAATAATAAATAAAAGTGTTCTGTCTTTGGGTAGGCCTTTAAGATCACCATAAAATATCAAATAACAATAAAAATATAGACCAGATCACATTCAAAGCGACGCAGGTACTACAGGGTTCATGTAGCGCAAATTTTAAGAATTTGTTTAACCAAGGTCAGACAGAGCGTAAATTGCTACCATAAGAGACTGAGGCATCACTGCCATCTTATGCCTTTACCAGCTATAGCCTGTTCAGGAGAACAGGAAATTTCGATTAAACCACCATAACACTTTTTGAACTACAGCTACATGTATGGTAAAACAGCAACAATTTGAAACATTGCCTTTTAAAAATGCTTGACTTAAGATAACTGTATTATCAAACAAATTTTCAAAGTTGTCCGCCATCTTATCCTTCTATCGAAATTCAGGCACAGTTCATAGCACAAGATATTAAAATTTACCGAAATTTCAGACCATGAGAAAATTTAAGCCACCCCAAAAGCACAAAATAAATAATGTGGCCAAAAGGTTATGCTACTTGGTAAGGGTTTACTGTTTACCTAGAGTGAAATGGAAAAAAATGTTTACTGATATTTGAAGAAAATAAACAAACAAACAAAAAAGACATACTCGCTATGTGACTAATGGAGATTCATCATATTCTTTTTATCGTGTGGTTTCATCTTTTAGTTTGCGTTATAACAAAATATGAAGAAAAGAAATTTTTACAATGTTTAATGTAAATATACATGAAAAAATAAGTATGGTATACATTTGCTTAACACAATGGTTATAAAGATTTTTATTGGTTAGAGTTAATTTAAAAATCAAATTTTGAAAAAGATTGGGAATTTAAATTGCATTTTATATTTTATCAACAATTGGTGAAAATAATATGCATCCTTAAACTAAAACATAAAATAATATTCATCCTCTAGAAAACAATGCAAAGTGTGTTTTTTAAGTTTACAATATCATTTAGGAAATGGCATTTCTATAATTTTCATTTCCAAAGAGTGTTGAGGAAATTATGGATCGACTTTTCTAAAACCTTTTACTTGGTTTTCTTATTAAGTGCTACGAAGGGAAGAAAAACTATTGCGATAAATGTAAAATGCAAATCTTTAATCTTGTTTAATGTTAAATTTTTAACGGAAGACAAATCTTAAGACACCGACACATATAATTATCATTTGATACGATGTTAAGTATTTGCTGGCTTACAAATGGAACCCAGGAAAATAACTTGTGACGAAAACCTGGAACTTTAAGATAAGATAACTTTTTATCCCAATTGTCTAGAAAGCTGCGACTGAGGAAATATGCATGCCATGGGCGATCATAAACCTGCAACTGAAGAAATGTACATGTCATGGACGATCATAAACCTTCGGCTGAAGATATCATATTATATATGAAAAAAAATATATTAAAAAAAAAACAAATAAAGGTAATAACAACTTAAAACTATCGAACTTGAATGATCAATCTCATAGTCCAGAGAAAATGACAAAAACGAATCAGTCACACCGGAGAATTGGTGGATCGCAATGGTCCTGACTTGGTATAGGCATTTCAAACGAAATAATGGGTTAAAGCAGGTTTTATGGCGCCAAACCTGCCTCTTCCATTGCGATCTTAGGATCCGGTAATGACCATAGAACACAACATAGTTGTGAGACACAATAGGGATATTGAAGTGATCGTCTCAGTACAGCAGACCAGTCAAACACTAATTAAAACAATTAATCACCATATCTTTTAGCGCAATTTTGAACTTTTCTACTTGTGGCTGATAACGAAGAAAGAATTTTTTTAGGGATCGAATGAGACGTATTTTCTTATAGCCCTGCTCCAAAAGTCGGTCACGAAGAAATCGGTGTCTGATAAAAAAAATCTGTGAAATGTGTGCAAGCTCTGGCATATCGAATAAGTTGTGAACAAACAATTATTCTCTCCTGACTTTGTGCCTAAGAGGTTTCTATGATATGTTCCTTTGGCGGGTATTAGTTGATTGTATCATAAGTATACATAAGCAACACAAAGCATTAAAATGTCAGTACCATCCAACAATGATATGTCTTCCTTATACGGCTCTAGCTCTACTAGTATTGGTTCGACACTTATTGGCTATAACTTGCACATGATAGCTTTAGGTCATGAAGATGGTATTGCAAGAAGCAAAGGTGTACCAAAGGGGTAATCAGTATCATAAAACCGTAAAAACAAAGACAAAACTGGCAGACAAAAACTCATCACAACAAAACAAACCACATAACAATATAAAACACACACACACATAACAACAAAACCGCAACTACCATGATCAGTATATCTGTGCTGACAAATCCATGGCACTTCTAGTACATTTTCACAATACTCATGTTTCTACAAGACAGGATTGGGTGGTATGATTACTTTCTCTGGTTTGGGCAATAACATTTTATCTGCAAAGTTTTATGTTTAGTATTAATTGTGAATTGATATTTGAATTTATATGTGATGAGGCAACACGACCACTGCTACGGCAGTGTCTTGTGAATTCCGACCAGTATCTCCCCATGTACAAACGAGTAACAAAGGCTAACACTGGCGGTGGTGTGTCATGGGCTGGACGACCCATGGCACATAGCAGGCCTTTTAAAAGTCGCTGCAGGGCTATATAGCCTAAAGTCACGACTAAAGAACCCCATACAGTCTTGACAGTTCAGCTACACCAGTTATCTCGGCTAAAAATAGTTTTATGTGGATTTATATTAAACACCAAATTAACATCCTGTGGATGATATCATGCTCTTTTTAAATAACATCGCTATGGAATGGAATACACATTATTGCCTTGTATTACTATGTAATCCGTTCAACAGATCAATAATTCTTTTTAGAACAAAATCTCGTATTTACGCTTTCATTTCATATGTGTCCCTATGGAGCTTTCCTACTTTGGAGGATCTTAAGAATATCTCAAACCAAATGGAGTTTTCATTAGGTTAAAAGATTTCTTAATGTTATTATGATAAGTAAACTTCATATGGAAACATTGATTCGATTTTTAAAAATTTTTGATATTACAAAATTTGATCTAATTCTGCGCTTTCAAAATTACATTACAAAGTATAAATATTATGTTTTGAGGTTCAATGCTTTACTTGCTAGAAAATCAACTATGGAGGCCATTTGCATTAGGTACATTTGTAGGTTATTCAGTCATCAAACTCAAACTTGAAACCTTGTTAGTTATTGCTTAACCCCCAAGCAGTTCGCTTTTTTCTATACATGAAAGGTGTAAATATAAAATGAATGAAAGAACCTTAGTGAGCACGCTCACATACCCCACGCGTACACATTATGGACAGATATTATCTATTTCGAGTTAGAAATAAAAAGTCTTAGTTGTTGTCTTTCCAAGACGGCTCATTAAACAGGAAATGAATGAGTGACAGAGCTGAAAATGTATCCCACCATATGGGATCCCTCTCTGAAGCCACGTACAAAATATCAAAAGTCTATGATTAATAGTTGCTGAGAAATCTGTCACAAAAATTTTTAACCCTGAAATTTAGTGAAAAAAGTCAAAGTAGGCTTGTGAAAAACAGGAAGTAGAAAATCGACAGACCTAAAAAAGAATCCCACCATATTGGACACCTACCTGAAGCTAAATACCAAATATCAAATATCTACGATAAATAGATGCTGAGAAATCTGTTACGAAAATTTTCAAACCTGAAAATTTAGTGAAAAAAGTCGAAGTCGGCTATTTAAACAGAAGGTAGATGATCGACAGACCTGAAAACGAATCCCACCATATGGGACACCTACCTGAAGCTAAATACCAAATATAAAATACCTACAATTAATAGTTGCTGAGAATTTTGTTACGAAAATTTTCAACCCTGAAAATTTAGTGAAAAAAGTTGAAGTCGGCTATTTCATGTATTTAAATAGAAAGCAGATGATCGACAGACCTGAAATCAAATCCCAACATATAGGACACCTACATGAAGCTAAATACCGAATATCAAAAACCTAGAATTAAGAGTTCCTGAGAAATCTGCTAAGAAATTTATTTTAACCCTGAAATTTTAGTGAAAAAGTCAAAGCCGGCTATTCAAACAGGAAGTAGATGATCGACAGACCAGAAAACAAATCCCACATTATGGGACACCTACCTGAAGCTAAATACCAAATATAAAATACCTACAATTAATAGTAGCTGAGAATTTTGTTACGAAAATTTTCAACCCTGAAATTTTAGTGAAAAAAGTCTAAGTCAACTTGTTAAACAGGAAGTAGATGATTGACAGACCTGAAAACGTATCCCACCATATGGGACCCCCACCTGAAGCTTCATACCAAATATCAAAAGCCTACGATTAATAATAGCTGAGATATCTGTTATGAAAATTTTGATCACGGACAGACGGACTGACGGACGGACGGACGGACGGACGGACAGACGGACCAGTCAAAAACATTATACCCTTCGCAACTTCGTTGCGTGAGGTATAATTAAACTACTGAAATAGATCGTACTCACAACGATTCTTTAATGTACTAAGAACGTTGCATCTTTCCTTAACGGTGCAACACACTATGGTTTGTGATTGTTTTCTGTACGATAACCCGAGCAGACTGGTATACAAAATTGAATTTAACTATCTGGGGCACACATACTTGTTATCGTTGCTGTATGGACAATGCACCCCGACTCATCAGAGTGCTGGGTGCTCTATGGGCACAATAACCGACAAGTTTAACGCTGCTGCTGGCCTTCATTTGGAGTCCACACAGGGCTGACCAATCAACTTGTTAACATAAACACACATACAGTTTGTGATTGTACACATGGGTAAGTTGTGAGTTTGTAATTATACACATGGGTAAGTTGTGACTTTCTGACTGTACACATGAGTAAGTTGTAAGTTTGTAATTGTACATATGGGTTAGTTATAAGTTTGTGATTGAACACATGGGTAAGTTGTGAGTTTGTGATTGTACACATGAGTAAGTTGTGACTAAACCTGGGTAAGTTGTGAGTTTGTGATTGTACAAAAGGGTAAGTTGTAAGTTTGTGATTGTACACATGGGTAAATTGTAAGTTTGTGATTGTACACATGGGTAAGTTGTGACTACACTTGAGTAAGTTGTAAGTTTGTGATTGTAACATGTTCAATTTGTGAGTTTGTGATTGTACACATGGGTAAATTGTGAGTTTGTGATTATACACATGGGTAAGTTGTAAGTTTGTGATTACACACATGAGTAAGTTGTGAGTTTGTGATTGTACATATGGGTAAGTTATAAGTTTGTGATTGAACACATGGGTAAGTTGTGAGTTTGTGATTGTACACATGAGTAAGTTGTGACTAAACCTGGGTAAGTTGTGAGTTTGTGATTGTACAAAAGGGTAAGTTGTAAGTTTGTGATTGTACACAAGGGTAAATTGTAAGTTTGTGATTGTACAAATGGGTAAGTTGTGAGTTTGTGATTGTACACATGGGTACGTTGTAAGGGATCGACCATTTAATTTTTATGGTGAAATTTGAAATAAAAAGAAAGGATGGCAAAAATCCAGAAATAAAAAGGCAGGACAGTGTTTTGAGTAACAAAGCGGCAGGATGCTATTTTTGGCTAAAAGAAATACAGTTGCTTTAAAAAAATAAAAAATCCAGGCTCGACTTTTTCCGAAAACAAAATTGCAGTAGGAAAGAAATATCCATAGCTCCCCCATAAAAAATCAAACAGTTGCTACCTAAGTTTGTGATTGCACACATGGGTAAGTTGTGAGTTTGTGATTGTACACATGGATAAGTTGTAAGTATGTGATTGTACACATGGGTAAGTTGTAAGTATGTGATTGTACAAAAGGGTAAGTTGTGAGTTTGTGATTGTACACATGAGTAAGTTGTGAGTTTGTGATTGTACACATGGGTAAATTGTGACTACATATTGGTAAGTTGGAGTTTTTGATTGTACACATGGGTAATTTGTTAGTTTTTGATTGTAACATGGATAAGTTGTGAGTTTGTGATTGTAACATTAGTAAGTTGTGAGTTTGTGATTGTAACATGGATAAGTTGTGAGTTTGTGATTGTAACATTAGTAAGTTGTGAGTTTGTGATTGTAACATTATTAAGCTGTGAGTTTGTGATTGTACACATGGGTAAGTTGTGAGTTAAGTGATATTTTATAATGTTGGGGAATGGAAATAGAGAATTATTCGATGTGGTGTACATGTATGTATGTAGATTAGCTACACCAACGGCAATTTAAAAATATGCAATGTTAAAATTTCAGCAGCCTTCAATATGACCGCTGCACAATGTCTGGAAGTTAGCCCAAAGATAACTTTGCAATTCAAACGCCTTAAAACAAATCGTAGCACTCTATATATGACAGAAATAATTCTTTACCAGCTTTAATCTTATTTTCAGAAGTCACGAAATGAAATGATATTAGGTTGCAGTATTACTAGAGAAAGTGACATTCTATCAGACGAAATATACCCGAATAAACAAAAACATTAACAACAAAGATGACAGTCTCCATGACCTGTTCTGTTCTTGCTTAAAACGACTTGCGAACTATCAAACCGGATAATGAAAGGAGATAAACTATGGACATTGAAAAAAAATATTTTGTATAAAGTGGTTCTTGTATGTGTGTTTTGATATTTGCATGCACATTAGCATGGTAAGGGATAAAACACGTGAATTTTGTAAAAGAAAGCACATATTAGCCAGTTATAATCAGTTAATGATTGCAAATTATTCTTTATCTTTCACTTTTATCCTTGAAATATCGAATAGGCTTTCATGATATTGATAATCTTTGGTATTCTTATACTTAATCAACCTCAGTGTGATATTCATTGCACATCATATTAAAATTTCTATCAGAATTTCAAATATCGCTATTCTTATTTCCGTACGCAGTTGAAAGCCATAATAAAATCGCGTGTAGTGATAAACTTCGGTTTGAAAAGACTTCCAGACCTACAGATTAAACATGGAATATTACCAAGTATTTACATGTTAAAAAGAGTTGCAGCAAAATAAAGGATATCTGGTATCAACAAAGCATCGCAGCAGGTAACCAAAACTACTAAAACCTGCACCACGAATTGAAAATACAAAAAAACATACGAAAAAAAAAAACAACTGGTTTTGTTCCGGTCGTGACTGAAATATTGTCAAAGAGGCACTACGTTAACGACAATCAATTATGAATACCAATGAATGAACAATGCAAAAGAAATTTGAATTCTTCTAGCAAAGGAACCTGTCACCACAAATTCATAAAAAGCCCAAAATAACAAATTTGTTCTAAAGGCTTACAAGAAGCTATAGAACTATTATAGTACAATAAGACTTTTAAAATCGACTAGCTAGAAGATGAATTAGACATGGACGATAAAAGTTAAGCTCACCCCTAAATTTTGTTTGAAATACCTTAACAAAGTCAGGCCTTTTACATTCTGAATTATAATTTTACTATTATAGTACAATAAGACTTTTAAGATCGACCAGCTAGAAGATAGATTAGGACATGAACGATAAAAGTTAAGCTCAGCCCTAAATTTTGTTTGAAATGCCTTTACAAAGTCAGGCCTCTTACATTCTGAATCCTTATTTACTTCACGCGTTATCACATGTAATAAATAAATCATGACCGCTAAGTACAACGGTGCTTTGTAAGCTTTACATGTATGTTGGAAGAATGCACGTTGAATAATGTTGAAGGTTCCGGAGGACCTAAGCATGCCCTGCAGTAGACAAAATTTCCTGACATTTACCCATCCCTTTTATTTCCAGTGGCTCTCAATGCTCATTACCAGATTGTGTCTTTATCTGTTCATGTTCTTTTCACCGTCCCTTTCAGGTTTATTTCTATAAAAAAGCCGACATAAATGTCTGGTTTCACGTTTTGTTTAGTTTTGACCTTTGCATACGAAAATCCTTTAACTGCTCATTTAACCCATCTCGATCATTTCACATAATAATCGTGAACATTATATTGTAAACAGAGTCCGATCGTTAGTGCAGCGTCTGTAAGAATTAAAATCTAGTTATCTTGTATCCTTTGAAGGCTTTTTACTCTACAAGTGAAATTAGTTTCGAACCATTAATGGATTTTAAAGTTAATTTTTTGGAGACAATTTAATTTGAAAATGACAGAACGTAAACAAAAGATCTTTACAGAATCTTAAACTTTCAGCGAAACTCATTTGCACAAATTTTGATTAAGTGGGAAAGCTGTTAGTTCCATTTTTCAGGTTTCCGTTCAATTGGCGGTTGTTTAACGAAGACAGATTTTCTAATTACCACTAGAAGAAGTTATATGGACTTGCTCTTCATGTCTATTATTAAAAGCATTGTCGGAAAAACTGTTTTATAAATCGACCAAATGTTCAAGTTGAAATGAAAAATAAACAAGGCATTGGCTTTGTATGTTGACCTTTATGATTCTTCCCGATTTTTCAATATCTCCTCTGACTGTGATTCTGTGCTTAAGAGCCAATCTGTGAGAAAACCATGCAATTTTGTTCCAAACCAATATTTTCATATCAACTTAAGGGATGGTTTAACAAAAAGACCTTCATGAAAGACTTATTTTGGAAAAATATTTTTTCCGGGAAATTCAAAATGGCCGACCTACAGGGTTCATCAGTATTCCTGGGTTTCTTAACAAAATCAGCTTGAATAATTACAAAACCTCATGTATTTCAAAGTTTCTTTTGGTCCATTTATCTTCAAATTATCAAAAATTGAACAGTAAATATTTAAAGGGTAATACCTTTGCCTCCAAAATAGATGAAAATTTTTAAAATCTTAATAACCATTACCCAGTGTCCCTAGGGGGTGACATGGGCAAGTTTCCAAATTGTAAAAAAACATCAAAATACTTGAATTTTAGCATTGTTTTATGTCTAAGGCAGGCTCTTTAAATCAAATTCACTCCCATATACTTTAACAACAGGCTTTAATGTCAATTGTATTAAAAAATAGAGCTCGGCTCATGCTTTATGACATCGCTACAAGTCAGAGAAGTGGGTCAGTCTCACATTTTGGTAGAAAATTTCTTATTTTGTGACAACATTTGTAAAAACATGCTTGTGTTCAATTTTAAACAAAGTGCATTTTTAATAAGTGACAAGATATGTTGTTACAATAAAAATTAATGTAACTGTCTTCGAGTTGCGGAAAAAGTGCAATTCAAGAGTCAAATTGGTGTATTTTTCAAGAATAATTGATAAATTGAAGAAATTGTCAATTTTAGATGATGAAGGCAGACCCATAATAAATCCAGTCAAAAGTTCTGATTATTGATTCAAAAGAATGCTCTTTTGGCTCTTAGAAATTATGTTTTCAAGTGTGTTAGCGGTCATAATTTTCAAGATAGAGTTATCCAAATATGGCATTTGGTCATTTTCGTCATAGTCACAAAACGTGCTTCTGTACCATTTTGGCGACATTTTTTTTACAGAAGTTGTTAAATGAATAGTTAACAGTTTGATTATTTCTTCAGTTTGCTCTTGTTTGCACTCAACCAAAGAATTTCAAATGAATCTATCAAAAGATGCCTGTTAAATATTTGTTCAAAATTGGCAAAAAGCATTATATGGTAAAAAAAATCACGAACCCCCCAAAAAAACTAAGTGAAAAAAAATTGTTTTCTGAAAGGTATCTGAGACGATGTCTTATAGTTTTAACCACAGGAAAAGAAGTGTAAAAAATTGCATTGCCTGGTACACAATTTTTTTCAAAAATTTTTCGGACTTAGTTTTTTTAAAGGCAGATAGCAATTTCAGCCACATAACACATTTTGTCATTTTTGACCAAATTTGTCTAAGTCAAATTTATACAGATTCTTTTGATATTGATTGCTGGCATGTAGACATAAGCATACTTTAGAATAAATAAAATCACTTTTCCCTGCATAGAACAACTTTAAAAAAGAAATGCTACCAAATGGGCCCAGGAGCTCATTTTGGACTATGACGATAATGGCCAAATGTCACTGTTTGAATGCCTCTATCATAGAAATAATGACAGCTACCATATTTGTAAATATTATTTCTTAGAGACAAAGCAGCATTCTTTTGGATCAATAATCAGAACTTTTGACTGGATTTATCATGGGTCTGCCTTCTTCATCTAAAATTGACAATATCTTCAATTTATCAATTATTCTTGAAAAATACACCAATTTGACTCTTGAATTGCACTTTTTCCGCAACTCGAAGACAGTTACATTAATTTTTATTGTAACAACATACTTTGACACTTATTAAAAATGCACTTTGGTTAAAATTGAACACAAGCATGTTTTTACAAATGTTGTCAAAAAATAGGAAATTTTCTACCAAAATGTGAGACTGACCCACTTCTCTGACTTGTAGCGATGTCATAAAGCATGAGCCGAGCTCTATTTTTTGATACAATTGACATTAAAGTCTGTTGTTGAAGTATATGGGAGTGAATTTGATTTAAAGAGCCTGACTTAGACATAAAACAATGCTAAAATTCAAGTATTTTGATGTTTTTTTACAATTTGGAAAATTGCCCATGTCACCCCCTAGGGACACTGGGTAATGGTTATTAAGATTTTAAAAATTTTCATCTATTTTGAAGGCAAAGGTATTACCCTTTAAATATTTACTGTTCAATTTTTGATAATTTGAAGATAAATGGACCAAAAGAAACTTTTAAATACATGAGGTTTTGTAATTATTCAAGCTGATTTTGTTAAGAAACCCAGGAATACTGATGAACCCTGTAGGTCGGCCATCTTGAATTTCCCGGAAAAAATATTTTGCCAAAATAAGTCTTTCATGAAGGTCTTTTTGTTAAACCATCCATTAAGTTGATATGAAAATATTGGTTTGGAACAAAATTTAGGATTTTGCATGGTTTTCTGGCAGATTGGCTGTTAAGTTGTGCCAAAAAATAGATATCAATAATGTTTTTGATAAGTTTTGCACCATAATGGAAATCTGGGTCCTCAAAAGTTTTCCAAATGGAGCATTTTTAATACCTTCAAAAAAGGCCGATTTCGGGCTATTTTCCGGCAAAGATTATACAGAGCGCATAGGTCTACCACCCTGATTTTTTTGTATTTTTTTGTGTTTTATAAGAGAAATAATTGAAATACAAGAGAAATTAAAGTGGTAGCCCTTTGCGCTGATAATTTTAAGACTCAAAAACTGCCTTTAAATTAGCTGTTTTTAGCTTATTTTACTGAAATTGCTTAAATTGGGAAACTTTGGAGGACTGAAATACTATTTACATGTTGGAATAATGAAAAACATATTTCTATAAGAGACTTAGGCGTTCCAAATTTCATATGCAAAATAAATAATAGTCATGATGCCATTTTGACTTTTTGCCACAAATGGGGGCTAAATACACAGGCCCATACCGCACAAACTCCTTTGCTTTTTAAAAAAAAATACGTATACAGTGTGATAATGAGATATACAAAACACATTTTATCGACGGCAATGTGAAAAAAAAATCAGCAATTTAAATGAGCCTAAGCACCACATCATCTTTTAACGTTGACAAGATTTTGATGTTCGCGTTTTTAGATTTATCTCTTGATAAGTGTAATTATATTGTCAAACCAATCTAAGACTGGCAGCAGAATTATCAAATTATAGATGGATCCCCATTTGGACATATTTTAATAAAGGTGATATCAAACTACTGAACTTGGAGGATCAATCTCAAATGTACAAGAAAAATATCAAAACAAGGAAGACATACCGGAGAAATTGAAGATCGCAGTCGCCTGACCTTCGTATAGACATTTCAAAAGAAATGTTCAAGGTTAAACATGGTTTTTATGGCGCAACTTTCACCCCCTCTTCATTGCGATCTTAAAGTCCGGCTGTAACACAAAACACAAAACACAACACGGCTGTGAGACATAAAAGGGATATTAAGGTAATTATTCTGTACAACAACCAGCCAACACTTATCAAAACAATCAGTTACCATTTCGCCTAACATAACTTTGAATTTTCCCACCAGTGGCTGATAACAAAAGGAGAAATTTTAGAGATCGTATGAGATGTATTTTCTTATCAAATTACAAACTTGGCCTAATAGTTGGTCACGGAGACATTTGTGTCGGACAAAAAAATCGAAAGTTTGTACAAGCCCTGGCATATCGAATAAATTGTAAAATATAAGCCCTATATGCAGGCGAAGAACATGTAAGTTTGTTACTTTCAAGGTAAGGAAAATTAACCATGGAAATTAATATCGTTTTTTTATCGTAAATTTTTGTTAAAGCCACTATTCATCATGGTCATCATAAAAACATGAATGGTCTGTCAGAAACGTCGTGGTACAAATTTCACATTAGTTTGCAAAGTAATGGCGTAATAAGTAAGTGATTTTAATAGCAATGGTAATCCTTACCCTTAGTGCAATATCATCATCGACAAATAAATGAACTGTTCAAGCAGTTGATTTGAGTTGTTATCTTCGATGAACACGTGTTATTAGAGATTTTAAATGCTTGCTAAATGTCACTCCATATTGCAATTTAACAATGTTGTACTTGAAAGTTTTAATTAAAGATATTTGTCATGATGAGCCACTTATTATTTCTGGCTGATTTCATTAATGAAGGGGTCAATGGGGAAACAAATATCAACAAGTACAAAGGAGACAACCGTCTAGAGAATATAAACCTACAAAGCATACAGTTTATGAATTGAATTACTTTAATTTGCATTTAGTAGCATGATTTACAAGAAATACATTGGTGACACTTTTATGAACGACCAATTTCTAACGACTTTTAGAAACAGAATTAAAACTTTTCTGAACTTTAAAGAGGGTACATCAATACAAGCTCTAAATGGATATTATGAAAACATTTATTCGAAAATTCTCCATAGAATCTTCGAAGCAGCGATTAATTTTAAAATACTAGTATGAGAAATAATTAATATGTATAAAAACGACTTCATTGTTTCCTTCTTTTTTGTACTACACTGGGATATACTTGATTTTAAGTTCCATATCTGTGTAAGCCAATTGGGACTTTAGCTTTGCACTCCGTCTCTCTGTCATACTTCAATTTTCTGCAGTTTCTTTTTCTTAACATTTATTGTTATTGAACTGATTTTTTTTATGAGAGTGTCATGCAATAATGAGTACATTAAGTTTACATTTGATGTCGGTTCGCAATATTTTACGTGAAGTATGGCCCTTTGAAAGGAGTAGGGCCACAAAGGCCCCTAATCGGCCCCAAATTTCATCTTTGCTGATTTATTGACCATTAGCCTTCATATTTCATCAATTGCAATATCTTTTGGTTCAATTGTTAATAAACAATGAAAGCAGTGAGCTAAAAATTATACCTTAATTCATTTTGTTTTAATTTACAAAAAGTTCAAGTAGTTTGCCAATTACGAAAATAATTGGGCCGATGTGAGGCCTTCGTGGCTTGAGTCCTTTAGAAATTCATGAAATTTCTGCACTAAATGATTATAGTTATTGAACTTATTTTTGATTTGTGAGTCTACAATTAAGATTTTAAGATCAAGTTAACGTTTTGAATGCCTGTAAGTTAAAAAAAAATATGAGGGTTATGACTCTTTAAAGAAAATTCACTAAACTTTATATGATTAACACTTTTACTGGTAGACATGTTTGGTAAGTAAGTCTCCCATGATGAATCGTGTCCAGTCGGTTCGGAAATTGTATGGGAGTTTTTGCCCTTTGAACATTGAAAATTCGGTCACAAGGATTTCTTTTTTTATAGATACATGTATTGAACTGATTGATGTTTTGTTCTGATCCGCGTGTTTGAACTAAGCCTTTGGTTTGAAATATAAGGCCAGTCAGGGACTTTGTTTTGTTTTGCAAACCTCTCAGCGTGTTGAAACAAGACACAATTGTGGAATCGAAATCAAACACAACAAGAGGCTCCCATTAGACCAAATCAATCACTTAATCCTCAACCCATAAAGGTCTTTCCTATATAAGTTCATCTGACCACTTTGCCTTTGCACTACCTATCTGCAATATAGTTTTCATTCTATGGGACAATAGCATGAAAAAGACACCATTTTTTATATTTAAGGACCATTACCCGTGTTAAAGGTCATCTATTAATTACCAATTAAGACCCGTTTGTAGAACTCAATGAGCAAGCAACAGCTTTTCTCTTATCTGCAATTATAGTTTTCATTCTGTATGAGATAAAAACATGAAAACTCGCTATTTTTTTACCTTTAAAGGACCATGACCTCTATACAGAGTCATCTGTCAACTTCGACCCAATAAGAAATTTTGTAGAGCTTTTGATTCTTAAGTGCCCATTATCCTTAGGACTTGTTCCTATTTTAGATTGTTAGAGCTATTTGCCAATTAAATTCATATTATTATATTTTCTATTTTAGGTAAAACCGGCCATGTTTTCTACCCAATCAAAAATCAAAACACAGCTTTTGTGCATAATACCCCTCAGATCAATCGTACCAAATATCATCAGATTTTGTTCAGTAGTTTCAGAAAAGAAGATTTTTCTGAAAAATTATTAACGGCCGCAACGACGACGACGAAAACAACGACAGACGCCGAGTGGGTTGCAATAGCTCACATGGACCTTCGGTACAAGTAAGCAGAAACGAAACATCATTTGGCCCAAACGGAAGTTCTATGATATTGAACATAGACTAAGATTGTCATACCAAAACAAGCATGAAAGTGTGAAAAAAAGCTAAAAATAATACAACAAACACATGTGAGTGTTTAACTCATATATCAACAGTAATGCCAAGTACTCGACCATTTTACCTCTATTTAAAGACACTTTCAGTTATGAGTATATACAAATCTCATCCGTTATAAAACATTATGAGAATTTATTGCTGCAATCAATTTCTTCTGAAAATTGATTCTTGGTCATTAATGAACAACGCTATTATACAAACGATCTTCTACAACCTAACGTGGTTTAGACAAACGTTGTACAAAACTTCGGATGATAATGTGATAAATTGACGGTGGAATTGGAATGTAGTGCTAGATATCTGAAGACAGCCAGGACAGGGCAGGACTTTAATTGCAATATGTATGGCTGACGGAATTGTTCGTGATTGTGTTATAAATTGCTTGCTTTGTGTTGAACTGAACCCAATCTGTACTGTTTTTGTCCGACTTTATTGATTGTCATCTGTCAGCTTCCTCTGTTGTTCCCAATGTAGTTGTATTTGCATCAGCAATAAAGTCATTCTTAAAACCCATGTTGGGAAACATATTTTATATTCATTTTCTTTTAACTTGACGATGCATTAAGATGCTACTTTTAATATTTTTCAAACAAAATCCTTTAAACCGAGTATAAAATGAACATAATTAAAGAATTTAGTGACAACAACTTCTGCATCGTAAGAATTAGAAGGTTAAAGTCCTTTTTAGCTAACCTGACCCTTCGCGTCAGGTGAGCTAATGCCATCACTTGGCATCCGTCGTCCGTCCGTCGTCTGTCCGTCCGTCCGTCGTCTGTCCGTCGTCCGTCCGTCGTCTGTCCGTCCGTCCGTCGTCTGTCCGTCCGTCGTCTGTCCGTCCGTCCGCCGTCTGTCCGTCGTCCGTCCGTCCGTCCGTCCGTCCGTGAGCTTTTTCAAGCGTTAACTCCTCTGACACCATAAGTCCAATTGTAACCAAACTTGATACTGATGTTTATTGGCTTAGGTGGTACAAAATCATAGTTTCGTAAAAAAACATGGCCGTCGATCATGGTTAAAAATAGAACATAGTGGTAAATAACATTTTTTTTTTTGCAAATAACTAAAAAATAGTGACAGAAATCAAAACTTTGGCAGGATAAAAGTGTTCAACACCTCAAGATCTACCTGCCCTGAAATTTTGAAGAAAATCCAACAGCCCATGTAGGAGTTATTGCCCTTTTTCTGCATTTTTTCCAAATTTTGCTCTTGTTAAGCTAAATATCTTGGAAACTATAAAAGATATTTCAAAAATATAAATTGCATATTGTTAGGCACATAAAGATCTACAAAATATGTTGCGAGTCGAAGTTGTAGGTTCATTCCTTTTGAGGAGTTTTTCCCCTTAAAACGTCAAAATTGCCCATTTTGCAGTCTTAATTCATTATATGAAAATCGTTAAGTCCTCTAACATCATAAGTTAAATTGCAACCAAACTTGGTATAGATGTTCCTTGGCATGACTGAGTGCTACAAAACTGTTGTTTTGATTTTTGATTTGTAAAAAAAACATGGCTAAAAATAAAACATAGGGGTAAATTCCACCAGTTTTTTTGCAAATAATGGCCCTGTCACACTATAACGTTTTAGCCAACGTGTGCCGAACGTTCGAATAATTTTCTAAAACGTTGGAACACGTTGGCAGTCGCTGTAAAAAGTTTCAAAAAATATCTCGGTGAACGACCACAGAGCGTCGGACTAACTACCTGCAACGCACGACAAACTTATTCAAAACTTATCTATAGCGTTTGTCTGGCGTACTTGACGTTTGCCTAGCGCATGTATGACGACTGCAGAACGCATTCATAGCGTTAGTCTAACTTATATTTTTTTCTATCGGTGGAGAGACCTATAATTTTTGTTGATTTCTTTAGTATTATTTCATAATAAGCCAAATAGATCTATTATCTGGCTTAAATGTATCGCTGAATTAATTAATAATTATAGAAATTTAGTTTCGTTATAAAAATCTTGGTTTTCAGCGTTCTGGTAATATGAATGTATAGTTATTCTAAAGCCGTTTTTTAACCAATAGTGATGAATTTTGCACTCAGTCTAAAAGAATAAAATATAGTGTAGAATTCATATTTTAATATGTCAAAAATATACACAGAGGAATGCATGCGCTTGTTAACAAACTCTCAAAATTTCAAATGAGTATATACATGTAAGAAATACTGGTCTGTAGATTTTGCCTAGCATCTGTTTTATAGCACTTGACTTATCCTAAATGATCGCAGACAGCATGACGGAGATGTCCTTAATAAAGAAAAACGCGTGTGCTTATTGCATATTTAAAATACACATAATTTCAAATGAGTATTGAAGTTAGACTGTCGTTACTCGTTGTATTTGAGTATTTTTCTACCAAAAAAGTGTCCACCGAAAACACGACAGGTGTATTACAATTTGCAAGAATTACTTTCAATTCCAGACCATCTAAGTTATCTTTGTTATATTCAAGATTTTTTTGGCTTCGTTCAGTATTTTTTGTAAATATTTTTTTCAGGTTTGAATTAATATTTGAAGCTTTTGAAATTGATTTTCCACCTTGTAATTCAATCTAACTTATAAAATTCTGGGGTTGATACACTACTCGTTCGTTACAATGACGCTCTGTGCGCTCTGTACACGTTTCAAACACGTTGAATAGGTTTCTTGGTCGTTAGACGGACGCTAGACGTGCGCTGCATTATCGCTAGACACGTTCGTTTCCATTTAGCTTAGCGTTCGTCAAACGCATTTCAGCGTGCGCACAACGACCACATAGCGTACATCAGCGTGTGTATAACGTCCTTCTAACTTATGCCTAGCGTTCGAATAATTCATTTCTAACACGTTGGCGAACGTCGGAAATTTTAAGCATGTTGAAAAATTTGCGACGCACTCGGCGATCACCAACGCACGCTGACGTTCGCTAGCGTGTTTGTAGCGTGTTCATAACATGTACAAAACTTACGCAACGCACACCAACGTGTTGAAAATATATTCTAAAACGTCGGCACACGTTGGCTAAAACGTTATAGTGTGACAGGGCCATAACTCCAAAATGGTGACAGATATTAGAATTCTGATGGGAAGTAAAAGTGTTCAGCACCTCAAGATCTACCTGCCCTGAAAATTGAAAAAAAAATCTAACCAACCATGTAGGAGTAAAATTCAATTGCTTGTTGTTAAGCACGTAAAGATCTACAAAATCTGCAATAGAGCCAGAGTTGTAGGACCTTATACATTTAGGAGTTACTCCCCTTATAGTAGAATGGTTAAGGGTTGTTTTCGTGCTACGTTTTCGACGTTTTTATTTTACGTGTTTTCGTGATTTTGATTTTAATTTCTCGTGTTTTCGTGTTGGGGAGGTAGTCGTGCTCCATTTTTGTCTGTATTTTTGTCCGGTGTTTCGTGTTTTTAGATTTTTATTACCCGTGCTTCGTTTTCTGCCTTTTTGAGACACGTGTCCGATTAATATCTGAATTCATTTTTCTCGTGTTTCGTGTTTGCCATTTTTATAACTCATGCTTTGTATTCAGCGTTTTTGAAGCACGTGTTTTCGTGTTGGGATCCCTCCTTTACCGCCCCCTTACAGCGTCAAAATTGTCCATTTTCACATTGTATTGCAAACCGTTAGAATTAGAGAAAAGCTTGTAACTACACTATTCCTAAGTTAGTCAAGCCCTACAAAACTTAAATATGGAATTTTTAAATAACCCCCTTATAGAAGTTAAGGTTCCTTAAATGTCAATGTAACTGTTTAAAGCATATAACTGGCAAACTAGAAAATTATAAACAGCTTTTGATTGCTATTTAATGGTCAGCTAATCGAACTCTACACTTTTATGCATTCAGTTAATTGATGTTGTCAGATGACTCCTTTTTAAACTTATAGCCCTTTCAATGTCATAAAAGTATTTATGTCAGGTGAGCGATTCAGGCTCCTGGGAGCCTCTTTCTAATGTCATATTGTCCTATTCCTCCATTTTAACATGTAGACTGATTCCTTCGGGTGTCTTAGATAAGATAAAAATCAAAGTATTGAAAGTACTGGTAGCCAGGACAATCTACAAAATTTAGGGATTGTTTATGTAAGAAGTATTATTGTAATAATTTGATATTGGAAAAGATACTACCCGGTATATTGCGAGCGCGTATTAATATGTGAATTGGTATGTGATAAGGCAACACGACCTTCAGCTAGCTTTTGATTGGTCAGTTAATGAACGGCTATCGTAACTATAGTTCATTAACTGACCAATCAAAACTAGCTGCATGAAGGTCGTGTTGTAATAACTTGATATTTGAAAAGAAACTATAATATGGCAAGCGTGTATTGATATGACTTGTGATGAGACAGCACGACTTTCTTGCTACCTTTCGATTGGTCAGCCAGTAAATGGACGTGTCTAATCGCTACAGCGATTATCCCGGCTAAAAATCAAAACAAATTCGACTTCATCTGACGTACTACAGAACAACGACAGAAATATTTTTGATCTTTAAAAATACATTAAAACTGCAACTGAATACCATTGCGTTCTTTATTTTGTTTGCCCATCTTTGTTATCCGAGATCTTGATCATCCCCGTCCTGTACTTCTGTTGTGACCTTTAGTTTAGATGCTAGACAAAGTATCGGATATATTTTTTTCCCTTGGATCTGAAAATGATAAACTGAAATTATCTTTTAATATGTTTCATTTTCTGTTTTTGTAAATATATAAACAAATGGATCATGAATCGAACCTTAAAATTATATAAACTTGAGTCTATTTTCAAAGTGTATATAATATTGCCTTTTGACTTTCTCCAGACTAATTTTGCTGAATGTAAACACACGAATTACGTCTTAGGTAAACAAACGTATCGAAATACAAATTCAAGCACTAAAAAATCAGTTTCTACAATGAAATCAATTAACTTTAAAGTTCAATGGCCAGAAGAATTTTACTTTAGAGAGATGAAAAATGCTACATTCAAAAGTTTAAAACCGCGAGGACGGCAATTGATACATTTTCAATGTATTTCACTATTCTGTTGGAACTTAGAGAAGTCATTAATTTAAAACAGTCTAAAGGTTTCGTTTTTCTTTTGAATGTGTTTATAACAAAATACATTTTTGTTGTTTTTCTTGTCATTTTTGAATTGATTTTTTAACATGAACAATCAAATTTGATTTATGCTTCCTGTAAACATGTTGCATAAGAATCGCGTCGAAGTTGAAACGTGTTTTCTATTTTGCATGTTCGTACGAAAAGAACACTTCTATAATTCCATATATAAAACTTTAGGTATAAATGGAGACAGTTATAATCTTTCTCACGATATCAACTAGTAAAGTGTTATTTTTGACACTATAAAACAGTGAGCAACAAGCTTACAAATGCATACCACCTCTTCCCTAAACTATAATCAAATATGACGTCGTAAAGATTCTATAAAAATTCTATGAAAGCCCATTGGCAACGGGTTACATCGATTATTGTTTACGTTGGAAATCTAAAGACAGTCCAAAACAAAATCATTTGTGCATGACTGAACAAAGATTAGGACAATAGGATAAAATGGTTAACTATAGCCTTATCCTTTTGTGTTTCCGTGTTTTACATGTTGTCTGTTTTTGTCCCGTTATTGTTGGTGTTTACTGTTTTTGTCTCTGCACTTTCGGACGATTGACATTCGGATACCTCATTGGTACCTCTGCTTCCTCGCCTGTTGTCTATCATTTCTCATATTAACCTCTTCCTTGTTTAAAATCATATGTATCGTTATTTTGTTCGGATTTTCAGCAATAAAAGACAGCCGGAGATACCTCGTAATTGAGAAGAGTTGGAATAGTTGTAGATAAAAAAAATCGGTACCATGCAGTTGAGGTGTTACGGACGGACGGACACCATTATGAATTCAACTTTCGTGCAAGAATTTAATGTTACTGATGAGCTGTTACAAAAATACGTATCAAGATGAAGGATAAAAACTGAACTTTACTAAGTAAACCCTCTACCTACACATGGCTTCAAACTAATTTATTTAAAAAAAAAATGGAAAAAAGGTTGGAAAATACCAATTAATGCCAAGGATTCATGATGTAATGGGATTCAGTGTTAAGTTTGAATCTATAAATTTGCTACATTCTGACTTAGGATGTTGCACACCGGTAGAACGTAATTATAAATCAGTTAAATTACGGCCATTTTTAGATTTCACTCCTTACTGCTCATTAGCAAACTTGTTATTTTCAAAAATAAGGTCTTGCTCTGCGAGTTTTAAAGTCAAAAGACAGACAATAATACGGGTCGGTTATATAAGGATATAAATTAAACAAAAAAACATGCAACGTAGCGGATACGGAAGTACAAAAACCAAAACTGGTGAAAATCTTTTAAGATTTACAAGGGACCTAACATTTAACTTTTCCCCAAAAAAATAATTTGAAACTGACTGTTAATGAAAGAAAAACATTTTGGAAAAGCTATTCTAAAATAATGCTGATAATAAACAAAAATATTTTGACTCAAACCTTAAAAAATATACATTTTTATAATATAAAAATTTTCTGACAAGAATGTAAACCCAAGGTTTCCAAGTTACATGGTCGGTTCCTAACTTTATATTCGGAAAACAATACCAAAACAAATTACTTTTTGTATTACTTTTATTTTTTCTCCAAAGTATTTATAATTCTGCACACATATTCAATATTACGGAAAGAGCGAGGTATCTTCATACTTCAGATTTCGGACAAATATGATTGGTTCTGCTTTCAAACGAATTGGTCACCAGTACTTGTTCTTATATTGTTTTGAGTTTCTTCTTTTTAATATTGCTGACATGGGTTGGATCTTGGAAAACTGCATTTCCAGCATATAACTATATGCATCGCTTTACTGAAACCCACATTGGTACATGTACTTTATATTGTTATAAAGGACGTTGAAACCATGATATATCGTCTTATAATAGCTGCTGTCCGCTTCAAGAAATTTTGCGGTAGACACCGTGCACTCGTAGACAAATTTGTGATTTGTATCTCTCAAATGTTTGTTTGTCGTAGAAATTTGTTTTGTCTTCCTTTACCGGATTTGACACACTGAATTGGAAATTAGAAACACGACGGGTGTGCTATAACAGGCAGAAACCGCTTAGTCTTCCGGAGCACCTGAGATCACTCTTGGTACGACTTGAAGTCGCGTTGTTGGTTTCCGTGCGGTTGATTTGTGTTTTGTGTTTCTTCGTTCTGTTTTTGTTCGTGTTTTAAAACCAGTTTGAATTCGTCGTTGCCCTTTCGGACTTTTTACACTCGAATGCCCGTTTGGTGCCATTTTGCTTCTTCCAATGATGACATTTCATATTGAAAATTGCTTTAAAAATTGTGTAGCTTGTAGCGAATAAAAAATCACTTTTGCACCATAGCTTTAAAAATGGTCATAACAAACAAATAGATGAAGCTGTGCTTAAGTTATGGCTGATTGTATTATTTAGAGTTCGTAAATTATTTCTTATCAACATTTTGAGATGTAGTATACTTGACGTGATGGCTGTTTGATAAACAAACACTTCATATCGAGGTCTTTCCTATTCCTCCAATTACTTATTCAAGTACATTTGCACGATTCCAAAGCTGTCTATTTCAGAACCCAGGAAAACAAAATGAAATAAGGAAACTATCTGATTAATTCTCTAGATGATATGAAACAATTACTTCGTGATCATTGCCCTTACTTGGAAAATTGTAGGAGAAAGGCTAGCCTTGATGGTAATGACAGTTAATGGACGCGATTGTTTCTTATACGCAGTGTATAGGTCTTGGATCATTTTAAGAAACAGCTCTGATTTGTAGCAAAATTTATTGTCTGGAACTTTGTTGTCATTTGTATTTCGAACACACGTGAAGGTTAGCACTGCTGGTGGAGTTTAAATTCCCCGAGGTTAGCCCGCTCCGGCACCAACACTTTTGTGTTGGAGAATACATCAAAGCTTTAAATTATCCGTCTAAATTTTAAAATTGTCTAAACCCTAAGGTTCTTCCTACCCCAGACATAGGTTGAATATTTTAGTAATAATTTGGTTCTCCAGTTTGGTATTTTTTGTTATACTGTTCTATGCTCTTCATATTCATACAGTGTTTGGCATTTTCAATATTTTTGGTAGAGCGCCTCTGATGAGTCTTTAATAGACGAAACGCGCGTCAGGCGTAGCAAAATTTATTGTCTGGAACTTTGTTGTCATTTGTATTTCGAACACACGTGAAGGTTAGCACTGCTGGTGGAGTTTAAATTCCCCGAGGTTAGCCCGCTCCGGCACCAACACTTTTGTGTTGGAGAATACATCAAAGCTTTAAATTATCCGTCTAAATTTTAAAATTGTCTAAACCCTAAGGTTCTTCCTACCCCAGACATAGGTTGAATATTTTAGTAATAATTTGGTTCTCCAGTTTGGTATTTTTTGTTATACTGTTCTATGCTCTTCATATTCATACAGTGTTTGGCATTTTCAATATTTTTGGTAGAGCGCCTCTGATGAGTCTTTAATAGACGAAACGCGCGTCAGGCGTAGCAAAATTTGTTGTCTGGTACTTTGTTGTCATTTGTATTTCGAACACACGTGAAGGTTAGCACTGCTGGTGGAGTTTAAATTCCCCGAGGTTAGCCCGCTCCGGCACCAACACTTTTGTGTTGGAGAATACATCAAAGCTTTAAATTATCCGTCTAAATTTTAAAATTGTCTAAACCCTAAGGTTCTTCCTACCCCAGACATAGGTTGAATATTTTAGTAATAATTTGGTTCTCCAGTTTGGTATTTTTTGTTATACTGTTCTATGCTCTTCATATTCATACAGTGTTTGGCATTTTCAATATTTTTGGTAGAGCGCCTCTGATGAGTCTTTAATAGACGAAACGCGCGTCAGGCGTAGCAAAATTTATTGTCTGGAACTTTGTTGTCATTTGTATTTCGAACACACGTGAAGGTTAGCACTGCTGGTGGAGTTTAAATTCCCCGAGGTTAGCCCGCTCCGGCACCAACACTTTTGTGTTGGAGAATACATCAAAGCTTTAAATTATCCGTCTAAATTTTAAAATTGTCTAAACCCTAAGGTTCTTCCTACCCCAGACATAGGTTGAATATTTTAGTAATAATTTGGTTCTCCAGTTTGGTATTTTTTGTTATACTGTTCTATGCTCTTCATATTCATACAGTGTTTGGCATTTTCAATATTTTTGGTAGAGCGCCTCTGATGAGTCTTTAATAGACGAAACGCGCGTCAGGCGTAGCAAAATTTATTGTCTGGAACTTTGTTGTCATTTGTATTTCGAACACACGTGAAGGTTAGCACTGCTGGTGGAGTTTAAATTCCCTGAGGTTAGCCCGCTCCGGCACCAACACTTTTGTGTTGGAGAATACATCAAAGCTTTAAATTATCCGTCTAAATTTTAAAATTGTCTAAACCCTAAGGTTCTTCCTACCCCAGACATAGGTTGAATATTTTAGTAATAATTTGGTTCTCCAGTTTGGTATTTTTTGTTATACTGTTCTATGCTCTTCATATTCATACAGTGTTTGGCATTTTCAATATTTTTGGTAGAGCGCCTCTGATGAGTCTTTAATAGACGAAACGCGCGTCAGGCGTAGCAAAATTTATTGTCTGGAACTTTGTTGTCATTTGTATTCCGGACATTACTATCAGAAACAAAATGGATTATGACTATACTAGCAATGCAATTGTTTAGGGTTGTTTAATAACAAAAGTTAAGAATCGGTTGTAATATGTTTTTGGTTTATTAAGCCATAAACTCGATTTTACACCTTAAACATTAAGTAAATCCACAAGCGTGCACATTGAACAATTGAGTTATGGTTTAACAGATAAAACAATTGGTAATGTAACAGTCATGACAGTTAATATTTAAAAATATGTGTGTTAGCAAATCGGTGTAAAATTTGTAAAATACTTCTAAATAAAAAATATATTACACCTATCATTTGAAAAACACGCATAGTTTGTGCAACTGTTAATTCCTTTCAACATCATTCCTGTTCTGGCTTCAACTTTTTTGACAGTAGCTTCTTAAGGATAATAAACGTGGTTTAAATCGTCGAAGAATCAAGTCAAATTTTATGCATTCATTTCGAGTTTATGAAAAAAGTAATCATAATTTTTGTCAACGCGAAAACAGCTAATTTTACCCCCAAAATGGTTTTGATTCATGTATTTTATCTGCAAAAAGTTGCAAGACGGCGAGTAGCTGTATAATTCTAGTTATTGTTTCCGTTTTTGTATTGATATTTTGGTATGTCACGTTCACTAGTAATTAACCGACATATGATAAGGACGGTAAAATAGGTTCTTACACGAGTCTTTATTGAAGATCAGGGATTTCTTTCACGAGTGTAAGAAATTCCGTCTTTTCACGAGCGGAACGAGTGAAAAGACGAAGAATTTCTTTCACAAGTGGAAGAAATTCCCGATCTTCAATAAATAACGAGTGTAAGAACATATTTCTTCCGTTTTTAACAATGAAAAAAATAATTTCATGAATGAATATAACGAGGTCAAAATCCGATTTGCATATATTGAATTAATGCGCAAAAATTGAATTTGCATATGTTGAGTTAATGCGCGACCAGTAAAACCGATTTTTTATTTGTAAACAAACAGACGACATATAATTATTTATTCATTGACCTTTAAACTTTTACGAACTACTTTTTTTAAAAGGTTTTTGATTGGTTGATGTCTCTATGACAGCGGACACGGTCACATGATCCTGTCTGTCATGGGCTGTCTGTCAAAGTCTCGATCACCCAGACGCTTTTCAATAGATGATAAGAGTCTGGGACAGTCCCATTACCTATTTTGTTATGTGTACGTTCGGAGTACTTTCAAGCTTTATCATAATGTTCGACGAAAATCACTCAACCGTATGTTCAGAATTCTGTGTATTATATGGTTCAGTGATTTTATGCAAATGCAATAGCGAGATAACTTCTCCAATTGATGTGATTTGTTCTCTTATTACATAATATTTCTTATTTTACAATAAAACATCCTATTTTACATTTTTGACCACAAGTTAGTTTTGATAACAATAAAAAAATCGTTTTATCGTTACATTGTACTCACGGGCGTCCACCTGGTTTTGGAAATTGTTTATGTTTATTGGAGTTAAAAATTGGGACATTCTTGATTACAGAACCATGCACGTTTGACCAATCCGATTCTCGATTTTGCAGAACCAGTTGTCAAAAACCAAGGAAGACCAATGAAACGTTGAGTTTTTTAAAGTTGGTTCATTTCAGATTGAAATGAATCTTGTATGCTAAACACGTCATATACACACGTGGTAAAGGTTAAAAGGTATAACGATCGCCACCTAGTGGTTACGAGAAATATGCAGATGTTTTCCCAGACTCACTACCTTGGTAGTATGAGTTTGGGTTCAAGACTATGTCTGTCATAGAAAATAAACAAAAACGGAAGAATACGTTAATTGTAATACAATAAAATGAAATAGTGTCGATGTTAATACCACCCTCGTGTTTTATAAAAGTGAAAAAAATGTAGAAAGTATATGTCCATGCATGTACATTAAACCATTGGCAATTTTTAAAAAAATCTTTGCCAATTGGTACTATACATGCTATTATTGTTGATATAAGCATATCATATATCATGTATATTACATTCCAATTTGTCTTCTTCTTCCGAAATAGTCGAGGCAAAGTAAGTAATAAAATATAACTTCGTATCAGTAAATTAAGTTACCTCTCATATTAAAAACTCAAAGCCCTAAGAGCACACATTCTCTGTTACTTAATAAAATTAGATAATTCACTGACATAATTAAATTAGATATGATCAGTTATGAAGGGAGGATGCATTGATTTACCTCTGCAACAAAACACATACGAGAAACAATTTGACAAAATACAACGCCTACAAATGAGAGTCTCTGAATTCCCAATAGAAGCAAGGACATAAAGGAAATTATTATCGAGAAGAACTTAGAAATCTTAGATGACAAACAAGGCTTCAACATGACAGAGAAATGGAAGACTATGACTCTTAATAGGCAATTCAAAAGACTTTTGGTCGAACCTGATTTTATAGTGCTAAACCTCATTTTTCCATTGCAATCACGGGGTCCGGTAGTAAATAAACACGATTGTTAAACCAGGTTCGGAAGGTGTGGTGTTCATCGAAGTAAAAGAGAATCCCAATATATAAATAAAGCAATCACTGTTCATAAGCAGAGGTACCAAGGGACATCCGAAGGTCAAAATTCCGAAAGGCCAGAGACAAAACCAGAAAACACAAACAAAAACAGGACTATGAAAATAACAGATACATAAAACAAAGAAATACAACAAATGCGCAAACTCAAATCGTAACGAGAGTGCTACGGAGGAGAAAGAAGTTCCTGCTGGCTATAGCACACCCGTCGCACTGCCAACCGTCAATTCAGTGTGTCAAATCTTGTGGGTAAAGGAAGACAAAACAAAACCCTGAACAAACCAACATCTGCACTCATCTGAGAGATTGAAATATCATATTTGTCTATGAGCTCATGATGTCTTCCATAAAATTTCTTGATTTTGGATTTGTTTTTGAGCGGTATCAAACCGTGTAATGCACCAAGGCAAACCAAGATTTCGGTGTGTTACCAAACAAAAATCAATATTTTTTTAAATCTTTTTTTTATTCAATAACATCATACAGTTTGTAAATAACAAGTCAAATCAAATCAACAATAAATACAACAGTTCACTAATAACAAAATAAATATTAAATAATAGCAAAATATAACAAGTGACTAGAAAAGACGCTGTGGACATTTTCTTCGATGGACTTCCATTGATCTAGATTTTGACCTAAAATGACGGACTTCGTCTGTATAGTCTTCGTGCAACATTGGGACATAATTTCTTGGTAGACAATATTCCTGCAAGATAAAATAAGACGACGTTTTATTTAAAATTGAAATGCATTTACATGCTTTTTCTAAATTAAACTAAATAACACACATTATTAACTGCTGCATATGATAACAAGTTTGTTGTTCTCTTATTGTACAATCTTTTTTACGTAAAACCGGCAGCATTGACAACCGACAGCAGCCTTCAACAAGGCCATACCGAGTCTGTAATGAATGGCGTCACGCAGAAGGAAAATGCTTACATTTCAAATACAAACAATCCAACAGGATTTTAATAGTGCGTGCATGTTTTGTCCAAATTAACGAACAAATGACAAACGCCCAAAAGCTGCAGCCATTTTTTTCGACATTAATTCAAATTGGTGCACTACACGATTGTAGATTGCACAATACGATTGTATAATGAAAAGACACATTCAAGAAAAAACGTATAAGGCTAGATTTTATTCAAACTACATAAGATAGTATGGTTACCTTGCATTGGTAGAAAAATTCCTTGTATCCACCATCTAGAATGTAGATTTCTGGGTAAAATAACTGAGGATATCTCTCGCCATTCAAACGTCTATCTAAACTTCTCAGAAATCTGCATCTGCATAATGCAAAAGATACTTTGGTTAAAGCTTTAAGGTTTTTTTCGGGAACATAAAAATCAATTCATGGCGATCTATGCGTAATACATATTATGGTATCTTTCGTATTGAATTATTTTTTTTTCAAGTTAGATTTGTACAGAATCTCTTCCATATACATGGGCAATATCGCATGTGCTAAATGCACACTTGAATATCAAACACCAGCTCAGTTGAAGGTAGAAAACCATCGCCTCTTGCATGTCAACTCTAGTCGATGTATAGAAATTTTAATTTGAAGGTAGCAATATAGAAACATTTTAAGTTGTAATTTTGGTTCTGCCGGGCGCCTTAAAAATATCATTGCTCTTTCGAACGAAGATGACCTTTTTACTGAATAAAATACAATATTAATCTTTTCTCTTTTTCATTTGATTTAAATCATAACTTACAATTTAGGTCCTCTCTCTGAGGAGAATTCACAGTGGAATATTATGATCTCTGGTTTGACGTCTGTTGTTGACATCATGAAATCTGTGATCTGTTCTTGTGTGTGTAGATTAATAGCACCCTGTCATAAAAAGTAAGAAATTAAATGAAACTAGATTCGAAAATACAAAGAACAAAAAGAACTACAGTAACTGTCAATTGTGGAAGTTCAGTTGTCTGTGGTCATTTTTAAAAAACGAACCACAAAATTCGCTGTAAAAAAATGCCGCCATTCCTTAGCATATTATTCTTGAATGACTATGTTTTATTAAAATTCAATGGAAATTCATACAGATATTACATGTCCCTCTTTATTTCATTTTCTGATAGATTATTTTTTCAAGATACGTGTAGTTTAATAAAAACAATTTTATTTATTGATATTTCTAATTCAATTTGTTTGATCATATTTTGATTTTATTATCTGAACATCCTGCCGCAGGGTTAAGTTTTAAGATTGTGAAATTGATAATGTCATCTTCAAAGAGATAATAAAATAACAAGTTCAACTTTCATTTCTTGTTTATAAACCATAAATTATCATTTTTTATTTAAAATTTAAAATTTAAGAAAATATATTTTTATAGTGACGTAACGTTGCAATACCTGTACGTGTCCGCCGTCATATTCAAAGGGATACCGACAATCGACCACTAAAAACTTGTCTACGATCCCGGTATATCTTCCTTGCAATAGGTTCCTCATCTAGAAAAAAATAGATTGTAAAATAAACAAAACAACAACAAAACATTACAACATTTGGTTTGTTATTCGCGAGGTTCAAAGCAATTTTGCAAGCTGAGAGACAAACGACAAACTTTATTTTTCTTTAAAAATTTCACTCTTTCAGTAAGAAATTAAATTGAATAAATTCTTATTTTAAAACAAATGTTAGTTGAAGACACTTTCAGACTATGTTTTTACGTGTGATATAAAGCATGTTTGTAAAACTAACACATCAAATTTATTTTTGGCTATTTATTTTTCATTGCAGAACAATAATTGTTTGGTTCGTGAATGTTGCTTCGTGTATATGTATTCCATATATCCCGTGTATATGTATTCCATATATCATCATTAATAATTTTATCATATTTTTTTTACCGTTTCTGTTCCTATTGTCTTGAGATCTTTGTGTCTTCCGCTAATTGTCGGGAGCTTGTAGTAAGATGAGCCGTCAGCTATAAGGTCATCGCGGTCTAACACTCGGTTGAGGGATGTGAAAACGTCCTCCTCTAAAAATTCTGGAGTATGCTGGAAGAAAAAGTAAAAGTTTAGCTGAACTGAACTTTATATGCACTTGATGGCATTGTGCGATATGATGAATTAAAAAAATAAATAACATAAAATGGCTTTATATATAGATGTAAACATATTCAAATACATGTAGTTGCAATGAAACTTAAAAGCTTTTAATTTTCAGCAAAACTTAAGAAAACAAACGAAAAAACTTTGAATTGCATTCTTCTACTCGGAATGGATTTGTATAACTCTGATAACTCTGATGAATTTCTTATTATTCTAAATACATAAACAGAAGATGTTTCTCGTATCTTTTAAAATTTCGTTATGATTGACTTTAGGATTAAGGCTTACCCCGAATGAAAGCGACTTCGTCAGAAGTTTCCTTTCGTTTGAGGTTTTTTGTCTTTTGGATGATTCTAAGAAAGTGAAATCTTGGTCTCTGTCACGTTTATGGCCTAAATACTCTCTGGGGTCTGTGAAAGTGTCCGTCTGAATCTGAAATGAATATAATACAATACAATGTATAAAGATATATGTAATCTTTCGCTTTTTATTTTTATGAGACACAATTGGTGTCTTAAAAAATGGCGAAAATTCTGTGCTTTTAACTCAGCTTGAATTGCTGGGTACAAGAACTTAATGTCGATTTAACCATAAAAAATGTCAACTTTTCTATTTTGATTGTTCATTCAGCATATCCCGTTAACATGAAATTCTAGAAAGAAGATTGACAATGTGTACACCAGTTTCCCATCCGACATTTAAACTGATTGCCATGTATGACCCATGCCCGTCGAATATGGCGTTTCTTCCTAACACATAAACACACAGCAAATGATTTTTTTTAGTAATAAACTTACAGTTTTAGTGTCTGATTCCGAATCGTCAAAGTCCATTCCCATACCGGAATCATCACTGTCTGAAGAACACTCCAATAGAGCAAAACAAGATTGTTCCATGTCCATATCAAAATTCATATTCTGAAAAGATTAAAATGTCAAATTTTGTTAAGATAAGTCCGGTCTATATCCCTATCTTTGCTAACGCGATCCCCAAAGTCCCTAACGTTTTTGGTCTTCTTTCTATGCGGTCATTTTGTATTATGATTCAATCTTATTAAAAAATCTTCTTTTATAAGAGCTGTGAAATACTTTGGTGCCTTACAGAAACCGGTCAAACAGGTCCCCGACAAGCCATTTGCCACCAATTGACATGTTAAGCGTAGGACCCATGTTTTCAACACGTTTGTATTTTATTGTTGGAGGGGGTCGCTGTGATCTTATCTGGATTCTTTGACAGAATTTATTGTCTCCTGTTTTCTATTTTTAGAACTAATATAGTTGTAAATTCAACATGGATTGGAAAGAGGAACAGTTTTATTAATATGATGCGCGTGTCATAAATTTATGTTCTTTTAATTATAGATTTTTATGAGATTTACATATTAGAGGCAAATTAACCTTAATAAAATGATAATAAATTTATTACTAGAACGTCGAGATAAAATTTCTAACTTCCTGGAAATATATTTTTATCAAACTAATTGCTCTATATGCAATTTATTGTTCGTTTAACATGTTTAAAGCGAAAACTGTTTTAATTAACCTTTTTGTATTTCTTATATTTATTATTTCAAACTGACACAATTTTTACTGCAATAGCAACAAATTTTTCTTTTTCTTTATCTTTCGGTGGGAAAAGGTTTAAAATCGTCTTATATGGTTAGATGCTGTACAAACGTAAGTTGTACTCCAAAGTTTGAGCATTAAATCCAGTACCGATGATATAGACCATGACTTTGTGAGCATTACAAGGAATTGAAACGATTTTGTAAACAAGTTGAAAAAAAAAATCAAAACAAAAGAATAGAATTGCTACTTACATAGATGTATGACTACCATGAACATAGCAGACTGATATTTGTAAAGTTACGAGAAAGATATTTATACTCTAGAGAAATAATCTGATTTTATTATTTGACAAGTTTTAAGTGTTCTATCGAAAATTTGTCTGGAAGTCATTTCGTCACCAAAAGTGACAGCGATCAATTATTCAAATTGTTAATTGAATTTAGTACAAGTTACACAAAATACAATTATATTAATATGGATTGATAAAAAACTCATTCATTTAATTGAAATTATTAAAAGATATTTCACACGTGCTTTGAGGTTTAATTTTAATCAGATCTTACCGTGGCGAGATATACTTTTATGAGTATTCATATTTCACGCGATTAGCAATTATGATATTTTCACGCGATTTTCAATTATGATATAGAGGAGGAAGATTTTTTTGAATTAATGGTTGAAAGTGCAAAGTAATCTTTAGGTGGTAACAATTATAATTATAGATTTTATTTTGCGTTTTATAGATAAAGAAAAGATATGCAACTTTTTACCTTTCCATAGGACATTATTAGAAAAAAAAGTAATTGCGAAATTGATTATTCTTTTATGCAAAAAAAGTCCAACCTTGACATCCACAGTACATATACACCAACAAAAACGGTGTAGTTGATGTTTTTGGGTCTCAAAGAGTTATACAAAAGGTCTAGATTTGTGTAACATCTTTCTCCTTTTTGACACCAAGAACAAAATTAGTGATCAATTTCTCAAGTGCAAAGTACATAAAAGATTCAATCTACCTTAGTAAAAAATACCACAGTACAAAAATGAGCACGGCTACGTGTACGTCATGCTGGAATTGCATATATGCTTGGAGAAGCAGTTAAAACAAATCGAAAGTAGCATAAGAATACCTTCTAGTTTCCGTAAAAAAGAAGAATCGAAAAAGGGAGCCGAATCAAACCAAAATAAAAAAAATAATGTGCATAAAGAACATGTAAAATGAAAACAATCGACAAGTCTTAGAAAATAAACAGTATAATACATTTATAACGAACCTCGCATCTGTCCGCACTCATAAGGCCAAAGATTCTGAGAAACAAACCTGGCACCGCTATATAATATGCATTCAGAGATGACACCGAGCTTGGGTATTCAATTTCTTACTCAATATCTATTTCAAAAGATTATGTCCTCAATGGACAAAAACATGACAAATGAATTATTCACAGTTTCTGAAATATTCAAATTGTCAATCAAAAAATTCAATGTCAGATCACAAACTTGTAGAATCTGAGACCAACTAATTAGCTGAGATAATTAACAAGTTTATAACAACTAATTAGCAAACATATTCATGTTTATAATTAATGACAATTGCTTTATTTGACACTCTCACATTAGGAGTGTTTGTAGTTGAACCTACATGTTTTAGTTCATACATGTTCGTTTACGTTCATTTAATAATTTTTTTAATAACTTCGACAAGAAAATGGCAAAAACCTCTATTCTGTGAGGGGTCGTTTTTCTACAGCATATTTACTAGTTTATGTACACGATTACTATAGTAACCGGCACTTACAGATACCTTTTTTGGGGTTTTTTTTTTGGAACATGTTGAATTCAGATTATCCTACTCCTTGGACTTCTGCAAAGAGTCTGAATTTGTTTATCAGGTGCTTTATTTAATTCCAATAAATATTGCTTTTTCATAGATCTCACAGAGTACTTTCGTTGATACTCTTTTCAAAGATTTTAGAGAATGTTTGACAGCACTTATACATGTATTCCCGTTTTCTCAAGCATACTTTGCTATTTTGGCTCTTTGCTCATCGGTGTAATGTCCGTAATCCCCGCATTTTCGTTTTCTGTTAGGAGTAAAAATTATGTCCTTAAATGACGAATTAGCTACTGTTTTTTGCTTAACAAGAAATTGCCTAATAGACATTTTAATGCTATTTCTCCCAAAATACTTTAGATTTATTGAAAGTGTTCACATTGATCATAGATTACTAGTAGCTTTTGGTTTGATTACAAAATCATTGATCTAAGTCAATCGATTTTAATTACGATATAAATATACGTGTAGGTATTCACAATATGTTTTATTTACTTTTACATGTATTTCTTCCTGACAAATTGGTCCCTTGTGGGGCCCGGTTGGCAAATAGGCCTGCAGCAGAGCCTAGCTTGTCGTAAGAGGCGACTAAGGGTCTTGGGATTCTGACGTCGGGTCTGTGCTCAGCCTACAGAGTGACCAAGTGTGTACCCTAGGTGGTGAATAGGGTGGCCCTCGTCCGCGGGGGTTGTCAGGTCTATAATGCGGAAACCCTGCCCGCTGACCATAGTGGGCCAACGTGTGTTGAGAGTGCCACGCTTCATGCACGTAAAAGACCTCTTTATGAACCGCCAAGTTGTGCACCACATAGGCTTAATTTTTGCCCCTACCCACCTCTCTCCTTTTCCTGTGGTTCTTTCAAATTTAGCGTTTCATTGTTTCCCACCCCATCCCCATATTTCATGTTGTCATCCTTTTCATGTTCATATCCAGTAAATAACCTATATAGCGTTGCATGGACGTGAAACACCAACTCACTTTTTTTCTCTTTCCTGATAAATTGAGTAACTTAGATAAAAAATATTCGCGACTGACGTGAAAACCCGAAAATAAGTTGCCGCGAAATTGTACTGCTGAGAAAAAAACGCGAAAAAAGTATCCGCGGAAATTAGTTGGTTTACAGTAACCGGCACTTACAGAAACCTTTTGTTTTGTTTTAAATTATAGCTGTTTATCGACAAGAATTGTCTGAGAGGTTAAAGATGTAAATAAGAAAATTAACATTAAATACGGATTAAAAAAACCTGAAAACTTTCGTGAAGCATTCATCATAAAGACAAGGCCAAACAGCAAAACAGCCAGGAAACATGTTTTATTTTGTCAATACACCAATACGTTCCACCTGCACAGAGGAAATTTCAATCATGCGAGATAACTTACACCACCAAACCATTACCAAACTTGGTGCCTGGCGATTAGTATACAGTTATTTAATATGTAGCCAGGCAATGGATCAGAATATTTTCCCTTGGTATCCAGATTAGCTCAATGTTCTATTGCCCTCAGCCTACGGCTTCGGGCGATAGAACATTAAGCTAATCTGGATACCTCGGGAAAATAGTTCTGATCTATTGCCTTGCTACACATTCAATAACTGTTTTATTACCTAATATTTTCTAATAGAATTATTAGTCGTATTGTGTTGAAAGAAAATTTAGTTTATTTTCCATATACTGTTGAAAAAAAAGAAAACAGAAAGGGTTTAATGACCATTTGAACTACGCCCTATTATGGAAGTAATGACAGACCAGCCAGTTTAAACCAGAACACACACAAACCGACTTTGCAGTAGCACGGACTTCACGTAAATGACCCGGAATAGATAATAAATATTCATGTTTATAAATCGTCCAATCGAATTTGAGGTCAAAATGTCAACAGGCAATAGAATGTCACCGGGCAATAGAACGCCTTTCTATTGCCCGGTAGAATGTGATAATGGTCCAAATTAAAATATAGTTTATAGAAAAGGAAATTTTATTATATTAGGTAATAAATAAAAGTATGTTATTTGCAGTACAAAGACTTGATGTCATACTGAAAAATATAACACACGTTCCAGTTAGCAGCTGTACCCTACCCTTAGGCTACCATATCCATCATCGATTGGATAAAATGCTCGAATGACCAATCGGGGAAAATATAATTTTTAAATTGTTCGTTCATTTGCCATTTCTTGAGAGAAAAAAAAACATTAGCTGTAATGGACTTTTCACTATAATAAATTGAGTAACATTTTTATAAACCTAATAACTTTAACGTTCTTTAATATCACCATTGAATCCGTCAATGGGGTCTTATTACTTACATAAGAACAGCGTTGATTTATGATGAAAAATAATCAAGACCCGTTTCTCAATTCGCAATATTGATTAGGGTAAAAGAAAACGTTACCAAACTAGTAAGAAATTCTTCATTTAATATGGCAGTCATTTACTACTATATGAAATCACGTATTCCCAGTGGACAAACGTGGGGAAATCAAAATAGGCTCTGAAAATCAACTTTGTTCCAGAAATCTGCAAAATTTTAGTTTCTCTCAATTAAGACTTATTGTTTGGCTTCCTTGACGTCCCTTGGGAGTTCTCTCGTTTTCTTACTTTGGTTATTAGATGGATTTTATGGGAAAAACGATTACAAAATTTGTAATGTATATTAGGGAATTCAATGAACGAATAAATGTGTTTTCGTGCTTTATGTCCATTTACTCTTTTCGAAAAAGGACGTTATATTGTTATGGTCTCGGACTAAAGACTCCTTCAGGACCGATTCAGGTCAGGTACAGTCAAACTAACGCAGATATATGTACACAGCTATGAAAGCCAGAATATGCATCAATGTGCATTGTACAAGTATATTGCATTTTTCATGTTTTTAACTGACTTGTAAAATCACAGTCATATTTTCGACAACAAAAAAATCCATTTACACGCAAATGGCACATTTGAGCATTATTTCCTTTTTAACAGAATGACCATGATGTTACGTACTGACGGTACAAGCCACATAAAGTATGAATGGGTCCATAGGACACCGATGCCGCCGTGCAAGGCAAAATACAGGAAGTAGAAGTCTGACAGGTCTAGATCTGAGAGTCACTTAGACTAGAACATACAGTTTGTCATGCTAAAACACCCTGTCAAATATCGAATCATGACTTTGTATGGTTTCTTAGAAAATAAAGCTTTTTGGAAATTCGTTAGGACGGAGGAACATGAGTTAAACCTAATCACCGCCCCGACATGTCGCGGGGCATTAAAATGAAACAGCTCTGATGGGCGTTACGGCTCTACAGGAATTATTGGAGACACACTTGGTACATGTACACATGTTGAAAGCCCTAATATATATAAATGTATGACACTTCTGTTCAGTTTTAGTCGTGAGCAATGTCGAGGCCCTCTTCAATTGCAAAGAGAAAGGAAACATTCGGCAGAAAGAAAAAAAACAAAAACAAAATAACATCCTTTTGAATGCAAAAGTACTTGTACTAGATGAACTTGACATGCATATTAAATATATTTACTTTATGTAGTGTACTAACAAAAGCTAATTTAGACAAGTTTTGTACAGTAATCTATAGAAAACGACCTTGAATCATTTTCTTAACTAATTAAGGATAATACGTGAAACGTTTCTGATATTGACTCGTGGTGTTATACATATTTTACAAATATGATGAAACATTTGAAAAGTAGAAATTTTGCATAAATGCAGACTTCCGAATACACGTGTGCTTCAGTGTAACATTTGTACAAAGTACCGACCAACGCTTATCATGCTTATGTTTTGCTACCGCACTAGTGAGTTGCATTGCTATAGGTTGTAATCTTTATAACTAGTGAATGAAAATAAAATTTATACGTTTAATGAATTATTTGCGATTGGTCGAGCGGCGACTTCAATAAAAACAACAGACATGTATTTTAAAGTTATTGTTTCTGAAGATCCTAATTCTGATTAATATCCATTTATTGTTCACAGCTTCAATGCAGTGCATTAAATTGAAAAAAATCTCTCATAACTATTTAGATTATGGTTTTTATTCATATGGGGTTTAAACAGCATGAGAGAAAGTTAAAAGGTGCTAATTCTTGCGATAATATTTCATTATAATCAGACGGGTAAATTATTTATTACGGTGTCAAAGGTGCATCCTATTATTTAAAAATTAATATTCATAATATGTATTCTATTTGTATTAGAAATAATAGCTTTTTGCTTTTGAAATGCTATGTCAGTTTTTTATTTGACAGCTTTGAAAAGAAGAATTCACATTGAGATATTTATCATTATGAATTTATGAATTACACCAAATGTAATATGATTCGGGTGGGTACAAAAATATTCAAGGAGAATAGTAATGGATCATGTTTTAATTACCGAGCTCAAAAGTTTTCCGGCTCATATTGCAGATATATGTATCATACTGTGCTGCCACAAGAAGCAAAGGTGTACCAAAGGGGTAATCAACATCATAAATCCGTAAAGACAAAGACAAAACCGGTAGACGAAAAATCATCATAACGAAACAAACCATGCAAACAACAACATAAAACACACACACACAAACACACAAACACACATAACAACAAAACCGCAGCATCGTGAACTGAAGTCGAGACGAGAGTGAACTCAGGTGTTCCGGAAGAGTAAGCAGTTCCTGCTTGCTATAGCACATCCGTCACATTGCCAAAGATCGATTTAGTGTTAGTCAAATCCGGAAAGGATGACATTACCAAACTCTATGTCAAACATAACATTGTGTTTAATTTCATGCATCTTTTGAAATTTAAATTTGATGTACACTTAAGCAAAATATAGTTTTTACATCGTTTCGAATGGATTATTCAATTTCGTAGTTGAGATAGTTAAATCATGAAATTTTCAAAATCGAGTTCGGGCGAGAGCTTATAGTTTCTTTATTTACAATCGATTGTTTTTATAGTCGTGACAATAGGCTAAAGATTCTCTGCAGCGACTTTTAAGACCCGCTTTGTGCCATGGGTCGTCCAGCCCATGACACACCACCGCCAGTGTTAGCTGCTCCAGAGTATCCTTTGTTATTGCTGGAGCAGGGCCCATCTTCTGCCACGGGGAGGTACTGGTAGGAATTCTTGAAGACGTACTATCGGTATTGCTATCGGTAATGACATCCCCACGAACAGTGAAAATGAGTATATTTTAGACTATATACTGTACCATATATATCATATAGCCTCAAATACACTTAATATTTTCACTGTTGGTGGGGATTTCATATAAACCAGCCTACTTCTGTAATTGACCAATAAGTTTTTGAGAAATCCTCTGGTCTAAGAGTGCTAAATGATTTTTCAATATCTAGCTGAAACTATGGATAAATCAGCAATGAAATTGCAGGAAACATGCTCTAAAAAGTAAATATTCAATGGACCTATTCAGAAACTCAACTTCCGTACTCGTAAAATCTGGCTGGACCAATCAACGACGTCGCAGCGTACTCGTAAAAATTGCCTTAGCCAATCGGCGACGTCGTGAACAATCACAATCCCAGAATGCTGTACAATTTCTGAATTGGTCCATTCAAAGCACGTAAAAGACAACAGACGTTTTGTAAACGTCAACCCCCAAAGAACAAAAAGTGTGTAAATATTGGTTAATTACCAGTATTTCCCGATATGCACTACATGTGTGGCCTTTGCACGACCCCAATTACAAATGGAAGACTTATATAGTGATCACTTTATATATAATTTTTCACAAACAATTTTGTATGGGATATACATGATATAAGCCTGTAATTACATACCATTTCTAAGACTTGATTTGATACCAGTTATTAAAGTTTAATTTGAACTTGTCTTTGTTCTTGGTTTCATACTAGCCTTGAATCAAGTGTATCTATCAATAATATATCATTAGAGTATGGCATAGTCTCTTTAATAATGTCGTATAGCCCTTTTCAAAAAGTCACCCGGAATTCCGATTCCGATTCTTTTGTTTTCATTTTTGCAAGAGTAGTTTCCCTTTGTGGGTCGGCCTCATAGTGTGAACAACGTTGAGCTAAGGAAAAACATCAATTTATTCCTTTCCGATTTTGGCGTAATTTCCCATTCCCGGTTCAAATAAACTGGTTTGGAGTGAAGTCTTGGATGTTAACGTATGTTTTAGTAATTTTAGACTTTGGCAGTCAGATTTAAAATGTTTTAACAAGTTGACGAATTTAGTTAATTTCAACAGATTTTCAATGGAGAGGCCTACCCGGAAGTCGTTAACCTGTAGTGCATAAGTAAAAGATTTCTCAGGTCTGCACGTCCGGAAAATACTTTCTAAAAAGGACTATAAGGTTATACATGTAACTTAGTTTCAGGTAAGATTTTTAAATGCATTTCTTCATGTTGACGTCATTGCCTGCATTTCGTCATGTAGTAATCCCGTATTGGTATGGATAGAAAAGCCTTGACTTATTAAAAAAATACAGGGTTTACAGCAAACGGATTTCCATCATATCGAGTTAGATATTTGTCAAATAAGGGAACGAGTATTTGCAAGTTTCCTTTTGACAAATATCTAACGAGTGTGATAACAATCTATATCTAACTACGGTGTCACGCGCGGATAACCAATAAAATCTTGGAAATTGAATATCTCATTGTGCGGAGTGGGATACGCAAAATTCTCTAACTGTTGTGCAATATTATCTAGTTCTCGCGAGATGAGACTATTTTGCGTATCACACTCCGCACGATGTGATATTCAATTTCAAGTCATTTGATTGGCTGTCCGCGCGAGACACCACAGTTAGATACGCATCTTGTAAAAAGCGTGCTTACTTTTGTTTGAACCGCTGTTGATCGGACAAAATATATCCAAAATGCACTAAAACGTGTGTTTCATTATAAATAGGCGATAATGAAATGTCTACTTTTAATTACAATTGATTATAAAAAGGTACTTTTTTATTTGACTACTTTTTTCACATGTTTGCTTAACAATATACATTATAGGATTATTTTTCTGTGAGTTTTAATTAAATAAGTAAGTTTGGGCCTATACTTCATGTAAGACAGTTAGAGAAAAGGGTTTCACAACTACAAGTGATCAGATACGGATTTTTATCACACTCGTTAGATATTTGTCAAAGAAAACTCGCAAATGCTCGTTTCCTAATTTGACAAATATCTAACTCGATGTGATAAAAATCCGTATCTCATCACTTGCAGTTGTGAAACCTGTATTAGTCCCATCTCGCGAGAACTAGATAATATTGCAGAATAGTAAGAACAAAACAATGGCGTACGATCAAAGTATCATAGCATTTGACATTTCTGTTGCATTTTTCAGTCATATGCATTTCTGTACACTATTGATACAGCTCCATATATGGAAATGAATCATATTTCTTTAAATCAATAAATCATTGTAAAAAAATACAGCAGATGTACAATGTACCAAGAAACAAAACCTAAAGAGTGTATTGCTTTTCTAAACTGTATCGATGCTATATGTACTTGTATGACGGAGTTACATGTACATTTCCTTGGTGGTACGTACAAATGTTTACGTCGTTTTGCCAATGTATATTAAAATGCATTATAGCAAATTAGTATGGCCTTGAAAATCCTGGTATTTAAAGCATTTGTAATTGCTTTTAGAATAAAAATTTCTACATATTACTTTAGAATAATGTTATCCTATACGATATGTTTATTGTAACGAAAGTATTCATTTCTACATCGTTTAGCAAGAATTATATAAATTGGTCGTTTAAAGTTTCTCATTATAAGATTCCCCACGTTAAATTAAACAGTATTTTAATCAATAAGATCAACAATTTGTTTTTAATTTATTTCTTATAGGATTACAAAATTTGATGTTTATTTTATGTGTTTAAGATTAGAGAAAATAACAGTTTAAGTTAGAAAAACATCATAATATTCAATCTATTGTATTTTGTATGGTAGGAATAAAGCCCTTGATTCGTGAAATTAGTTGTGGTTACTCTTAAGGAAGAAATTAGTAAATACATGTAAAACTGCTAAAAAGAGACTGAGAATCTTAAATCCAATGTCATGATCATGCATGTGCTTAAATATAGTCACACAAACAAACAAAAGATCGTTAAATAAACAAATCATATAAAGTAAGTAACGCGACGGATATGTGTTTCAATGAGCAGAAACTGCTAAGTAACATATGGAGCACCTAAGTTGACTTCCGGTTTTGCTTGCGTAAGTTGACGTTGCTGAGTATTAGATTTTTTTTCTCAGAGTGGCCGTCTTCAGTGTGTCTTAGTGTTGTTTTAGAAGTTTGTTTTTCTGGACTTTCAAATTCGCATTTCCATTTGGAATTTCGTGCATCTTTTATATATCATAAAAAAGAAAACAAAAAAGTTATCATATGTCAGTGAGAACATAGTCATGATACATTTTAGAAAACGGTACCATGAAGAAACCCGTCAGGTTTATCCCCAAACCCAACCTCCATCCCATCCCCTTGAATGATAGCGTTATATGTCACCATTCAACAAAGTATTCAAAAATACATGCAGTCAAACTTATTGAATATCAAGACGTGGCAAGCTCTTATACATGTATAGATACGTGTAAAACTCTTCTTGTGTTAGAAGCAGAGGTACCGATGGGGTATCCGAATGTCAAAAGTCCGAAAGGGCAGAGACAAAACCAGTCAACACCAACAAGAACGGGACAAAAACAGACAACACGTAAAACATGGAAACACAAAATAACTGAATATCAATCAACAACGCGAACTCCAGTCGAAACAAGAGTTAACTCGTGTGCTCCGGAAGAGTAGGCAGTTCCTGCTTGCTATAGCACACCCGTGGCGTTGCCAATAGTCCATTCAGCGTGTCAAATCCGGTAAAGGAAGACAAAACAACACCCTATGACAAACCAACATCTGCACTCATCTGAGAGATCGAAATCCCATATTTGTCTATAAGTGCATGATGTCTTCCGTAAAATTTCTTGAGTGAAGTAAGTAAGTAAGTAAGTAAGTAAATGCTTTATTTAAAGAGGCTAACCCAATTAGAACTAGTCTAATTTTCATTGGGGGCCTCAAAAATATCAAGGTATACATTATATTATATAAATGAAAACAAATACACAATACATCAAAAACAAAAACATATATACAAGAAGGTATTTTCATGCTAATATGAGAAAGACATTGCCTTAAAAGCTCACGTAGATAATTCCATTGAAAATTTCGAATAATGCCTGGGACGAGATAATTTGGGACGATGTGTTACTATTTCCCGCAATTTTTCAGCACGCGCAGACATTTTCGAAAACTTCCGAAAATCGAATGTCCGGACAACCGGAAACAGAATGATTTTTCTTCCATAGTATTTTGAGTCTCGTGCAATTCGGCATACTTTCTACATTAGAGAGCTCGCTACGCTCGCATATTATTTTTACACCAACTCTCAATAGCAGTAATATCATTTTGTAACGTGAAATCAATATTTTCAAACTTTTTGTCACGATAATGAAGGGTAGAATCATCTGCATATAAATCTACATTTGATTGACTTACATGTAAAGGCATGTCGTTTATGTAAACTAAAAATAGAAGAGGTCCTAGTATCGAACCTTGGGGTACTCCGTAGTAAATGAATTCTCTGCTAGACTTTAAGCTGGAAAAGACAGCAACCAAGGAGCAACATAACCCTGTGTGAGCAATTTTTGCGTCAGACGTGTTGCTCTGCTAAGGAAATCGATGTAAGTCCTGCACGCTATGGAGTAACGAATCAATTGAGATACGTAAACTCCATAAGCTGGAGCGGACGGAATGTTGCTACACTAGAAGGGAAAGTTGAAGTCATCACGTTTGTCAAAGAGCCTTGTTGAAAGTCTTCTTTGAGAGTCAATTTCGAGATGTAGATCTAAATATGAAGCAGACTTTCTAGAATCCGTTGTGTCCTTTATCCCAAGCTCCTTGGGATATATGGGATGGAGAAAGTCACCAAATCGAGAATTGTTTAGTGAAAGGACATCATCAATATAACGGAACGTGAGGTTGAAAGAGAGAGCTAGTCTACGGTCTTTTTTGTCTAGAAGAGATTGCAAGAAGTTTGCTTCATATGAATGAAAAAAACAAATCAGCAAGAAAAGGTTCACAATTAGTGCCCATTGGAATCCCTATTGTTTTCTGAAAAACACGTCCACCAAACTGAACAAATATGTTGTCAATAAGAAAGTTGAGCATGTCGATTATTTGGTCTTCTGTAAATTTGTTCTTTTTCTTAGACTCATTGACGACAAAGTAAGTCTTGGTATAATCGACTACAAGAAATTTGTACCTGCGTTTTCCATTCTTTTTGAAAAAGCTTCGTTTAATCAGCTGTGCCAATCGCGATTTCAGTTGTTCGTGTGGAATAGAAGTGTAAAGTGTGGAGAAATCGAATGTTTTGATGCTGTAACAAAATGAAACTGATTTAGAGTTAAGAATCTCCATCAGTTCTTTCGAATTCTTCAGGATCCACATTTGATTGACACCATTTCTAGAATAATATTTCTGGAGGCCGGATTTTATTGCCGTAAGCATGGTAAGTATTGAAGTCAACAGAACTGAAAGAGGTTTAGTTGTACATTCAGATGACCCTGCAATGAAGCGCTGTTTGTATGGATTTTTATGTAATTTGGGAATCCAATACAGGGATGGAATGTCATCATTGTTTATCAAAAAAGGTATGTCGTGTCATCAAGTGCAGGTGCTCCAAAAAAGTATATTTACAAGTTAAAAGGTACAGGTTAAAAACATGGTTGCTGTGGTCTACGACATAGGTGTGACTCTTGTCTCCGGGTGGGAGTGATGGTGGTGTCATTGTCCTGTATGATGTTGCATGGTAGTCGATTCCAGTCTCTTATTGTTCATGGGAAGAAACTGTTGTCTTACACTGAAGTATTACACTGTGGTTGCAGGATGTTGTAAACATGACAGTGTCTGGTTTGTCTGGTTTCTACGAGGAAATATTGTGGTATCTCTGCGACTACGTGATGGTTTAGAATCTTATGAAAGAGGATTGACTTTCAGACCATCTCCTCTTCTTGACTCTAAAATACTATCACTCACATGACCCTTCGCTATAAATTGATATTATATAACTAAATTTCAACTGATTAAACATTTTGTTGAATATTGTTTTGCAAAGTTTGAAGTAAACTAAGTGAAAACACTGCGGGGATATATTTTTTTTTGAAGAGGTTGTTCGGAATATTTAAATACAGTCTTCTCAGCTGTTTTTAAAGTTTTCGCTCCATTGAGCTGATATATATATATATATTACCAATGGTTGAAAAGTCATTGTTCGCCTAGAGCTTGTTTAATCCATAAATTAAACAAATATATCTATTTCATTGCTTCTTGGAGCGTGAACGACTGAATGGAGATCATCTAGATTATCTGAACCTTTTTTTAAATGACAAGATCAAATGTATCATCTTACAATGTTGCAGCACAGAAGTTGTAATCGAACCAATCACGATCAATTAAGCCAATAGATTCTGCTCGTTACAGAGAACCATCTGGTTTAGTTAAACAATTATCCCTAGCTTAACAAGACTTTCTGTTAACACTGCATTGCTGACTTCAGTTCGTTTGTTCGTCTTAATAATAACATCGATAACGGAATTTAAAGTAAATGAACACTTTACGTTGAAGATATGAGATTTAAAACAGTTTGGTGATCCTATCGTAAGGACGCTTAATACAATACAGGAATCTTCAGTTTTCTAAAGGCTGTAGTTACCCTTCATTAGATATAGGAATCTGTACATCTAAGCAGGAAATATTTAATAAATTTTATATAATTTTTTGCAGTTTGCTTTAAAGATTTTGAAAGCGAAAATGAAGGTTGGACCTTACGGTGGAAATATTTATTGAATAAGCGGACTTTATCCTTCAATAAAAATAAATGAACCAACGGTTATGGTGAGTAAATGTAATATTTTGTTTTATTAAGAGTTACAATTTTTAATTGTTAAACTTTGAATTTAATATGTTTTATAATTCGAATAAAGCAGAGATTGACGCAAGCATTACCTTTTTCGTTACAAATGGCTAAAATAGTGATTGTTTCGTTTTTAAGTGATTTAATTTTGATTTAACAAAAAATGCGGAGACCATTAAAAAAATTATGATGCTTCTTTCAAAAAATAACGCATAACAAGAAAAGTTCCATCTATAAAGTCCACAATTAAGCTTTGGACTTAGTATCAATATTTATAAAACTTAAATTATACAAAAAAAATATATATATAACCAAGTTTCATGTAAGCACAGTATTTGAAAAATAATGTGGTACAATGTATTAAATCGGACAAACCGAAGACAACTGGCTTTGCTTATTTGCTGTATTTCTAGTATAAACAATATTTGATTGTTACCGCTGTAGAATCTGGGCATCATTTCGAGACTAAACAAATCCGCACTTGATTGAGTCTGAGAAAAAAAGTAGTTTAACTTTCTCAGATTGAGTTTACAACATGTAAAACTGCTTTTACACGTTAAGTCGACACTGTATTGTTGTATTTGAGTTGTCAAGAAAATAGGTTCGTTCCCCGTCGGGTGTCTTTTCGGGAACCAATTTTCCGAGCGCCACTCTTGGTGCCATTTGCTAAAATGTCCTGTGAATGGTGGGGACAATATCCCATACACATTCGAGTTCTACAAGAGTAGGTCCAAGCGGTCCACGCGCTGCAAAGGCAACTTTCGCAAACTGCAAACAGAAACACGCGCATATGTAGCACTTTGTTCTAGGATAAAATAAATACTAAGTTTTAAATAAATAAATAGATAAATAAGTTTTTACCAAATAACGCACGGATATAATACAAGCCTTACTTTATTTTTGATAACTTTTTTTTATTTGTCATTTTTATCTTTATACCATGAGACATGTATACGGACATGAACAAAATTGTATTGTTTTCTTTTAGGTACATGATAATTTGGCAAATTTAACTTTTGGCTATTAAGATTTCTCTAGAACTGATTTTTTTTCATGGTATCTTACACGTAATCAATAATTTAGAAGTTCAATGTTTTAAAATCAAGTCTATCTTGTGTTCTCTTTCATTGAACATATATACGAACAGCATATGTAAATGATTTAAGGGAGGTTTGGTGACACAAAAAACTGGTTTGACCGACCATTTCTTTTGAAATGTCTGTTGCAAGTCAGGAACATTGCGATTTTATAATTTTTTTCCTGTACGTCAGCCTTGTTTTGTCGTTTCACTGGCTCGGACATAAAGATTGGTCTCCAAGTTTGGCATTTTTCTTAAAACTCTTATTCCATATACATCTATACATATGCGTAAATAGATTACAAATTTGTGGAATTATACGCAGAATTTAAATTTGAAAAAGGGAAGTAAATACGTCGCTTAATGATGTTTATGTCAGAGTTTCAATTTGACTCTTTGAAAGTTTGGTTGAAATATTTTGACGCCTATCTTGAACAATGTCGCTAACAAATAACACTTTTCTCGTGTGATATGAATATGAAAGCCCAATTGTTAAAATCTTGTTAAATGGGACCACGATGTTCATTTATATCTCTATTTTTCCATTATTTTGTCTATGCTACAAAATAGAATAAAAAGGGGTGGAATAATGTGCATTTTAAACGGTAATAATACCGCAAATTTACAGGGTTCAATGATCTTTTAATGAATTGTTATGGAGAAAATTTATGTAATAGAAATTCCTTTATAGAGAAAATCATAAATTTGTCCTTCAAGTGAAATGATTAAAGTCTATTCTATAATACAGATAAGTATGCAATTTTGAACAAACCAAAATATGACCTAGGGTGACAAGAAAATGTGTCTAAATTAAATGAGAATTGGTATTTATAGGATTGAGTCATGTTAATATTTTAAACATTCAAACACGATTTTAAATGTTCGGAAAACTAAATATAAAGCATGTTTTGATACATATGGTAATTTCAAAGAGATCAGGGATTGTTTCTTGATTTCAAATATTTCTCGTTAAATTGTTTTCAAATCAGGTGTCGCTGGAATATTTCATATGATTTTTTTATTATTAGTTATAGCTTCACTCCCAAGCTATAAAGCTATATCAGGAGGTTGAGGTGAAAGGGGAATAAAATGAACATGAAATAATGACACGAAGAGGGAATGGACACAACACCAATAGCACAAATGAATTTCGACTAGTATACTGCTATACTTGAAAATTGAGGAATGGGTGAAATCCGGCAAATAAGCATACTGCATGTAATCTTACGGTTTCTACTCATATCTAAACATGTAGCTGCGTTTACAACGTTTTAACTTGAGGCATATTCATTTTTCCCTGTACGCGTTACAATGTAATGCTATGCATTCATGTTTCCGTAAAAGCTCCTGACATCCCTTGGATGCCAGACGACAGACTATTCCGTTCATCCACTTGAGGCACGCATACAAGTCACTCTCTAGACGAAGCCTCGTTTTGTCATAAGAGTGCTGAGAGCTCTTTAGTGAATTTTTACATACAAGCTTAGAGCTACTATTGGCCAATTTTTTACCAAGGATCTGCACCGGGGCATGTTGAAAACTTTTGAAATGCCTGTACCAAGTCAAGACCAAGTTGTCTCCAATATCTCTGGTATGTTATTAGCACATTGTGTTGTGGTCTTTTTGGACATTTGAAATTGATTATATTCTTTCTCTGTGTTTGGTTTGTTTGGTTACCTCTAGATTAGAATTATCCAGGACTTGTATAAGCATGATTCATGTGATTATAGGTCAAGTATGATATATTGATTTTTTTTACATGTTTTGTGCAATCGATCTGGCAATTAGTTGGACATGTATGTAATCTTGGTTGTACTTGACCAGGAATCTTTCTTAATTGGCAGCTAAGTGCTGTCAAGATATTTGAAATATTGACGTTAACACCGCCACATTTTATATGTGCATATCCTAAGCAAGGAATCTTTGACAAAGCTTTTGTTTGTACTTGTCTTTTATATGTTTTATGTCCCTTGTTTAAGAAGAGGGTAAACCTGTGACTATTCCAGGACTGGATTTGAATTACATGCATTTTATTCAGAAGAACGATGAGAAGCACCTACTGGCCTTGTTGAAGGTTGTCCATTATGGTTGTTCGAAATAACCATTTGTTATGTGAGCTGTGTCTACACCTATTTCGCATCTCATTATTTTCTGTTAATACAAGTGCACAGAATAACAGCAATATTTATTGCGATACAAATGTGAAATGTACGCCTAGCTGATGCTTTTCGTCTTTACATGTACAAGACTCACTAGACTCCCTACCTATTAAAAAGGTTATGCTTGAATGTTAAACATTATGATGTACAAACGGTCCTTTATTTTTTATTGTCTTACTTCTGCATGTAAGATGGAAAATAGACAACCAAAAGTCTTCGTCTGTTTCCGTCACTTCGCAAGCTATATTTGTCGTAACAAATTGCCTGACCAAAATGATATAAATACTATAAATTAGAAAATAATTTTAGACAAACCTACCGACGAGAAAACATGACAACATCCCTGAGTGAGTATGTTGGTTTTTCATTCCGTAGCAACACCTTATATAGGATGATAAAATGAACATGAAATGATGTTGATAAATTGAGTGATGGGATGTACAACAAAAAACCAGAAAATAGTGAAGACCACTGGAGTATGGGGAGAGGTAGGTAGGGGCGGAAAATCAAGCATTTGTGGTGCATTCAGGACGGACCGATCTTTCAAGATAATGAAGCGTGGCACTCTCATCACACGTTTGTCCATTATAGTCAACGGCAAGACTTTCCATATTATGACCCAACATTCCTCGTCAACGGAGCCCGAGAAAAAAAAACACAAAAAGGCTGCTTTATTTCTTTAAATACGATTTACACGTTTTCAGAATACAATATTGTTTTCGAATAAAACAAATTGGTATTCTTCATCAATAGCGATACACACCATGAATCATCTCTTAAAGATTTTTCTATACGATCATTCGCTTCTTAATCACCATTGTAACTAATGAAATTGTTTAATAAATCACTTCCTATAAAAGGCAAAATTATTGAATCCTTTCTGTATTTAGAAGAAAAGGATGATGCTATCATTATATCTAGATAAAGTTATAAGATGACATTATCAAAACAAACTGCAACTATAACTTTGTCAGATGTTTAGATTAGTACGAAATTTGTATTTAGATACACTTTCAATAATTCGAAAGAAGGATTGAAGCTGATTAATCATCAGCTGACAAGTTAGAGAGAAAATCTCAGACAGAAATATAGATTATGGAACTAGCATACAAATATAACAATCTGACTACCATCCGAGAAAGCTCTTCATATGCATTATATATTGACTCAAGTCAACATTCACCGACACAAATACGTTTTTCAAAATCTTAAAAACGTTAAAACGATTTTCCGGACGTTCGTTGTAAAAGCGCCTTTCTTATCGTGAAAGAAATGTATTCTTCTATTCTTCAAAACAATGACTTTCTTGGCGTTATAATGCTTACATTGATTTCTCTATTCTATATAATTATGTACCAGCAATTATAGATACTTTATGTATTTTTATTCAAGATAAAAGCATAAGAATCAAGAGATTGGGTTCGTTGTACTTTAGAATGATAGTAGCTTGCATTATTGAAACAAACATGTATGAGGTACAATGTTTTATTCGATGAAAATAATATAACAATAGTCTCGAAATGAGTAATTATATAAAAAACTTCAAGAGAGTAAAACCAATAAGTATGAAAAAATCATCAAATAACTACCTTTAAAATTTCATTGCATTCAGGATATGACTTGATAACATACTGCCATAGTCAAATGAACAAATCTAACAACAACTATTTTATTCTATTTCATTGGTGGAATTGAAATGTAACAACATGCATGCATGTACTGAACATTGAAGCTGTGAAATAGCTTCGATATTGACAACTTCTATAACAGTTCGTTCTAGGTTTAAAACCAATCTTATTATCTTTTTTATCTAAACTCTCTCATGGTTTGCTAAAGCCTTTCTGCAGGCTTAATCTGATTATTTATTTAAAACTGAAGTTAAATGATTTATCTAAAGACATTTATCTGACGGGTTCAAAAGTTTAATCGTAAATAAAAAGGTAAGTACATGTAGCAAGTTGGTTTAAAATGGACATGATTGTACTATTCTATAAAAATAATAGTAAAGAGTTAGGCTGAGGGATGCAGGTCTCATTTATTTTTTGGGGCTTATATTCAGGGTTTAGAATATGTACTACTTGTATGCTACATGTACAGGAAAAGGAAAGCAACATACATGTACATGTATCGACAAACATGTTGTTTCCAGATAGGCTTATTTGAATATCGCTATCTTTTGTTCTATTCTTATCATTCGATTTTCAAGAACCCCAAACGATATTGCTTTGAGCATATAAATAAGATTAAATATATGTTTTATTTCCATTTCAAAGTTTAAACTACTGACAGAATAAGACGTGCAGGAACGGAAATTTAAATTTTCGAAATGGTTGGTTCCATTAGACACCAGAACGAAAGATAGATGGAGTTCCAGTTTTGTTTTTCCAAACACTTGCACACAAATTACAATTGTTTTCACGGAAAGGGAGGTTCCAATCTCCGGAACCCTCCTCTGGATTCGCGCCACAGCCTTTTAAATTTCGATTAAAAAGATATTATTTTTAAAGTATTTTAATATAATGGGTTATAAGTAAAATATTGTAATAACCATCAATCAAACCATTTACATGAAGTATATTACAAAAATTTGTATAGGCGAATACACTAGAAGCGTTTGAAGTTTAGAACTGTTTTTTTTTATTCAAGTGTAATGTGAAATAAATGTTATGTAATTGTTTTGACTAATATTAAGCTGTCATTTGCAGTTATGGCACTGCAGTTGTATTATTGTTTATTGTTTTGTGCTTCTATTACAGGTTCTTAAATTGCCGTTGTTTACTAAGGGCAGCATTGCTGTCTTGTGTACAAGTATTTCTTTTGTAATACGTACAAAAAATGAATCTATATATATATTATATATGAAATCCTATAAACCCATATAAAAAGAACAAAACGAGGGTGGTTTCAGAACCGGATGGTGCGCCAAAATTTGACAGGAAACGTTCCGAGACCAGACGCCAAAGAGGATATGCCACAAAGGCACGAACCGTTTCCCCTTTTTAAACATTTCATTATCCGCCGCAGAAAAAAATGCATAATGAGGTTCCTCTACCGCCGATTACATGATTTAATTAAGGAACAGTCAGTCTGTCATGTTTTTAATAAGTTTACAGAAATTATACAGAATTGATCGATGAATTAAAATAACTGTGAAATTGCTATGAAAATGTTACGGATATGCCAATTTATTTTTCAATTCTGTTGATGAATCCGTGAAATGTTGTTGTCAGATGATCATTCAAGAATGAAAATTATAGACAAATTAAAAAACAATCTCACAATTATAAAATTTCTGGGTCAGTGTAAATAAAGAACTATATTTTCTTGTTTACGCTCCTTTTTGCAGAGATATTTTTATATAGCAATTTGAATGACAGCTGTTTTATTTGTCTGTTCACTTGTTAAATCTCAATTCATTCATGAAAAAGTTAATTATAGCAAAATTTAAGAATTTGTTAGAATAAGCAACTTCAAAACTTGGTTAAAAGAATTTTCAGTCTTATACTTCCGGTGCTCATAGTTCAAATTTTGTGTGTCATAAAAATTGTATTTTTAATGTATCTTTGAAATTTCCCATTAAAAAATCCTCGGCTTGTGCAGATGTGACATTGTAGCATTAAAGATTATAAAATTTCCCTAATGGCAATACAAGAAATTTTATATAATTCAATGATCTTTTTTCCTTGGATTATATTTATTGATACATATAACATTGAATTTTATTGTGTAATATGAGCAAAATTGCCCGTCGTGTAGATAGACTTCAAATTAAAAGTCAATAAGCACAGGTATATCGTTCAATTGAAACAAATTAAAAAAATGCTAGAAATTTCATAGAATAAAAAGATATTTAGGTGGTTATCGCTTTTGTCCAAAGCAGCGCGATATTTGCTCTTTTGCTTTAACGTGTGTGTTGAACGTGACATTTTTTTTCAATGTGTGTAGTACTATGGTCTGACCCCCGGTATATAGAAGATGACAGGGTTATTCTATGCAACCACCCGGGGTACACTTCACAGGCGTGCAAACATTTTAGTGGACTTTTACCTACAAACTTTTATCGCCTGGTACAAGTAATTTTCAAGACTATTTTCTCCTCGAGATTTTCTCATTAAATCAGTCACTTCCTTTTCCACTAGTTTCCACTCACCACCATGTGTGTTCCTAACATTCGGAGGTTCTATTTTATGTCTATGATGACTAAGTTCAGCAGCTTGTTGTAAAGATTCCCCTTGAAATACTGTCAAATAAACATAAAACTCAAAATAACGATTCAATCCATATTGCTCATCATTAAAACTACAAAGCAAAAGCAATAGAATAATTTCGACAACTCAGATTTTTAAAATCATTTTATTGTGTTGATGTTAAGGAATGCATTTTATGCGTTTTTTGCACGACATGTACTGGGTGATATTTTGTTTCTCTATTGATAATCTATGCGTCGGTGGAAATCTTAATTACCGTAGCTTAAAAAAAACTTTGTAGTGGTTGATGTTTTGTTTTATATAAGGCATAGAAAACACACAATGAAGGTTTGCTAATAAAATACTATAGCAATTTGTTTATGTTAAATAACCTATTTGTACTGTGTTTGTACCTTTTGACCTTTGATTAACCCTTTTTGACTGACTCTATGTGTACGGTAATAGAGATTTGATGAGTAAAACACATGTATATGCTTTATCTGTCGTGGTCTTTGGGCCGATCCCTGGGGGCAGATCCAACATACTAGATACTCTTTGTGCGCCCTTAGTCACACTAATATACAACTCATATGGGCATACACACGTATGCAGTAGAGCAATTATAAGTTATATTTTACAATGTTTTAGAAACGGCAGACATGGAATTGAGAGCTTGAACAACATGAGGCGTTTAGGTATGTGGCTTACTATACAGTTGAATTGGACGCTTTTGGTACTCTTTGCTAAGAGAAAAAACCCCAAAAGATGTATGTTTCTGTTCAATATGTCATTGTCTTGGTTTGCTTTGGTTTAGGTGTGTGGGCTCCTAGGTCAATTTGTTCTTTTAAGAGAGAACGCACTACCGTGTTGTTTGATCTGGGTTATGGTTATTGTTTCGTCGTATTGTCTTTTTTTGTTGTTGCTTAGACTCGAGCTGTAATAAGTTTTTTTTAACGTTATGAAATTTAGTGCAGTGTTATGTTTTGTTTATTGCATACTGCTAAAAGAACGTTGTATAAATTACCGCACATGTCCACAAGTAGATTCGACTTTGATTTCCTTCTGTCAAGGTTAAACACTCAATAGATACTTTCAAATTAACAAATGTTATTCATGTTTTTTACTCTGACTTGCATATTGCAAGTTTCAATTTAAACGTTGCGTAACTATTTAGCAAAACTTTTAATGAAGCAGGGTACACTAGGCACTGTAGACGTTCTTCTTTATTGTGCTTGTGTTTGTGTAACCTATGCATACATTGTATTTTATTCTGAACTAATAGATCCTTATCTTAAATACATAACTTTTACTTTTTAATTTATACACACTAAAAATCACTTAAAGCAGAAAACTACCTTGCACTTTTGTCATACTAAAACATCAATATATTTTGATAAAAATATTAATCGTTATCAATCTGAAAGTTTAAAAGTTGTCTCTGGAAATCAGATATCTCCTTTGATTAACAACCTGCGATTCGAATCTCCAAACAAACCATCTGATACTAATACATTCTACAGTTCATCGTATCAGCCGAACAGGTGAGACTTAGTAAATTAGTTTTATCGTGTCTTCGAGCAGGTGAGAATCAGTATGATTAGCTTCCAATAAGATTTGGAGGTTTGGTAATTAATCAAGACGTTATTAGCATTGCATGGAACCATTCTGTTATGATCATTATTGACTATTATTATCACATGTTCTCGTATACTCTTGTCTATTTCGTGTAATGTTTTGTAAATAGCTTAATGGCAAAGAGTTTATACATGTCTCGTTGTAAGGCAGAGTGCGTACTCGAAATGAAAGCGAGAGAATTGTGATTTGTGGTTCCATCAGTTTTTACTACGAAGGCAAACACTGAATGTTGTACAACAGGAGAGTTTAAGACCACAAGTTGAAAACAAGACCCTAAATCAATAGAAAGTTTATAGTCGTGACTATAGGCTAAAAGACTACGCGCAGTGACACGATACGTCCAGTTCATGACACATGCACCACCACCACCAGTATTAGCCTGCTCCAATTACTAAAGGACTGGAGTCAGAAATCATCTCCCATCTAGACTTGGCGAAATAGATTGAGGGTCTGTCTGACCGAATGCCATTTTTTAAAGCTTTTCTCTCTTTATGTTCAACAATAATGTTCCAAATTTTCAGTTTGACCAAATCAAATTTGTCCGACATTTGGTTCGGTCAGACACATTTTGCCATGTCTGCCCAACATAGTGGGGGGTTCTGATAGGAATTCGGGAGACACGTGGTCTCATGTTCTTTTTTTATCACATGAAAACATCTTTTTAAGTCATCTTGCTCGTAGTAATATACTTGATTTACATTCTGATGGTAATTATTTAAATATCCATCATATCTATACATACATGACATCCACCCAAAACAGGTTAAAAAAAATATGTATATAATTATGTAGATTATTACCTAATATTTTGAAAATTTCACATACATGTAGATCGAACCATCCCGAGAGTGGACTTACTAGATATTAAGCGAAAACAAAACGCAACACATTTAATGCCTTCCTGTACACTAACTTTCACTTATTTTTAGTTAATCTAAATAATGATTTATTCCTGGATTCGTTCTGCTGTTTAAAGTGTACTTTAACTGTCATTTTGAAAATTTCACATATAGATCGAAACCCATCCCCTGAAGTAGACTTCCTAGAAATTAAAAGCCAAGCCAAAATACCCGTATATATAACATATGATTTCCTGTACACCAAATTTCACTTATTTATAGTTTATTCAAATTATGCCTCATGCCTGCATGTCTGTTGTTTATAGTGTGCCTTATCCATATTGCCTCTAAATATTTTAATTTTATTGATATAAACATCTTCATTCATTAAACAATAAATGCAAGTTTATTTTGATTGCTTTAAAATGTTTTCTATACAAGACGCAGTGTTCCTTTATTAACCACATGTTTAGTAGATGATTTAGATATCCTTTATTATTTTGGTTTAATTTTGGTGAAATGTTTATATAAAATGGAGAATTTGAAAAGATTGAAGGCATGAAGCCAGTGGAAGAAATGTACATGTATTGAAGAATCTTGCTTTGATGTCATATATACGTCGTAAATGATAATTGAATATTTTGATTGTTATGATTAAATAGATCTCGTTTAAACACAAATGATAACGGCCTTAAAGTTTGAGAAGTAAAACAGTTTTACTGAAACTAGAAGAATATATAACCCATCGCTTAATTCGTTTTCCCTCTCATCCTGACCTCGATTTCTTTTGTGTCCCAATTTCCTTCACTTCATCATCATTTCATATTCATTTTATCACCCCTTTTTTGTTCATCTCCCTAATATAGCCAAATTTGCAGTAAAGTAATAACCATTTATTCAACAAAGTACATATATGCATATTTTCTTTTTTTTCAGTTTCAGGTATTTTCAGGTGCTGACAGTCATTTTCCTTATTTTTCTTTTTTCTTCTTATTTTCGACTTTGTTCTCGATCTTTTTGAGTGCAAACAATTTTGTTGTTGTTGTCGTTAATTGTGAACTAAATGATGCACCTAAATCATTTGTTATAAATACGTATATGCCTATGTACCTTATTCCCGATCTTTTCCCTTTTTGTAATTAATATATAAAACCAACGAACGCTTTATGAAATTAGAGGCTCTCTCTAAATCGCTATCCTATGTATTTCTTTCCGTTTTACTGCAAAACCTTTAATTGTGCACCATCTGACTTACAACTCAACGTGACCTCAAGCCGTTTCATTAATAGACTACTGACATAAAAGAAATAAACATTAATTAATATTTATTTTGATGGGATTGTATCGAGTATGTATATTAAATCATCCTGACTCCCCTTTTATCTAAGGCCAAGTTAAACAAGAAGGATTTTCTATTTCATTTCATTATTAGTTCATTTTTATTTACTTAGCCCAGTATTGAGATTGTAATGATAAAACAATGCGATTTGAGATCAATCATCGACTGTACTAGCAGTACTTTTATTTGATGTAATTCATCATTTATCAAAGGTAATTAACTGTTACAACACGGAATGGAACCGTTTACAGGTGCTTCATCCAGGTGATCGTTGGATTGTCTGAGAATTGTTTAACGGAAAAAATATTTTGAAGAAGGTTTCTGCTACACGGAATGAAACCTTTCAAAGGTGGTTCACCTTAATTGGTGATCTATGGATGATCTGGGAATTATCTTTTTCTTATCAGGAGCCCATTGGGCATTCAAATGTCAGAACTCCGAAGACAAAACCAGGTTACGCAATCGCATTTGCATTTTTAAACCCTTTCATCTTCCTCTTGGTTTGGGAATCGTCCATTGAAATTCTTTTAATTAAAACCTGCGTTTGTGATGAACTCGTCGAAATTACATTTTGACTGTACTCGTTATAATGTACATTGTACATTATAGACCTGTATATACAGGCCTATGTGTACATGTAGGGTCGTTCCTGTTATTACACGACAAGTGATCACAGGTGTCTTAACGAACAAAATCATACAACCCGGCCTTTTCCATGTTTTCAGTCATCTAAGTGTTAAATGAATAATAAGAGAGCGAAGATACCGGTATATGTTTGTATGTTAAGGAATAATGCTTTTAAAATATATGTAATTGTGCAACAAAGATAATTAAGATGATTACATGTACTAGTGTTACATTGTACATGCACGTATTTCACCATGCATGTGTTTAATTAATGGAGCAATTTGGACTCATGATTCACTGATGATGTTGTATTTGAGGAAAGCATTTTATTTAAACATGTAAACATTCAACAATATTTCAAGAAAAGCTGCGTGGGCTATTAAAGAGGGTGTCACAGCCCTTTTGGTACGCAGTATTCCGTGCTTTTTAAAGGGTATTCGGTACGCCAAGGTGTGGTACGCGGTACGCGATGTTCCTAATTTTTAGGCTTTTGGTACGCGTACGCCGTGATCTTAAGAGTATTCGGTATTCCAGTCTTTTGAACGGTATTCTGTCCTTTTTTAAACGGTATTCGGTATTCCGGGGGCGGGGGCTGTGACACCCCCATTAAAGATAGTTACTTCAAATGTATATTCAACATATTGGTATATCTTAAATGGGCTTTTTTTTCAAGAGGGATTCTAGACACTTTGACCTAAATCTTCGATTTTATAGGTCAACATTTATCAAATCGGATTCCACCTTCTAGTTATAAGTTTGAACAACCTTTCAAAGACAAAACAAGCACGTCATACGTCTTAATATTGAAACAGTTGTTAATAAAAGTATTCTTATTAGGTTAAGTTTAATGGAAAACTCCTAAAATACCTTCCATTTTCAGGCAGTTTTATAACTTCGATGAGAAGGCAGCGTAAATGGTTTTGTTTACTCAGAAGCCTTGTGATTAAACCGTGGAGATCCACTGTAAGCATGGTAAGATTTCATATTAAAAGTCAGAAACTAGATTCTAATTTCAAAACGTTTTTTGCCATTCTTTAATTATTTCAATCTTTAGGATCTCATTTGATGAATTTTATTATTGATTTGTTACGTAATTTACTAATTGTAAAATTTGTTTAGTGACAAATTGAAATGATTGAAGATCAGTTTTTTTGTATCTTTACCACAAAACGACTACAATTGAAGATGCGTTAACGAGATTTGTTTTATTTTCAAATAAATTACAAAAACGGATTCTAGAAGTCAGCGTAAAAGCTAGTAATATCCTCATCGTTATTGTTTTATAGCCTTGAGAAATACTTTTTTGAGTTACGAACTGTAATTTCAAAGTGCGTTTTATTGTATTTCATCTTAACATCTTCAGCTGAAGCTCTTTGTGCTTTTTAAGATGCATAACGATTGCGCCTCTGTAAAATGAATGACGAAGGGAATTGTCGGAACACAAAGTAAGGAGGGGCCAATGTATTGCTTGTATATGCGTTTTATGCGATTAATAACCTGGCTTTTGATTCTATGTTAATTTTCTTTGATGAAGCCAATTATACTTTATGTAAAGCTAGACTAGTGGTATGATTAATTTTATGTTCATAAGCCTCAAGTTTTTTGATTAGCTAATTTAAAGCTAGGTAATACTTATCTGCTTTTATTTTCTAAATTTTTGCAACGCAACGTTTGTGAACTGCAATACCCGTCCGAGGTATCTTAGCAAAGAAGCAAAGAGAGGCACCAATGGGGCATTCAAATGAAAAAGTAATAATGGGCAACAACGAAACCGACAAACACGAACAAAAACTCCTTCCATGCAGTAGGTTCTTATCCTTGCCGACTGAAAGTAGTATCGGATAATCCCCACTGTTGGATACTTTCATGAATTCGACAAGATTCTTGTCGGAAATATTAATTTCAATGAATTGTTACAAAACAATATAATTTTGTATTGTGTATTAAGTGTATTTAGGCTATGAAATATTATATTTGTGGGTACTTGTCATGGTTTGTAATTAAGAAAACTCGGGTCACATTAGGTCACCGTGGGGTCACAAATGTCATTAAAAAAGAAGTCTGGAAAGCCAGCTGGTGCATTGTTTAGTGTACGGATCGTGGGACGGGAACTGGAACTGTAAGGAGTTTGGTATCTGTGGTTACCCTTTGTTTGGTACACGTTGTTGGCTGCAATTGTTGTGTGTTGTTGCATTTATTGTCTTCTGATTTTGTATTATGGACATCTTTACCTTTACCTCTACCTTTATCTACTATTCCCCTTTGTCGGGTTCGTTACTTCTTGGATTTCTTTTTGACTTAACTTCATGTGTATTATTATATTGACTTGGATGAACATTGTTTTTCCGACCTCATGGCATGCATGTCAACAAATGTTTGACACCTTTACCGTTGAAGTGAAACCTTAACAAATTCATTCATATCTCAGTAATAGTACTTCTTCCTCATCAAATACATTGAGAGGTGTTTAATAATTGAACATTCATTCATGAACCAAAGCATTAATGTTTTCAAAGGCAAATCTTTAAAAGAAATACTCAACATTCAAAGGAAATTAACAGATGTGAGTTTAAAGTTTACATGTTTTACTAAATCTTGATGATAACTATCTACGACGAGGCAACGTTTAGCGTATAAATACTTGACACGTCGCTTTCTTGTGGCCATTAAAACTTGCGTTTACAAGCATTAAACCAGTTTCTAAACAAGACTGTGAAAGTCAAATTTCGTAATATTCAATTAGAACTTTTAATTCCTCGTCTGAAAGCTCCATGAAGCCTCATCTAATAAATGCCAACCACGTTTAGAGCGACATTTACGCCCCATTTAATTATTTTAAGTTAGAATGAGCTCTATACAAGTAATGAAATAAGAAGCTCTTAAATGTTGTAATGGAAAAGTGTATGTGAATTTGGACGTACAAAATGTAGGGACGTCATTTATTAGATTTTCTTCGAGATTTCAATTCGGCTTAGTTTTAAAAATTAAGTAAGACGCTAACAAGATCATAATGTATAAAAAGATTGTATTTTTTTGCTACTTCCATCATAATTGGAAAACTTTAGTTCTAAACCGAATTCTGAACTAAACTGCAAAATGTTTTTTTTCCAATCAATCTAAGGGAGCGACCATTTTATTTTTATGAGGGGGGAGCATGGTGAAATTTGGAATCCAGAAATCAAAAGTCAGGACATTGCTTTGAATTAAGAAAAAGGCAGGATGGTACTTTCGGCTGAAAAAATTAAAGTACACATGTAGCTTAAATAAAAATTGCGCACTCTAGCTCCCAAAACAAATCAAGGCTGTTTTTTTTCGAAAATGAAAAGGAAGGACAAAGAAAATATCAATAGCCCCTAAAAATCAAATGATTGCAATTTGAAGTGATCGGGTTTACATGCTGCCATTCAAGTATTTCTTGTTCGATGTTGACTCTTTATTGTTTTGCGTGCTCTAGTCTGCTTTATCCTCTCGTGTACTTTTTTATCACTTGACTTAATGATTCTTGAAATGTTATAAAAAGCAATAAGGAAGCATGTATTATTGAATTTGCATCTTATTGTTCTTGCATGCTTAAAACCTATTACAAAGTACACGTGTAACGCACCGGAACGTGCCTAACAAAATTATAAAACAAATCAAAAATCATATTTTTATTCAAATCAAATCTGCTTTGTCTTTGTAGGTGACTGCGGATGTACTTCTGAAGAGAAATGAAGGAGATCTAATAATTTACTTCCTGTATTGACAACTATTGAATTGATAGCGTGAATTTCATACACTGCTATGAACCTCGGGATAGTTGATGCTGGGATTTTTCGCAATTTCTGTGATTCGTTTATTGATATTGGAAGTATTTCTATTCATTACGCAAACAACTACAAATCAAAGAACTACGATGTACTTTTTGATGCCAAGGAAATATATGAAATAAATGATAGACCCTTTACGGCATACAGCAATAAAAAGTCATTAGTTATAATTGGAGAATATAAAAAGCTTTCCTTCATGTCTACATCGCGATTTGACGAATATTCCTTGCTAAATCAATCGGATACTGCAGAATCCTTGACAACTGTTGTTAATAGCTTCAGTAATCAAAGTCAGTTGGATGATTTATTTACAAATTCATCAAATGTCACAAAAGTCTTATTCGAACTTAAACACCCTGCCGTCGGTGCGATTTTAGGGATTTTCTCTCTCATTACGATATTTGGAAACTTGCTTGTGATAATTTCCGTCTATAAAGAATTATATTTGCGCACTATTACGAACTATTTTATAGTTTCACTGGCAGTAGCTGACCTAATGGTAGGAGGTATCGTTATGCCTTTTAGCATAAGTCTAGAAATCACAAATAACGTATGGCTTTTTGGGACGGAGTGGTGCGATTTATGGCATTCGTTTGACGTGTTAGCAAGTACGGCTTCAATATTAAATCTCTGTATAATTTCGCTTGATAGATACTGGGCGATTTCAGACCCAATCGCTTATCCTACGAAAATGTCATCGTGTAAAGTAAGTCTACTTATAGCATTCGTTTGGCTGTGTTCCGCTGGTATATCGTTTCCAGCGATTGCATGGTGGAAAGCCGTAACACCTACGAATCTCCCCAGCCACATGTGTTTCTTCACAGAGGATAGTGGTTATTTGATATTTTCATCGTTCGTCTCGTTCTATTGTCCTACGTTTGTTATGATGTTTGTTTATTGGAGAATATATTTAGCTGCATTGTCACAAATGCGCAGTCTCAAAGTCGGATCGAAAGTCTTGACATCTAACGGTAGTCACGGAAACCGAGAGGTCATGACCCTCAGAATTCATCGAGGTGGCAACATGACCAGACAATCGTCTGATGATTACTCAAACACGTACGAAAAATGCGTGACCGATACAGAAAACCAAAGCTTGACCCCAGAATCAGCAAGGTCATTGCAATCTCCTGGTCGTCAAACAAAGAATATTACTCGAAAATTAAGACAATTTGCCCTTAGTAAAAAATTAACAAAAATTGCCAGAGAACAAAAAGCCGCCAAAACGTTGGGTATTGTTGTTGGTGTCTTTATCATATGCTGGATGCCTTTCTTTGTCTTTAATATACTTTTTGGTATATGTAACTTGGATTGTGTAACGAATCCGGAAATAGTGTTTCCGATTGTCACGTGGTTAGGGTATATTAACTCCGGAATGAATCCGGTGATATATGCTTTGTCTATGAAAGATTTCCGAAGAGCATTTGGTAAAATCATGTGCTCATGTTGTCCCAAACAACATTTTGAGTATCGTAAAACAAACAATAACTGTTCATCAACATCGAGCTTTACCGTGACTTGTACCGACCGTTTATGACGCCAGAAGAAAAGGCCGTCTACGGAGGGCCAGAATGAACAGCAAAATACTTTTGAAACTATACCGGAAATAGACGAGTTTTACGAGTTATGACGCCAAATACGTATTTCTGATAAAGGATGCAGAGCATCAAGCAGTAACAGAACGTCTGGAAAATCAAATTTGTTAATGTCGAGAGAAAAGACGTCTGTTTGAAATTTCTTAATTTATTTAATGAATGTGTACTATAAATTGAATCTTTGTAAAAATGATAGAAAATTTATTAAGTAATACAGATATACAATGTGTATGACACAAACAGTGATCTTGCTTCGATGTATTGTTCCGAACTAACAAGGGTACTGCACTGTTTTAGACCGTTTCGTTGCAAATTAAAACCCTTTTTGAGGATACATATACCACTTTTCCTCCCAGTAAAGTATAATACGAAGTACCAATGGGGCATTCGAATGTCAAAAGTCTGAAAGGGCCAAGACATGAACATGAACGAGAATAAACCAATAATTTAACAAATCATTTCCTCCTTCATTTTTCAACGCAATCACAATTATTAAAGCAACAGAAATCCATCTAATGTTGAAATTGGATACTAACGGTGGAATAGTACGTGCACGTTTTTAAAGAGTACATGCTCGCAAAACACCCTACGTATTCTGATGCATCAGCACGTGACCATTTTGACCTTAGATTTTCAGTAGAGCAACTTTGAAATTTCGAGTGCTACTTTAAGAATTTATAGTTCTGATATTGCCTTAGTGTTTTCTCTTGTTTACGGGCTTGTTTATTACCAGTGTTTGAAAAAAAAATCATGTAAAGATAACATTGCACTTTACCCCTCCTTATCTCTCCATGTTTCCTTCATTAAATCGATCAAAAAAATTGTAGGCATCACATGTACATGCATTAGTAGCTTAATTTTAGAATCAAATATCGCCCAAAACTAATTGTAGCAAAGGAGAAATGTGTGATATTCAAAAGTATTCCTTTCGTCCACCCACATGTAATATGCAGCATTTTAGTTCAGTAATGTTGATATTATCTTCATTTGCTTGTTTTTTTCTTCTGTACCCTTATGTATGCATTTCAAGATGTTTACGGCATACGAACCTTATACAAAAGGAACAAGAAGCAAGAAGTTAGCAGCTGTTTTGAATTCTGTTGCTTTATAGCTCAGTCTGTAAATGGTAATTATGCTCCATAAGAACATGAAGGCATTTACAAACTGTAGTCTACGCCTACGTCCAACTTTCACCTCAAAACAGAAATTGAGCATGAACTACAAAATGTAGTGATTGTTGTTTGCTTGCAAAGTTTTAAGGAGTAAAAAACAAGTGTCAATGAAACAAAGCAGTACCTGCTGTTGGACATTCGACTGATATGTTCTGTAAATATGTAGACATCATGAAAACAAGAACCCCGAACAACAACAACAATTAAAAACAACCCAAAACAATTAAAAACAAATATACAAGCAAACAAACACACAAAACTATCTGCAATAAGCACCGTGAACTAGAGTAAAACTAGAGGCTCCCGTGAGCTTTAAATAGCTCACCTGGTCTGCAATGACATTTATAAGCTTGAAATACAAAGGTCTGGTAGGCATTCAAAGCATGGATTCAGATGTCAGATCTTCTTTAAATTTTCTTGACGGATAGATGATGATTATCACTTTTGTGCCCTTACATAATTTTGAGATCTGTTACCATTTTTTTAGCTATTGCAAAAAAAAAACTGCAATAATTACTCATTTGTTGTATTTATAACCATAGCGGCCATTTTTTTCGTTGAATAAAAAATCGGGACTAAGGTGTTGCACAGGACAAACTTCAGAACACTCCTAACAATAGCTACAATAATGTACATGTAGCTCCTTTGACATATTTGAATAGGTGGAACTACAATGCGGTCCCATTGCTCGTAACGGAGCAACCCCGAAAGTGAAATCACACCGGGCGAAATTCAATCCATTAGACGTCAAATTTTGTATTAAAATATCGCTTATAGTATTTGAATGACGAATTCAGTTTAAATTTTCCGACATTTAGCACAGTTTAAAAGATTTTCTTGAAAATATCAATTTTTGAAGGATCTTGACCCTGAACTTTATAATGAAGTTCAGGATCAGAATTTTGAAAATTTTGGTTTTCTAACAAATTAATTTTTGCCTATGACTTTCGACCTAATTTTGTATTATCTCAATGTTATTCAGAGTGTTATTGGTATTTTAGAACCATCTTGAAGCTTTGTTTGAGTTGGAGAAAGAAATTCGATTTACTCCATTTCCAGTAATGCATGGGGCCGCATTGTAGCTCCGCCGAATTAAAGATGTCATAGGAGCTACATCCTAACAAGTTCGATTACATTTAAAGTTTCTGAAAAGTATACATCTGAAAACTTGGATGACGGACGATAAGTGACTTCGGCCTGGTGAGCTCAAAAGAGAGTGAATTCGGATGCTTTGAAAGAATAAGCCGTTCTTTTTTGTTATAAACACACGGCAACGATCAATTTACAATGTAGTATAGGTCAAATTCGGTAAGAACGATAATACCAACACTCTGTGAGAAAGGAACATCTGTGTACTCATTTGTCTACGAACGCCTTATATCTTCAGAAAAATTACTTGAGTGCAAAATTAAACAACGAGCAAAAATTCTGTTGCAGTACGGAAAAGACAAATTGGTTATGGTGTATGTTCAATTTTTAAAAGTTAACCCTCACCAACAAATTTTGAATGACATTTCTGAGAGACTGGAAACCAAGAGTATTTGAAGTGATCATACCCCTAAACGCACGAAAAGTGAAGCCAAAATCCAGCACCAAGAAAGATCACCTAGTGTTTCTGGGTTTGACAACTTTCATTAATAAGTTATTAAATGTGACAATAAGAAAATTACCCCCTGGAACCTTTGGTCGACCAGCAGCAGTTATTGACCGATGGTATAAAAATACAAAATACCAGAGTAAAGTAGATACGAATACATGTAATGTCAAAATTATTTAAAGTACAAGATCAATTTTGAATGAGAAAAAGCTGGACATTTAGACTGCTACTAAATAGTTAGAGGAAAAGGTTGAAGTATGTTTTAAATTGTTAATATAAAAAATGGAATAGAAATCTACATCTAACTTCTCCTGTTTAAAGTCGCGAACCATCAGAAACATCTGAACCAATAAAAGGTAGATTACATGTACGTAAAGTATTAGTTTCGATGTACATGTATTATGTTTCGAATGGAGTTCGCGTTGTTGATTGATATTCAATATTTTATGTTTCCATGTTTTACATGTTGTCTGTTTTTGTCCCGTTCTTGTTGGTGTAAACTGGTTTTGTCTCTGCCCTATCGGACTTTTGACATTCGGATACCCCATTGGTACCTCTGCTTCTTTCAGGAGGAAAGCTTCCATCAGAGAGTTGACCACAGAGTCAGCACTAATGATATTCAAGTGCAATGAAAGTACGCGTTAGAAAACATTGTCGTTTTAGAAGCAAAGGTGTACCAAAGGGGAAATCAGTATCATAAAACCGGAAAGACAAAGACAAAACCGGCAGACAAAAAATCATCACAACAAAACAAACCACATAACAACATAAAACACACACACACATAACAACAAAACCGCATTCAGCAACGCGAACTCAAGTCGAAACGAGAGTGAACTCAGGTGCTCCGGAAGAGTAAGCAGTTCCTGCTTGCTATAGCACACCCGTCACGTTGCCAAAGATCGATTAAGTGTTGGTAAAATACGGAAAGGATGACATTACAAAACTCTATGTGAAACCAACATCTGTGCTCATCTGAGAGATAGAAATCCCGTATTTGTATACAAGCACATGATGTCGTCCGTAAAATTTCTTGAAATTTTACAAAGTTTTGAATTATATATAAAATAAATCATAGGTTGCCGAACTCGTTTTCGAGATAACAAGCGTTCAAAATTTGGTGGGAAAAAGGCCTTCTCTGGCTTTTTCAGTAGGTTAAGCATTAGGCTTGTTTTAGTATAAAAATCTGTGAAAAAATAACAAGAAATTTATAAAATTTGTAAATTAGCTCTTAATGACAAATTAAACCTTATTTTGAATAGAAAAATTGGGGTTGCTGGGCAAAAAAAATATCCCTTCTTCAATGGTAAAATCCAGAGGATTCCAAAAATTTTACAGAAATATTTAGAAACGACAAGCAATCATCCTGAAACCAGTTGGATTCACCAGAGCAAAAATCGGTTACGTTGCTGCAAATGCGAGTCATGAGAGTTATCTTAATCGAAAGAGATTGATATATTTTTTCATGGGCGTAGCTTGCTTCTTATATTTAGTGAGGCAATTCGCCGAGCGAAGCGAGGCGAAAATTTTTTTTTGGGGAAAAAATTTTCTATTAGAACGCCAGAGACGCGTTTTCCTGGCTTTAATTTATGAAAATGATGATGTAAAACTTTTGAAAAAATGGTATTTATATGATCCGCTTGGCATTTTTTATTTTTATTGCAATATTTCAATGGACTTGCATAAAAGTTCAATATACAAATCTTCAAATGACAGTGAGTGAATAACCGTGTAAAAGGACAAGATATGATAAGGGCCCAATTTTGCCCCTAATTTTGAAATTATGAAAATGAGCTAAAAATATGTGATATATACTTTAAATTAGTTAAACTTTACTATATCAGCATTATTTTGTTTAAAGTGATCCATTATGGTGTTGAAATAATTACCCAAAGTGGCTTAAAAATCATGATTTGGTGAAAAACTGTACAAAAGCTGCAATTTTGAAGTGGTTTTCAGAAAATTTAACTATGAGCAACACAGAGTACCACTACAATAATTTATGTAGATAATCATTTTTAATATAGAAACAGACCACAAAAATATCTTTGTGGTACTCCGTGTGGCTCATAGTTAAATTAGCCAAAATCTATTCAAAATTTGCATGATTTTTACACTTTTTCACAAAAAGCCATTTTCACATAATTTGATGACGTCACAGTGACATAGTAAACAAGATTTAGTTAAAATTAATGTTATTTTCTTATACCTTGTTCATCTAAGAACTGATCTAGAATAATGTAACTTCAGTTCAATCATTTAAAAAAAAAATGGTAAATTAGGGGGCCAAATTTAGCACTTATCATATCTTGTCCTTTCAGCTCTGCACTTCTTTTCTAACTTTTGTGTTTGTGTTGACAGACAGACGGACAAAATCAAGAGAATGCTAATATATTCACTTTATTTAGATGTAATATTTGCTTGACTTTCAAACTTTGTAACCATGTATAAAACAGAAGTGTGACATTTAAAATTGAAGAGGCCCCAGCCTACGTTTTTTTTCTAAAACGTTCTCGTTTGGAAATGGAAATATCCCGGTGTATGTATAAGCAGGCTAGACCTGCGAGCCTGCCGTCTTTCATGATGGAACGGCTTCAGTGTTTTTAAGTCGTCTCATTGCCAAAAACGACCTTTCGCATGGGACGGACCCTACTGGCATCGTGAGCAAAAGCGAAAAATTACATGGACATTTGGGTAATAATCTTAGGAGTGAACCTGGGACAGAGACAACAACAAAACAAACGAGACATAGAGGAACTCTCTTGAGTCAATTTTAGACCACTGTAAAACTGTAAGCGAAATTTTACCCTATTGGCCGTATGGGAGATAAAAATAACAAACTCTATGCGGACAAAGTCGGAATGTTCCCGTTTGTGAAAAATCTAAGTTTATACATGTATATGTACTTAACGGAAGTGTAAAATTGGCTGCGCGAATCTTCAAATTAATGGTATTGATTTTTTAGTTTTAGTGTTAACACGAAATTGTGGTCCTGGACGGACAGGCAGACAAACCGACAAGGCAATCCCTACTTCATATAATTTATGTTAGTTTTAGTGTTTACCTGGACGGATAGACAGACAAACCGACGAAGGCGATCCCTACTTCATATAGTTTTTTAGGTAGAGCCTTATAGCGTCATAAAGCTATCTGATTTTCGCGTTTTTTTTTCGTCTAGACAGGGTAAATCGGTCAGTCAATATTGCTACCAGAGGATCTATTACAGAACATTATTCGTGTATTGTATTTTAAATGTTATACGTATTGTCTAAAATAGGAGGTACATATTTATACCCCCAACATAAATGCGATATAAAAGTGCACTACATATCGTGTATCAATACTCGTTGACGTTTACTTAAGCATTTTTTACCTTTGACCTTTGATCAAGTGGGCGGAGCTTAATTACAGATTTCTTAACAAATGTGTAAGTGTGCGGAGGAAACAAACAAAACTGATGTGCTATGTTTCAAGTTTATGAAACACAGATCGTTCTTTATTTTTAGTGCTTAGATTTAGCTCTGCCTTTAAACGCTTTAGCGCTTTGATTTAGTTTTATTGTTCACACGAAATTGCGGTTTTAGACGGACAGACAGACGAACGGAAAAGGCAAAAACTATAGGACACCGCATTTTCTAAGAATTTATGAGAAAAGAGTTACAAAAACGTGTAACGGGTCAACAACCGAAAAAGAGGGGAATTATTTCAATGGGAAGACGGAAAATTGGCTTTTTTTCATTTTTGTATCATAAATGCAGGATATGAGACCCCGTTCTAACGATATCCGTCAGCCAAAACATGAAATTTACTTTCAGTGATCATTCCCACTGGCTTCCCCCGTCGATTCAGTAGTTTCGGCCTCGGACTCTGACGGAGATTTTGAAGTGTGACTGTCATAAGTACATTGTTTTTTTTTGGTTACTAACTGTTGTATCCCTGAACATTGTAGTTTTAACTTCAGTTGACTTTTTTTCAAACTTTGGGTTTTCCCCGCGTTTCAAACTTTTCTTACGCTTTAAATTCAACATTTTAATACTAGGGTTGCACAATATATCCGTTCCGGATTTGACACGTCATTTAGACGAGGTCATCAGGGGTCACGGGGAGGAAAAACGACGTCATTCAACATGGGACAAAGGGAATGGCATTTTCAATGAACGATTCTTCTGTAATTATTCAACATATGGGGTAAAAATCATTTGCAACTGACAAATAAACCAACCATCAACATCTCCAACCAATAAAAAAATCATTCTTGAATGGAAATAAAGAAATTACTTTCTTTGTCCATTAGCATGTTGGAACCAGTTTTTTTTACCAGTTCCTCCTCTTTTGGCTAAATTAGTGACCTATCCTGCAAATGCGCAACGCGTGTATACTAGGGACGATAGTCAAGGATACTTGAGATTCTCCGGTAAACTGCAATGTTCACCAACCCGCATTGATTATTTTCGTGTGTCTCTTTCTCTCTATCTCTCTCTCTCTTTCCTTTCCTCTTTTTTTCTCACATTTTATTTTTTTTATTTTCATTTAGTGAGGCTTTTGCTTCATTGCCTCAATGGAAGCTACGCTACTGTTTTTTACAATATTACTTTTTATTAATGTTAGCAGTTCAACAACACATTTTTTTTTATTATAAAAGTGAACCAGTCTAAATTTCTGATACTTCCAAACAAAGATAATATGGGCGATCTTCCATTTGATTTTTTTGGTATTTGTTGAAAACTTACCTCAAATTACTGGATAACTGGTTGCCGACGTCAATTGCGCGTAAAAGGGAATTTTTAAATTTCATTATTTAAGTGTAAATGAACTGGTTTGAAAGGACCCTCCGAATGAAACAAATTAATTCATTTCATGTTTGATTGTTTTCCATTAGAAAACACATTTAATAGATTGATAGAATAATTCAGTCCCTGTGCTCTCTTCTAAAATTTGGCCTTACAAAAAAAGGCGCCATTTTACCCCCATTGACCTCTCGTGAACCCTATTCTAACATCCGGAACTTTCCGGAATGGCACTCTTGGAAGATCGTCTATTTTAGGCACAAAAAGAAACGATACCAACCAATCCTAAAATTTGATCGTCCCATAACTTTGTCAGAAATAACCATATTGACCTGAAATTTTCACAAGATGGATAGTGAACCTTCCCTAAGGTAAAAATCCTTTTTTTTCACGTCTCTAGTTTGAAATTCTAAAACCACTTTTTAAACCCACAAATGACATACTGGCAGTTAGGGAGAGACAATTCGATTTTTATGGGGGGGGGGGGGCTATGGTGAAATTTGAAATAAAAAGGCAGGATGGCAAAAATCCAGATATAAAAAGGCAGGACAGTGCTTTGAGTAAAAAAAAAGCGCAAGATGGTATTTTTGGCTTAAAAATGTATAGTTGCTTAAAAATTAAAAAAAGTTGCGCGCACAACGGCGCCAAAAAATCCGGGCTCGACTTTTTCCGAAAATAAAAAGGCAGGACGCAGAAAATATCCATAGCCCTCCCTTAAAAATCAAATGGTCGCTCCCTTATAAGTGATTTTTTGATTAGTTGGCACATGGCTTTGAAATTGTAACCTTTTTGGGCGAAAAATAATGAAATAATGCGTCTTTATTTATTTGAAAATGTATTGCAATTTTGAACTTGATTGTTTTACTTCCTGGTTCCAGTCATTCAATTTCAAATTAGCAATAAATATCTTAACTTTTATTACATCTTAACATTTTGGAACCAATGAGAATTTGTTTACATGCACATTCAGATAAGTTTTTCATTGAAAAATTAGGAATCAAGCGCATCTAAGTCTAAAATTAACATAACATCTGAATTAGGTTTCATTTCTTTTTGTGCCAAGCATATAACCTCTTATTACTAACTATATAATAACAAAACACGTTATCAAAACGATAGGCACGTACCATGTACGTTTAGCCCTTTGATGGAGAAAGAGTATGGAAGACTTAGAACACCCACAGAAGAACTGTAAAGTATTAATACAGAACAGCAACCTACATGTATGATACAACTCTCTTGCGTTAAAAAAACAAATATATATTTTCCTCCAATGATTTTGTGATGTCGCCTATAGAAGGAAAGAAATTCTTATGGTTATCCGAATCGAAGCCCCCCAAATGAGATGCGAAAACAATGATACTACCAAAACTGCAATCAGCAAAAAAGGGCAATTTTAACCAAACTTTAACTTAGGTAGTTTAGGTGATTTTGCAACACACTCGTCATGTTGACAATGATTCGTTTTGCATAGTAGTATGCCGGAGCCGAAAAAAGAAGACGAAAGCTCACTGAGCAATGAGATTTGATTAGGCAAATGAAAAAGCAAATAAAATGATAGTACCACGTTTTTTTTAAGCATAAGTGTTTAACGTGAGAACATGTTTCCTAAGATAGAGGATTTACGTTCTCTGCGAAAACAAAACATGGAACTAATGGAAGAGTAATCATTAAAAAAAAATAATGGAAACCTTGACTTTTTCACTTACAATAAAATCTAACATTTCTTTGTTAAAGAAAATGGGACAAAACGTATATGAGTATCCTTATTAAGATATTTTGATGATATTGTGTGGGTAATATTTGTGGATTAAAATAATTATTATACACGAACTCTTTTAAGTTTGGGTAGAAAATACTTAATAAATAGAAGAAAATAGTTCTATATATATATAGTTACGTGTATGCAATAAACTGTTTTTAAAAAATGACGCCTTCCATGTGTCCGTGAAAGGTTGGTTCTGTTCATGCGTTGCTTTTAATTTTACGCAAAATTTCATTGAAAACTTGTTTCAATTAGAAACACATTAACGTTCGGATGCCAATTAAATTCTCGTTACTTTTCCAACCCCAATTACCCGGCATTGACACGACTAAATCTGAGTGTTACAGAAAGTATAATGCATGATGAATTGATGACCTACGTGCATCAAGCACCGTGATGTACAAGTATCAGTACTGACAGTTTTACAATATTCCACGCCAACCTTTTAATGATTAAAATATTGAAGTGAAATGTTTGATCTATGGGTTTACATTTGGCATGGTAGACAAACTTTCTGATTTCCAAAATGTCCATCATGATGAATTAGTGTTACGTAATGGTAAATTTGTAATTGATAAAATAAGTCAGACATCAAGAAACTCTAATTGATTCTATTTCGCCTGGATTCTACAGAAACATTTGAGTGTTGTAGACTCTTTTGGTTGAGTGATTGATGTTTTAGTTTATTTTTCTGTCCAGCAACCGATATTTTGTAGACGATCCAGAAAAAGTTCAACGAAAAAGAAAATGTATAAGAAAATTTGAAATGATAAATAAGTGAACATGGTACATGTACATGTACCATAATAATTAAGATATGAAAAATAAATATAAAGCAGTCTTAAGCAATGATTTTTGTTCGGTTGATTTTGTGTTCTGTGTTTCCTCGTGCTGTTCTTGTTCCTGTTTACCGGTTTCTTCGTTGCCTTTTCAGACTTTTGACACTCGAATGTCCAATTGCTGCCTTTTGCCTCTTACGTAGACGAGGGGACCACACCGCCTTGTTATATTACAAGATTTTAAAAACTAAAAATGTTTTGAAAGGACTCGAGTAACCTATAATCAGCAGCATTTGAAACAAAACATTGGCAGGTAAAAAAACCAAAAGTAATGTGAAAGTTGCGCTGGTCAAAATCATCTGATTGTATATACATGTACATGTAAGCAACGTCTTTATGTACTTAAGACACAAACTTGTTGGCGGCTATTTAGTTGGTTTTGTGTTTAATGTTTTGCGTTTCTTTGCTCTGTTCTCGTTCATGTTTATTTGTATTGTCTGTACCCTTTTGGACTTTTCGACATTGGAGTACACCATTGGTACTCTTTTCACGTCATTTACACGTCATATATATGTTTTCATGACAGTTAGGAATATTTCCTGGCTAAAGAATATATGAAAGAAAAAATACGAAATCAAGGCATAATTTTTTCATTAATCCATCTCAATTTCATTGTAGGAAGTCTGCTTCATATTTAGATCTACATCTCGAAAAAAACGCTTAAGGAAGACTTTCAACAAAGCTCTATTACAAAAGTGATGAATTCAACTATCCAATTGTCAACTTTTCCCTCTTGTGAAGCAACATTGAGTTTACGTAGACCAATTGAATCGTTATTCTAAAGTTTGCGGGATTTACACGTCGATTTCTTTCGCAGAACATCACGTCTGAGACAAAAATTGTTTACACATGGTTATATTGCTCCTCGGTTGCTGTCTTCACCAAAACATTTTTACAGAAGACATCATGCACCCATAGACAATATTGGATTTTAATCTCTTAGATGAGTGCAGATGTTGGTTTGTCATACAGATTTGTTTTTTTTACCGGGTTTGACACAATGAATTGACAGTTGGCAGCGTGACGAGTTTGCTATAGCAAGGAGCAACTGCTTACTCTTCCGGAACACCTGAGTTCACTCTCTTTACGACTTAAGTTCACATTGATGATTGGTATTCAGTTGTTTTTTGTATTTTGTGATTTATGTTGTCTGTTTCTCGTTGGTTTGTACTGGTTTTGTCTCTGTCCTTTCGGATTTTTGACATTCGGATCCGCAGTTGTGGAAAATGTTACGTGACAGCTTGTTTCAACATTATGCTGGCATGTTTAATATCACTCCATGACTCCACTCCATGACTCCATTCCATGACTCCACTCCAACACTCAACCCCACCACTCTGCTTCGTTCAACAATGAGCGAGGTACAGTTCTATACCTACAATTTATTTGCAACATTGAACAATTAAAATATTTCAGTTAGGTTCTTTCTTTTCTGCAAAAGGCAAAATGATTCAGTACTTTTGAAAACTAGCAGAAACATATTTCAATCAAACTTGCAACAAAGTTACACGCAAAACATTTTGTTACACCTGACGAGCCTTTCGTCTATTCAAGACTGGTCAAACGTGCTCTACCCAACAGACTGAAAAAAAACACGAAAAAAACTGAATTTGTTCAAAGTTATTTTAAGAAACATTTGAAACTGTCATGACTGCATTGGAATGAATCGAATGCAAAATGATGAATGGAACCACTAATGAATGTAATGAGTTTATCCTACTGCTGTACAGCAATTGTCTTTATAGCCATTGGTCTTTGTCCAGAAATGGGGCCAGTCGTCGATTATTCCACACCGGAACATATAATACAATGTGTCACAATGGAGTGGGGGCGATTAAACCAAATATGTAGTAATGCTGAATTTTCAAAATATATAAATAAGTGGACCCTTTTCTCCTCTCGAAAATATGAAAAGGGGAAAATGAAAACAAACAAACGAACAGAACAAAAACATAAAAAACTAAATTAAGGAATCACTCCCTTCATGTATCATGCAACCCAAAAAAGGAACTTCAAATTTGATGACATGTGCGATACAAGAATGAAAACGGGAGTGGTCGGGTGTAATGGAGAAACACGTAAACACGGTTCATCCTTCTGTAAAATGCAAGACGTTTTGAACCTCATTGTTAAAACTAAAAACAAATTTATAGTTGAACTAATTATATTTTCAAAAGGAATGATTGATATGAAATCTCAGATTTGATTTATGTTTTAGTTATTTTTGTTATCCTAGAACTATATTTGGTGTTCCTTTTATCTATATCTCCAATAAATTGACGTTTGCTTATAGAAAAGAAACATTAAATATATAATTGGATTCCTTCATTTTAATCATCATGAAAGTGAAGCATTTAAGTTATGAAAGAGCGATGGTATGGTATATTCACTAGAAAGCAAAATTTTCAATTCAATTTTCAATTCGAACGTCAAGAAATTGAACACTATTAATATGTTCTTAAAAGACCAAGAATGGCGATCTTACATAAGCGTATGTCGTATCCGGAAAAGAGTAGCTAGATGAATTGCAGACATAAAAACGGTCTACAACAAATGATTTAAATGAGGAAGTTACATGCCAAATATTAAGGGACAACGACATGGAGTTGACCAGATCTCTGCGACGGATTTTTCTAAAACGGCACAGGATGACACAAAACACCGGATAATACCAAAATAAACCTTATATGTCGCTTTGCAACACGTTGCATGTAAATACCGAAACCTCTCATAATTTTTTATTGAAACAAATATAAAAATAATTTAGATTAATAAATGTTGTGGTGTGGTAAGTTAAAATGGAGACAATAAAATAAGTAGGTTGGTTAAACCACACATAAAAGGTAAAAATATCAAATATAAAACTAATATAAATTAATAAAGAATACATCTAAAATCTAAAAAGCCCAAATTTTCGGCTTTCAGCCTTCGTCGGGGGCAGAGCAAAGAAAAAAATCACGACCGCCACGGTCTGAGGACAACCAACAAGTGAATATAGTAAAAAGTGTTCACTCGATAAAAACAACCACGTCATCATCCCCCAAATCCTGAACTGAGCAATATAACAATAGGCCAAATCATACCCAAAGAATCAAATAAAGTAAATTACTAAGAAATGATTTGATTTTTGACATTGATGCCGAAAGGACGTGCTGTTCCCAAGAATTTTATTATTCTCTGCTCAAGGAACTGTCTTTGTTTCTCGCCGTGATGGGTTTGAAGCAGGAGCAATATAACAATAGGCCAAATCATACCCAAAGAATCAAATAAAGTAAATTAGTAAGAAATGATTTGATTTTTGACATTGATGCCGAAAGGACGTGCTGTTCCCAAGAATTTTATTATTCTTTGCTCAAGGAACTGTCTTTGTTTCTCGCCGTGATGGGTTTGAAGCAGAACCGTGACTTGCATATCTTTTATACTGTGGCCGGACCCTCGAAAATGCTCCCCAACTGGACATTCAGTATCTCTGGTGACACTGTTTTTGTGTTCCACAAAACGGTCCCCGAGTCTCCGACAAGTTTCACCAACATAAATCATGGAACATCGCTTACATCTTATAGCGTATACGACGTTTTCGGTAATGCAGGTGAACCCATCCTTCAGTTGGAAAGTTTTCGAGGGACCAACCACAGCATCGGTCTCCCATGTGAACGGACAAGTAGAGCAGCGAGTTCTTTTACAAGGACGTGTACCTTTGTAGCTGGCGGGTTGACGTGACGACCTATACGAACTGCTGACCAGGTGCTGTTTAAGACTCTTGCCCTTTCTAAAAGCCGTAATAGGGGTAGAGTCGGCAAAAACAGTGGACATATACTCATCTTTGAGGACAATGGATTTAAAGTTGCGAATAAGGATGTTCTGGATGGCAACATTGTGAGGGTGATAAGTAAGGACTAACGGAACACGATCATTGGTGCTCTTCACCCGGGGCTCCATTGCCTCGCGTCTGTTCACACGGGAAACCGAGGACACGGCCCTGTCCAAAACTTTGAAGAAAGATCTCATCTTGTTACACTGGATCCCAAAATCCTTATCGTCATTGCAGATACGACGAAGCCTCAGAAACTGCGACTTCGGGATGGCGTCTTTGCAGGAGGAAGGATGACAGGATTCGTAATTCAGATAACAATGAGCATCAGTAGGTTTAAAGAACACCGATGTAGAGATCTTACCGTCTGTGATAGTACAGTTAATGTCAAGGAATGAGAGGCTATCCTGAGTGATGTTGAAAGTGTATTTGATTGCAGGGTGGTAGGAAGAGACAAAGTTGATAAAAGATTTCAAATCCTCTTCACTGTCGGATGAGACTCCAAATACATCATCGATGAACCGTTTGTAAAGTTCCGGGACTGGACCGATGTATTCGGAGAACATTTTTTCCTCTAAATACCCTACAAACAAACACGCAAAACTTGGACCCATTTTGGTGCCCATGGCTACGCCACCCGATTGGTTGTAGAACTTCCCATCGAACTGAAAAGTATTCAGGTTGAGGACAAGTTCCGCCATTCTCAACACTATATCAGTACTGATGTGAGGATTGGGTCTCCTGTCCAAAAAGTGTTTTAAAGCTACCAAGGCGTCATTGTTGGGTATGCTGGTGTATAAAGCAGTGACATCCATAGTAAACAGTCTGAAATCGGAGTTTTCTGGCTCAAAGAACTCAAGGATATTCAGAGCGTGGGTAGTGTCCTTAATGTATGTAGGTAGGTTCTCCACAATAGGAATGAAAATATCGTGGAGGAAACTGGAAATGTGTTCTGTGGGACAACTACACGCTGAAACGATCGGCCTACCTGGGTTACCAAGTTTGTGTATCTTGGGAAGCATATAGAAACGAGACGTTCTCGGTTGCGATACTACAAGACGCGATGCTTCCTCGGGCAGATCGTCGTTTTCTATGGATGTCTTGATGAAGTCTTTGACAGATTTTTGGTTGATTTTGGTGTTATTAGAGCGAAGTTCTGTGTAAAATTGAGAGTCAGACAGTTGAAACTCGCCCTCAGAGACATAACAACGAGCGTCCCACGCTACAACTGCACCACCTTTATCAGCAGGTTTGATGACAATATCGCTGCGTGTTCTGAGTTGGTGAAGCGCGGCACGTTCATCAGATGTAAGGTTATGTCTCTTGAGCGGTTTCGTATCTAGGCTGTCGATCTGACTTAGGCAGGTTCGGAAGTAATCTTGAAGGATCGGAAATAAAGACGCCTTGGGGGTAAAATTTGATTTTTTCTTAATGAATTTACTAAATAGTGAAGGAGCTTGATTAGAAGAATCAGAACTCTCTGTTTCTTTATCATGGAAAAAAGCTTTGAGTAAGAGGCGGCGGAAAAAATGTTGTATATCAGTTTCATTTTGAAACTGATCTGCTACGGATGTAGTAGGTACAAAATTGAGACCTTTTGACAGGAGACTTTTCTCGGAAGAACTTAACACCAATGACTCTGGAATACAGCGGACAACCTCGTCCAGATTCACCTCTGTAGGTGGCGGGTCACTTACCACCTCGGCCACGTTGACAGGACGACCAGGATTGTCTCGCTGTACCTTCTCCTGCTTAGAGACGGATAAATACTGGAAAAGTTCAGTGTTTAAAACCCGAATATGGGAGATTATAGAGTTAGCGAGTAGCTTGTGACAAGAGGAAAATAGGTAATTTTTAATGATCATTTTCCTGAGGCGGAAACGCTCTAATTGTTCAGAGAAAGATTTAATAGCCAATTTCATCAGGTTTAAGGAGTAATGTGTGGATATGCGAGAGAACTCAGCATTCAGGTGCGGATTTTGAAGAATGGCATGAATAGGATGAAACGATGATTTGAAACCAGATGGAACAGTACGAGATATGATACAACGACGAAGGAATGTAAGGTGGCTGTTACATTTGGTGAGATGGACGGTGGTGTTATAAAGGTCGACAGCAATTTTCTGGACATGTGGTGGGTGTGAAGAAAGCGTAATTTTGAATTTCGAAAATAAATTTGATAAAAAGCTTTTTAGGCAGGGCATGGTAACAACGGTAGTAAATGTAAATAGATTAATAAATGTTGTGGTGTGGTAAGTTAAAATGGAGACAATAAAATAAGTAGGTTGGTTAAACCACACATAAAAGGTAAAAATATCAAATATAAAACTAATATAAATTAAAAAAGAATACATCTAAAATCTAAAAAGCCCAAATTTTCGGCTTTCAGCCTTCGTCGGGGGCAGAGCAAAGAAAAAAATCACGACCGCCACGGTCTGAGGACAACCAACAAGTGAATATAGTAAAAAGTGTTCACTCGATAAAAACAACCACGTCATCATCCCCCAAATCCTGAACTGAGCAATATAACAATAGGCCAAATCATACCCAAAGAATCAAATAAAGTAAATTACTAAGAAATGATTTGATTTTTGACATTGATGTCGAAAGGACGTGCTGTTCCCAAGAATTTTATTATTCTCTGCTCAAGAAACTGTCTTTGTTTCTCGCCGTGATGGGTTTGAAGCAGAACCGTGACTTGCATATCTTTTATACTGTGGCCGGACCCTCGAAAATGCTCCCCAACTGGACATTCAGTATCTCTGGTGACACTGTTTTTGTGTTCCACAAAACGGTCCCCGAGTCTCTAATATCTTTAGATATTAGTTTTATATTTGATATTTTTACCTTTTATGTGTGGGTTAACCAACCTACTTATTTAAAAATAATTTACAAAGCTTGCGACGAATGTGTTGCATCAGACAGAAACTAAATCATTCACAATAACTCTTGTTTAAACTTGAGTTCCTTGTTGATTGCTATCCAGTTGTTTTTGTGTGTTTTTATGTTGTCTGTTTTTCGTTTATGTACATGATTATGTTTCCGTCCTTTTGGATTTTTGACATTCGAATACCCCGTTTTTACCTCTCTGATCAATTCTATGGAAACAAAAGTGGAGCCTTTAATTTTCTCTTTTTTGTCATCTTCACATAGTGCAACTATTCGTTATTCCAGATATTGAGATATATAATGATTTCCTTTCCAATAGATCGTCACGTCTACCACAACAAAAGTTACTCAGATATATGTGGTTCTTTGTATCAGGTTTTCACTTTCATAGACCATTCTGGGAATTCTATCTCTCAGGTGAAAACAGGTGTGGGCTTATCATGCATACTGTGATACTGTCGTCTTTTATCGGATTTGACATGTTGGCAAGGCGACTTGTGTGCTGCAACAAGATGGAACGGTTCGCCTGCTTTAGGTTATATTCATGGTTATATGCAGAACAACTTAGCGTTTTGCTTATATGTATTTTGAGTATAGCACAGGGAAAATGACAATAAAGACACGATAAATGCTAAAGTCTTTACCACAGTCCATATCATAGATGAATGAAGCAAGCAAAGGTGTACCAAATATCATTATACCGAAAACACAAAGACAAAATCGGTAGAGCAAAAACATCACAACGAAACAAACCACACAACAACCAAAAAAAACGAAACAAACCACACAACAACCAAAAAAACACCCCACACATGTAACAACAAAATCGCATTAAGATGAGAGTAAACTCAGGTGCTCCGGAAGAGTAAGCAGTTCCTGCTTGTTTTAGCACACCCGTCACGACATTGTTACTTTTTCTTCTGTTTTCCGACAAAGTATCCATAAAATAAAGAATCATTGACATTGATAGTCAGGCGAGCCTTTAGCATGTTTAGCTTTCCACCATTAAATTCATTGTTATCTAAGCTCGTTTTCTGATATTTGTTACCGGTTTGAAACTGTACAATAAAAGACACAAACATGCATGCAAATATTGTTTTTGAAAAACACCTCCTACGAGAGTGTCTGAACCCACTATACATATAATAAACAGTTTTCTTTTGAAAATAATTGCTTATGATTATATATAATAGAATAATTTAGACCAATATGTTAGCAATTTTTTTTCAGTTTTTGTTAATGAAATACATATAGTTATGGAATATGAATAAATCATATAAAATGATATTTTCTCAAAAAAAAATATTTCCGGCCTATAGATTTTTTTATTCTTTTCCCAGTGAAAGAAAAATACTATTCGTGAATTATGCAGCAGAGAAATGAAAATAGACAATTGAATAAGATGAATTCCAACATTCCAATGATTTTCATGTCTTTCGGTCTTTATGTCCATTGGTCTTAGTTCAGAAAAAGGGGTAAATCTTTGATGCATAATTATAATACAAGGTATCGCAATGAAGGTTTGAGGCAATAAAATCTAAAAATATATAGAAATGCTGAATTTATGCAAAATACAGTGACATATGTAACCTATCTCTTGCCAAAAGAATTGAAATAAAACCAAACGATTAACAACCCCCCCCCCCAAAAAAAAAAAAAAAACATAAACACAACTAAACCAAGGAATCCTTATTAACAACCAAATAAAAAAGGAATGAAATTCTGAGTATATTGCATCTAAAATTCAAGTCGTTCATTTCAAACAAAAAAAAAAAGCTAGACAATGTTTTTTGTTGCACAAATTACATTTTCAAATAGAACTATTGATATGAAATCTTAAACTTTATCTTTGCTCCTGTTATTTTTGTCGTTCAAGAATTATATCTTGTGTTGTTTAAATCTTTCTGTCCAACAAATTTACTTTTGCCTATGTTTTTTTATAAACAGAACCACCCACTGGTAAAGAAATATAAATCTATAATTTGATTCTTCATAATCATCATAAAAGTGAAGCACGTATTTTTGTATTTATGAAATGACTAATGCTTTGTTTAAATAGTGTCAAATATTTTCAGAAAAAAAATCCAACATTTACTACTATTAAAGCTTAATGAGCTTAATGTTTAAGCAAGCAACATCTTTTCTCTTTCTGCAAAAGTTTTCATTCTATGGACCAAAAACATGATTTTTCATCTTAAAGGGCCGTAACCCCTATTAGGTGTCATCTGACAACTTTGACCCTATGGAAAATTTTGTAGTACTAAATAAGTTGAAGTTTAAGCAAGCAATAGCTTTTCTCTTTCACCAATAGTTTTCATTCTCAAGGCTAAAACATGTTAAATGTTATTTTAGGGGCCGTAACCCCTATAAAGGGAAATCTGACAACTTTGACTCTATGGAGACTTTTTAAGAGCTTAATGAGCTGAACATTTAAGCAAGCAACCGCTTTTATCTATCTGCAATTGTTTTTATTCTATAAGCCGAAAACATGACAACACGCGCAATTTTTCACCTTTAAGGGGCTGTAACCCCCATTAGGGATCATCTGACAAGAAGCAGAGGTACCAATGGGTATCCAAATGTCAAAAGTCCGAAATGGTAGTGACAAAACCAATTAACACCAACAAAAAACGGGACTAAAACAGACAACAAGTTAAACATGGAAACACAAAAATAACTGAATATCAATCAATACCTTCGACCAAGTGGAGACTTTTGTAGAACTTTGGATGCTGAATTAGTACGTGGCATCAGATTCCATCTATCTTATACACTTTTTGATTTCAAAGCAAAAAAAAACCCAGTAGTCTGACCCCCTTTTGAGTAACGGCGACCATGGTGTTTGACGGATCAAAAATCGAAACACAAGTTTGGTGCAAGACACCATAAGGATCATTTTTACCATGTCTCATCAAATTCTGTGCAGTAGTTTCAGAGGAAAGGATTTTTCAAAATTGTAAACGGACGACAGACGACGACGGACGCCAAGTGATGGCAAAAGTTCATCTAGCTAAAAATGATCGTTGATTAAAACGAACGGATGTGATGCAACAAACTAGAACTGCTTAACCTCCAATGAACCTGATTTCACTCTCGTTTTGGGGTGAGTTTTTGTTGCTAATAAACGTGAATTTGTTTTATGCATATGTTTTTGGACAACTTATGTACATATGTTTGGTTTTGTGTGTTGTATCGTGTAATCGATGTTTTTTTCTGCCCTTTCGAAATTTTGACAACTGAATTCCTCATAGTGTACTTTGTAGCTTCTACTCAAGTTTAAATGCCAGACACACTCTTCTTTGTGCGTTTCCTTGCTTATTAGCTATTTTGGTTAGAGCACAATTAAGGAAGGTGACCATTAAGAGATGATAAATGCGAAAGTTTTTACAACGGTTCATATTATGGATGAATATTTTTACTGTTTCTACAGTCTATCCGACCAAGTATCCATAAAATACAAAAATATTGACATTAATAGTTAAGCGAGCCTTTCCTTTTCCATCATTAAAATCATTGGCTATATAAGCTCGTTTTCTGATATTTGTGACTGGTTTGAGAACTGTTACAATAATAAAGAAGCAAACATGCAAATATTGTTTTAGGAAAATATCCCCTCGAGGGTGCCTCAACCTACACAAGTTTTCTTTGAAGAAAATATTTTTTGAACAAAAAAATGCTTATGATTGCATATAATTGGAAAATTCAGACCTTTAAGTTTACTAAGCAATTTTATTCAGTATACATAAGAATACGAAATATGAACAAATTAAAGAAATGATTTTTTTTCTCAATGAAATTAATTTCCGGCTTATACAATTCCATTTTTTCGCCTCTGTAAAATATATTATTCGTAAATTATGCAGCTTTTCATGTTTATCGGTTTTAATATAAATTGCTCTTTGTTCAGAAAAAGGGTTCAATCTTTCATACATAATTCCATACAAGATTATATAATACAACGTATCACAATGAGGTTTGAGGCAATACATTCTTAATTTATAGTTATACTTGATAAATGCACAATTCATATATGCTCTCGTCAGTAGAATAAAAAAATAACCCAAACCAATAGCAGCTGCTTCCCTCCGAAAAAAAAACCTCATTATTAAAAAGACAAAAAGACAAAAAAACAGGAATGAAATTATGAGTTTATTGCTTCTAAAATTCAAAACGCTTATTTCCAACGAAAAAAAGCAAGATAATGTCTTTTGTTATAGAAATTACATTTTCCAACGGAATAATTGATATGAAATCTAAAATTATATTAGGTGTTGTTTTATATTTTCTCTCCTACAAGTTTACTTTTGCTTGTATCTTTTGTTCTTTTCTTTTTTAAAACATAACCGTCCACTGGTAAAGAATTTTATATTTATAATTGGATGATTTCCTTTAATCATCATAAAATAGAAACATGTATTCATGCATTTATGATATGACGAATGCTTTATTTAAATAGTGTTAAATATTTTCAGAAACATTACCCTCAAATACTACAGGACCGTAATATCGCAATTGAAGAGGGAGGTTTGGCACGCCATAAAACCTGTTTAACCACCATTGCATTTGCAATGCTTGGACCAAATCATGGACTTGCAAATTGTAAATCTCACGCTACAACGGACCATTGCAATCGATACTTTTTTTTTCTTGTGTGTCTTTCTTGTTTTGTCTTTACTCTTGAACACTAAGATAGATCCTAGAAAGCTGGAAATTTTGTTATTATATTTTTTATAATAATGGCGATCTTTTGTCAGTTAACAAGAAACTAATTTTGATAAAAGGTAAAAGTATCTTGAAAAATAAATTGACATTATCAAACTTTTATAGATACGAGACACCATATACATGTATCCGTACAGCTTGATTTTTAGCAGTTTGCCGCCATCCAAATGGGCATTAGTTGTGCACCGTTGCGTGTTCATTTGTATATCTATCCAAAAGAATCAACACAGCAGTCGTACATTTATTTTCAGACAAATACGGGCTGTAGAATTGTTATATCATTTCCAACAACTTCCGTTATATTAACAATTTCCTTTTACTTTGAACAATATCCTCGAATTGCTGTTATTCATCACATTATATTTTTTTACAGTTACATGAAATTTAGGAAACTACATAGGTATGAATCATACACATATGTGGAGTTATATCTCAAACTCTGGATAGACTTCAAACAACGCTGTATAAAGAAACTAGATGTCTTCAAATTTCCCTTCTTGCGTAGCACCAATCTGCATTTCTCCAGAAAACGATCCTTGTAATATTCTGCAATAATGTTTTTTTTGCAGAGCATATGAGATTGTTTTTTTTTTTATTTCCTCAATACATCGTCACTTCTAAAACAAACTGCTTGAACGACCATGACAAGGCATGTTACTCCTCGATCATGTCGATTGATGTCTTTACACAAGACATTTTACTGAAAACCTCGTGTGATTGTAGACAAGAAGACAATTATTTTAACTCACGTAGACGAAATAGGGATGTCTGGTTTGCATTCGATGCCCTTTAACGGACGACCTTCACAAAAAAGATCATTGCAAACGCAACGAATGTTCTGCAACAATCTAGAACTGCTTGACCAATGCACGAGATTTCACTCTCGTTTTTGTGGGAGGTTGTGGGAGGTTGTGTTAGTAATAGAAGTTATAATTTGTTTGCTTATGTGTATGTTTTTGGACAACTTATGTGTACATGTATATGTATTGGTTTTGTTTGATTTTGCATGTTGTCGATTTTGTCATTGCCTATTCGAACTTTTGACAACTGAATTCCTCATATTGTAATTTTTAGCTTTCGTTCGTGTTTATATTCCAAACAATCTCTTCCTTATGTGTTCCTTTGCTTATTATAGCTAATTTGGTATTAGCACAAGAAACATGGCCATTAAGACATGATAAATGAAAAAGTTTTTACCACGGTTCATATTATGGATGAATAATTGTTACTGTTTCTACTGTTTTCCGACAGAGCGTCCATAAAACACAGAAAATATTGACATTAATAGTCAGGCGACTCTTAAGTTTACCGCCATTAAAATCATTGGTTATCTTAGCTCGTTTTCTGATATTTGTTACCGGTTTGAGAACTGTTACAGTAAAAAATAACCAAACATGCATATTGTTTTTGGAAAATATTCCCAAGAGAGTGCCTCGATCATAACTTATGTTTAAGAAGATATTTTCGGAACAATTTGCGTCTGATTGCATATAATTTGTGCGATTCATGTCAGATTTTGGGAATCTTCTGGAACCAGTTACCTCCTATTTGCTTTTAATAATAGGATTCAAAAGTTGGTTAGGAGCTATTTTACAGTTTAAAAATATCCTTTTATTTTTTCATAGGTTTTTACACTAAAAGAAGTCCAATGCTAGACCTATGAATAAGTAAGAGATAACATTTTCCCGCCAAATGTTGAACGTTTAATATCACCAAAACGAGTTCGGCAACCTATGAATTTTAAAAGCTGATTTTGTACCTTTTCCTTTGGGCTATTCATCAAATTTAGATACCTTGTGATTTTCAAACAGACGATTGAACATCCTAAAATTTTAGCAATTTTTGTTTTGTTTTTGTTATAGGTATACCAAACGTCATGAAATATAAGCGAATAATAGAAATAAAAGCTATTTTTTCTTATTAAGAAATTTATTTCCGGTGTATAAATTTCCATTTCTTTTTTATTTAAAAATTTTAACAATCATGAATTATGCAAACATGCAATAAGATAACCATATGATTCGTTTCCATGATAAGGGAACATTCTAATAGTTCTCTTGTTTCTAGGTCGTTATTTCTTGGTCCATTGTTGATCTGACACATGCTATCAATACACCGAATAAATAAAGAAAAGTACGTTCGTAAATAAGTCTCTTTCGAATATCGAATATTTCAAGGTAAAATCAGTGCAAACGAGATAATGATTCTAATATTGGATGTACATTTGAACCGACACGATACAGTAGACCTTGGTGTAGATAGTAACAATATACACGCAAAAACATGTAGCATCACCTATTAAAATGCAATCAGAGGCTCTAACACGCCGTCAGAAAAAAGTGTCCTTACAGAAAGACATGCCTAATTGTTACAAGTTCGTCGGATTGCCAATGCTTAGGGTATGACAAATAAGACAAGAGACAACAATATATATATTTCACATAATTATGTACTTATTTAAAGAAAAAAATATTCCTTAGTAGTCTAATAGCATATGATGTATTTTGTACAATTTCTTAAGTGCATGAAGTCAACAGATTCTGAAGATAATCAGAATTTGTATTTTTTTCTTGTTTTGTTTGGTAATGTTAGTGCCTTTAATATCTTGTGGATTCAGTTTTTTTTCTCATGTGCTATGCTGTATTGTTTTGTTTTATTCTTTTTTTTTGTCTTGATAATGCTGCTGTCATCAATGTGTCTAGTTGTTTCTGTCTTTGTTTTTTTATGAGTTTAGATTGTGTGTTACTTTTCTCTTGATAATTTTGTTGTCATCAGTTTGTCTTGTGGTTTCAGTCTTTGTTTTGATGCGCTAATTTGGATGTGTTGTGTATCTTTTTTCTTAATAATACTGCTGCTGTCGAGGTCAAGTATTTGTTTTTTGTGCGATAAGTTGGATTTTGTATTTTGTATCTCTTTGTTTCGTCAAAGTGTCCAGTTAATTCAGTCTGTTAATGGACTGTGAATCGTATATCTGTTCTTTTTAGTGCAGTATGCCACGGACATAATCAAGTGCTACGTACATATGCATAATTATCATACATTTGTCATATGCTAGTAGATGTTTTCTGCACCAGATTGATCGTCCACTATTATTTGCGTGTTGCAATACACGGATGTAACATGATAAATACATCAATCAATTAGACTTAATTAACCCGTTCTAGCTATCTTAATTGATTAATAATTGTTACCGTTACATATCAGTTTCAGAGTATTGGGTCTCGTTACATAATGTCGATATTTTATCGTAGTTGGAGTTGAGGGTTAAACCAAATTGTAAATGATATACCACCGATATCATCTACTAACATATTTTTATGGTCTTTGCGTTGCATGAAAGATTTTTTTTGTATTTTTTACATGTATTTGTCATGTATTTATGCTAAACTTGGGTGCTTCAATGTCACGATATGAAGCACCAAGATATTATCATCTTGAGATCATTTTTGTATTTGTATTAAACATTAAATTGATATGTAATAACAAATATTAAGTATTTGTTGATATTACAATTCTGTTTTTTAATTTTAATTTCATTAAAATTAATAAAGTGTTTTTAGCTCGCGTGACCCGAAGGGTCAGGTTAGCTCATTTCATCGTTAAGCGTCCGACGTCAGTCCGTTAACATTTCTTCAAAAATCTTCTTCTATGAAACAACTGAAGGGATTGCTTTGAAACTTTGTTCACTTGGATTTTAGAATGTCACCTACCACGTTTGTGAAATTTGTGCACATCGATCAACCAACATTGCCGCCGTTGCTTCAAATAGAACAGGGGGTTCAGACGTTATTTTTAGCATAATCATAGCACAAAAAGTATAAGAGATAAAGAAAATCCGAAGCAACCCTCCTTCTTCCGCATCAAAAGCTCTACAAAACTCTCCATTGAATCAAACTTATTGGACGACTCCTTATAGGAGTTATTTCCCCTTAATCGTCAAATTGACCATTTTCAAGAGTTTTTGGACTTGATCTTGAACACTGTAAGTGATAAAAGAAAAGTTAGCATCTACAAAAATGATATGAAGGTCAAAATTGCCAAATCAACTGTTTGAGAGTTATTTCCCCTTTAACTGTTTTGTTATCAATTTTAGCTGATTTTAGAAAATCTTCTCTGTAACTACAGAAGGGATTGCTTTGAAACTTTGTACACTTGATCTTTAGGTTGTCCTCTAACAAGTTTGTTAAATTTGTGCACGCCAACCATTTAACATGGCTGCCTTTGCTAAAAATACAAAAGGCGGGGGGGGGGGGGGGGGGTCAGACCATAGTTTTTAGCTTATAGCTCAAAAAGTATAAGAGAAAGAGAAAAAGCAACTTACCTTCTTCAGGATATCAAAAACTCTACTATACTCTTCATTTAGTCAAAGTTGTGGGGTGATCATTTATTGGAGTTTTTCACCTCAGATACCCAAAATAATTTTCATTCCGTCAGTTATTGAAGTCAGGTGAGCGATTCAGGCTCCTGGGAGCCTCTAGTAATTTTACGTTGTAAGCACCGGGTTAATGCTGTTGGCTATAATGAGCTTCTTATCGCATTTTTAATACTTTTTTGGTCTTGCGTCGCAATTCAAGGGCAGATCCCGAAAATTTCGAAGGGAGCACATCAAACATTCAACTAAAAACGAAAGAATGGGTTCTAGACCAATTTTGTCGAAAATCTTGTGAAATGTTTGTGTCAATATGAACACCTTGTCGAGCTTTTTTTCTTCGCAGATTTTAGGAAATTGAATCTCACCTTCAAGAAATTCGTATTTTTATTTTTTTTGTCGATTTTACAGCTTTCAATTGGATATATAAATGTTATTACATGAATATGGAACGCCATAGCTGTCTTATGTGTCTTTTTTATTGCTTTTCTATTATAAGATGGTGCTTTTTTATTATAAGATGGTGAATTCCTATTATAAGATGGTGGTTTTCTATTATAAGATAGTGGTTTTCTATTATAAGACGGTGCTTTTCTATTATAAGATGGCGCTTTTCTATCATAAGATGGTGGTTTTCTATCATAAGATGAAGGTTTTCTATTATAAGGTGCTTTTTTATTGAACGATATTGGTTCCCGTGATTAACCGGAAATGTGGGGTTTATTTGAAAAAAGGAACGGGCCAATTGCTATTAATGAAATATGAAAAAAAAAATCAAGAAAATCAGTTAAGTCTTTAAAAGTGTTTATGGATTATTATATATGAAATAAAGAAAATAATTAAACATAGTGAATTTATCAATACACCGAAATTCTACCACCTGCTAAAACCGGCATTGTTTAAGACGATATATATGTTAGCGGCAATAAGCAAAAGCAGGTATTAGGTCTAATGCCTAGTCACTGAGGTAAATCACGGGAACCACCATCTTATAATAGTAAAGCACCTTATAATAGAAAAGCACCTTATAATGAAAAAGCACCTTATAATAGAAAAGCACCATCTTATAATAGAAAAGCACCATCTTTTAATAGAAAAGCACCATCTTTTAATAGAAAAGCACCATCTTATAATAGAAAACCACCATCTTATAATAGAAAACCACCATCTTATAATAGATAAGCACCATCTTATAATAGAAAACCACCATCCTATAATAGAAAACCACCATCTTATGATAGAAAACAATAATTTTATAATAGAAAAGCAATAAAAAAGACACATAAGACAGCTATGGCGTTCCATACATAAATATAGATGAAATTAAAGTAATTTATCTGATGGTTTGAACACTTTGAAGAGCAATTTTATACATATATGTATCTCGTGGAGGGGTATACTGTATATTTCTTTATATTATAATTCATGACTTTTAACTTTTATTTGCCTGGTATTGCTGACGTCAGAATTACTATTAATCATCGAAAGACGGAAGTTTTCCGTGTATAGAAGATATCTGATAGACTATTTATGTGTTCTAGGAAGCTAAATATCCTAATATGAGTTAAACGGTCGAATGTCTGACAACAGAATCAAAAAATAGAATGCTTTACGAGATGTAAATGTAGAGCGCATTATTAAAACAGACAGTTAAACATTATGTCATGCAAGTAAAGAATCATGGACAACTGTCTTACTCTTCGTAATGAAGCCATGCATAATTTCACCAAACGCCTCACTCTAGAAAACTATTTTTGTTCTTTTTTTCATGCAGTGGCTAAACCAGTTAACGTATAGCGGGTAATTTGCGCGAGGTTATAATATCCGCTTTATTCGTAAGGCTTGAACAATTGCTTAAATTAATGACCGTTTATTCTTAATCCAGATATTTCACAGTTATTTTCCATTGAAAGAAGTCCGAAAACGCGAAAAATTAAGACTGCTAAAATTACCCCCGCCCCCGTTTGGATACAAGTCGAGGAATTTGCAACTTGTTAATGTCGTGGTTTGAAAAAGGATAAGTTCGTGGATTCTTAATTTCCTAGTTCTAAAGTCTACAGGATAATGATAAATGTTAAATTTCCTGTTCGTTCGTGAAGTATCGAATTTCGTGGGTTAAGGCTACACAGGAAAAACGCGAAAATTGATATCCCACGAACAGTATCTGTGCTGTTTTCAATGCGCAATCAATCTATCATGGCGACACTAGAAATTTCACTATTTATTTAGCATTATGTGTGTAAATATGGATTCTGCAAACATATCATTCTTCAAATCGACAGTTTTACCCTCTGTAAAACTGTGTTATTAAGAGATGGAATGAGTTCTACATATTGATGAACTATCTAGAATATGATTAATATATCGGAATTGTAACTATAAAAAATGATAACAAATTGATAAATTTATTACACTCCCAGCACCCACCTTGTAGCTATTTGTTTTATACTGATCTGACAAAGCTGAAACCATTAGGAGATGATTATGTCACGATGATACATTGAATGAACTGATGATTTATTTGAATTAGCAAACACTTCCATCATATAACGCCGATACTTTTTTCTATAGTAAAATCTTGTAGTTTTAAGGAATGAAGTGTGCTGGTTGCTCTCTTTGTCCTGGATTTAAAAATTGGGCAGGTTTGAAGTATATGAGTGTCACAAAAGACAGATACATGTAATATATGTACCGATTGAGGCATCGACAGGGTTTTCATAGTTAGTTTTGTTGGACAGTCACATAACATCATTATATTTGAGATATTACCCAAAAAATATCAGATATCAGAACATGTATTGTTGAAAGTCTACAAGTATGAAAAAACATGAATGTAAAATAGATTTGGTTGAAAAACAAGTTTCTTATGCCAAACAAATCCCCAGTGTGGAAAAAAATTATGCTTTTAGCAGATAGGATAATCACAAAACACTAGACAATATCTGCAACAATAAGTAAGTTGGGTATTACGATTGTATTTACGGTTATAGACCTTTTAATATGTAGCTATCTAACTGTTTTAAAAGGAAATCACCATGATAAGTGTGAAAATTGACATCAAAATAATGAGAGAGAAACTTGGCTCCAAACCTCTCACAGTTCCATTCGTAATGGTCCGAACACTGCATTAGGCTTTCTGGTCTTTTTAAATGACCTTTTTTACCCTACTCTCTCAATTAAAAACCATGGGAGTTACCCACAGAATGCATTACGCAATCACACGCACATTAAATACATCTAGTATCCTTCACTTTAAAATACATTTGAACCGGTTTTACAACAAATTGATAATTTTTTTTCTGGAAAAAAATTCACAAAATTTGATATTTCCATGACCAAATATAGCACAATTTTGTAAATGTATTAAACAAAATCATCACGAATCTTGATGTGGGATGGTCCTGGCCTATTTTTATCGGGAAGGATAAGCCTCACTGCGAAGGAGTTTGTCTTGACTCCTTCCCTTTTTTACCAATGATTCATTGGTTGTATTAGTTTAGTGATTTATATAACATTGTATGTACATTTTTTGGAATTCGTAAAAATTAACGTTACAAAGCATGATAAACTGAGAAACTGCATGCAGTACCGGTCACTCTGGTAATATATATATTATTTTAAAAGCGATGTGTATTTGAAAATCCTCGGTATTTATAAAAAATGATATACAAACCGACCATGATAGCGTGTGCAAAAAAAAACATAAGCCCACAGGAAAGTACTACTATTTTATTGCCGTCCATTTGTTATGACCGAACCGACTGCTAATTCTACCTCCAATATGAAAAGACCACTAGAAAAACCTATCTGAAAATGATTGGGGAGAGACATCTGAAACAATATCTCAAAGTTAGCAAAAGTTGAAAGGAAGAATTAAAATCAATACCCGAGGTCACATTCCTTTCTATATTTTGGTTACTTAGAGTCTTTATTTTAATAGTTAGACATAGGACAGAAAGAATCAAACGGATACGTGCATCAAGTAGGGCATAATGAGGACCGAAGGGTCTAAGAGGACAAAACCGAAAAAAACGTGAGTAAAACCAGTAAACCACAACAATCAGAATCCTGAGTCCAGACATGACGAACGGCTTCGGTGTTGCAAAACAAAACTGTTGGCGATATAAGTCTAGTGATTTATATGAAATTTTATTTACATTTCTAGGAATCTATTGATGATAACGTTAATATTACAAAACAAAATAAACAATTTCAACTACCTACATTAACGGCAACTCTGGTCATATTTTGTTGAAAACAATGTGTAAGATAAGTTTTACTACCACGGAGCACATATTGATTCATAATAATTACAACAACCATAAAAGCATAAAACTAAAACATGAGCAATAGGCAAAATAAAAATATTTTATTGTCGCCCAATTATTTGGACAGTGGTCGTTTGACTTAACCGACTGCTGATTCTATTTTCAATATGATAAGACAAGTTAACAAAAGGTTAAAAGAAAAATAAAAAATACCTTGTCTGTGATCGCATTTATTTCAATATATTTACTATACCATTTATTTTGAAGTTGTTGACAAATTGTAGCAACATTCTGTCAGCTAAAGCTTAAGAAGTTTACATATCACAAATGTTTGTTATTCGATGATTTGTGGTACTTACCATGTTATTCTTGTGTCTCCACAGGATCTTTTTCTTCCCTTAACATTATAAGCACGACACCATAGCCCGTTAATAATACAATTACCAAAACAGGTGTAAAAACGGTTAATTTAGTTATGATGTACATACATATTTCAATGAGTAACCTCTCATCAGCAGCATTTGAATCAAAACATTGAAAGGTCAAACAACCTTTCTGGTGCTTTTTTTTGACAAAATGTAGCTGTTTGCTGCTAGTATCTCAACTTTCATTTGATTGGCCTTTCAAGGTGACCTTTTAACTCTTATCTTTTGATTTTTGGTTTGCTGATGGCACTTTTTGTCTCTGATTTGTAAAATCACGCATGTAGTTTAAACAAAGAATAAAACCGATGCATGCACACATAGGGGCGCAATGCATGTGGAGTTAAAAGGACAAATCTGAAAGACGTAAGCTTAATCAGTAAGCCACAACTAAATCACTATCAAAATCCAGATTTCAAGCAAGACTAATAGCTTCTATGTTGCAAAAAAAATGAAAACAGTGTTATAATTCATTATAACTATGTACGTATATTTCTTGGAAACAGTTGAAGATAACGTTACAAAGCATCATAAACAAGTTAAATTACACACAGGTACAGCGACTCTAGTAATATGTTAGCAATGTGCAAGATTTTTTTTTCTAACACGGGATTCATTTAAAATGATATATAAAACGATCATAAGAGCGTAAGACAAAGAATATAAGCCTAAGAAAAATATAAATCTTTTATTGCTACATGTCTTGTCGTCAATTATAATATGAGATTGTTGGTTTGGCTTAGGCAACTACTGATTATGTTTTCATAATGACAAGAACACTTGGTCATTAAAAAATAACTTAAAAGGACTGCGGAGAGATCTCTGGGACTATACCTTAAAGTAAGCATCAGAGGAAGAGAAGATATAAAAATGCAGATGTTAATGTTTATTATGGGGTCTTGTTTTGTCAGACATGAAAATTTGACCGTTTCCAACGCGAAGCGTATGTTTTTTCTGTACGTGTTTGTTAGTGTTGTTCTCGTTCGTTAACTGTTTTTTATTGGGGGGGGGGCACTTTTGAACTTTTGACATGCGCTACCTCGCGGATGCTATCATTTAAGCAATGTGCTTGTTAAACTCTTTTGGTCTAGTTTTCAAATTGGCCTCTCCTCCAAGTTCGGTAATTTTGTTATTACCTTTATTTTGACTATAATCTAAATATTTTCACCTGAATGCAAATCTATACAACTTCAGAAAAAATTTCTTCTGCAAATGGGTATAATTTTGCAGAAAATTGTTTAACTCCATTAGTGGAATTATGATATACAGTACTTAGTAATTTATTGATATCCCCTAAAATGAGAAATTGTGCCATTGTTCAATAAACATTTTGTTTATATTGTTTCAAGATATAAACTGAAGGAAATAATTGAAATAATAATTATTACTTATAATGATGGCTGTTTGAATTATTGCATTTTACTACATGCAAAAATGGGAAAATATAATATTATTGCAGCTACATATTAACGCCCACATTCACATGGCCTCATGACTCATGGCCTTCATATTAACTAAGTACTCTGCAAAATGTCATTTCCATGTTAACTGCGCCTTTGTCACAATTATATATCTGGTTATCAGGTGGAAAGGGATATCAACAAGACTTTTTCACTTTTAATGGTAGTTTCGCATGATGGAAACAATTAAATTTGACATGCGCACATCGTTATTTTTTTTTCACCATTTCCTGTTCGATTTCTGGTTAAATTTTAACACTTCAAACGTCAAATGTAACAGTAAAAGGAAATTAATATTTGGCAGTACATGAATTTAATGCCAAATGGTAGAATTCTGTGAAAACATGTAATAATTTTAAAGCGGTAAATTATAACAAAAACGACATAACATTCATTGGCCTGCATGTTCTGAGAAAACATGGCATAAACTTTTGTTATTTCCAAATTACCATCATTAGTTTTTAGCAAATGCGGAAAATCATGAACCAGGTAGATTATTTAATCAAAAATGAGATATTAAAGGACTTATGGCTACTTTGATGTTTTTCTTTCAATCTAGATAGATTTGGGTTAAAGCACAGTAAAATATTTGAATTGCAAATCTTTGATATTTTTTCTTGCATAATTATGCTATGAAGTATAAAGTGTAGTCATAAATAATAGTACAACTTTGAATGACATTTGCCTAGATCTTTCAAAAATTAATTCCAAGCATGTTCCTGTATATGATAAAATAATAAAACAAAAAATAACATAAAGAGAAGCCGCTTTCAAACTAAATTAATATTTTGTTTCATGCTCTTGATAACCAAACTTATTTCATGTTCTTGGGGCAAGCCCTATTAAAACAAGTTGTGTGCCATGATTTAAATAGGGTATATTTGTAGGCGTTTTTGGACACTCATAGAATGTAACAATATCAGTTGTTGTTGAAGTTCTACTGTTGTTGTTGTTGTTATCATTGTTAACTCATTTCGTAATACATATGTACAAACGTGTACAATGGTACGTAATATGTTCTATTAGTGAGGTGTTTTATGCAGTTTGAATAATGATATAAATTTTTAAAATAGAATGATATATTTTTTTTCAGATTGCATATTTTACCAAATAAACGTTAATTAAAGTAACGGGTGTTTTTTTTTGTAAAACGTAAATTTGGAAATTCTTTTTTTCACAATGTCATTTACTCTATGTGTATTATCAACAACTTCGTTATTTTCTAAATGCATCCATATGTTCCATTTAAAACAAAATTGGAACCCTAGACAGTAAAATGTTCTGATCACATATCGCTCTTTGTCCAATGTTATATGCAGTCTGAATAATGATACGATTTTTTTAAATAGAATGATATATTTTTTTTCAGATTGCGATTTTTACAAAATAAACGTTATTAAAGGTAAGAGTAGTTTTTTGTAAAACGTAAATCTGGAAATTCTTTTTTTCACAATGTCATTTACTCTTTAAGTGTATTATGACCTTTTATCAACACTACATTATTTTCTAAATGCATCCATATGTTCCATTTAAAACAAAATAGAAAACCTAGACAGTGAAATGTTCTGATCACATATCGCTCTTTGTCCAATGTTATAACCTTTTTTCCCTATCTATCAAACACATTCTGTACTCCAAATCCAATATCACGTTTTTGACCAAATCTGTCCTCCAAGAACAAAACATGACACTTGTCTGAGAGATACATGGTAACTTTATTATTCCGCATACAAAGACTGACAAACAATATCTAAGATTAAATAAGGTTGCCACAGTTCCATTTCTTTCCAACGTTAATGATAGAGAGCTTTATATGACCGCCGACAGTTCTAATGTCAATTCTGTAGTTTCTCCGTCAATTTTTCGCGAAGATCGTCAGTTCATTAAACAAGCAGGAAACTAGCATTTGTATAGTAATGAAGAGTAAAGATAAGGTTAATTGTCCCGTAGTGTGTCCTTCTATACAGATTAGCTTGAAAGTGATATTGGAAGAGGATATATTGGCCTTGAAAGATATTAAGTAAAATGACAATAATGACAGTTATTTTGAAAAGGGAAAATGACTAGCAAGAAAGGTGAATGACACAAGTCAACTATCTGTTGTTCTCTGTCCAGACATGGGTCTTTCGTTGATAATTTAGAGATTTATTTGAATATTGTGCCAATACAAGATGGCCTCTGGTCATGTCGTGATTTTGAAATTGCATTTTCTTTATGTTGGTTGTGTCTCGTACTCTTATTCCACATTTCTTTATCGTGTAGTAAAAGTATATTATTAGTGATTATACACAATTCCTGAAATTTTCAGTAAATATGTATAATAACAAAAAAGCTTGAGGAATACATATAATTCCTAACCCAGACCAGTAATATTAATCATAATAACTGATTTTCAAAGAACGTTAAGGCAAAACTGGTTTGATACATTTTTCTAAGTAAATTTGTAGAATTTGACAACAATTTTTCGAAATATATCAAATAATCATTTTTTTTTTGTTCTTTTACATTATTATTTTATTATGTATGCATTTTTATAAAGATCAAATATTTTGCAAGTTAATTTGATCATATTTTTCATAAAATAAAAAGTATATCAGCGTTGACAAAAAATTTCTATGACTTATAAAGGAAAGACAAAAGTTTATATTTAGATAGAAACTTGACAGAAAAATGAAGAAATTGTTGAATTAATACCTAAAATCACAACAAAACTGAAATAAAACGGACACGTGTATCAATCAACTTCTGCAAAACGGTTCTTTGTCTTGGTGAAACTGAAAGTTGGGTTTTAACATTCTATCCTATCCAACACATTGGGACTTGCATTCCCGTATCAATATTATATTAAAGAGTCAATGTTCCATATGACAAAAAACATGACACGTTGATTGTAATACAATATTGATAGAGGGAACCGAGTCACCCGGTGATTCTTCAATTTGGCCACAGTTTAGAAATGGAATAACCGACTTGCAAAAAAGGGATGACAGAAAAATAAGAATAAGCAATAAAGTGGATTCATTTATTTTCGCGGGTATTTATTTTCGTGGTTTGGTGTAAATGTATCAGTTTGTGGATTCTTTAATTCGTGGTTCACATGTATGCAGCATATGAATCTAAATTAAATTTCCTTTTTGTTGGATATCGATTTTTGTGGTTCAAGGCCACCCATGAAAACCACGAAAAAGGTAATACGTCATTAAAGGGAATTTGAAAGCCTTTAAATAAGAAAATAGTAGGGAACGACCATTTAACATTAAGGGATTGAGATTTGGTTTTTCCTAAAAAAAATATTCTGAATCTGATATCTCCTCTAAAACGTGCAGTTAAACATATTGCTTATTTCATGGAAACCTATTTCTAGTATGCGAATGTTGCGGTAAAAACTACAATGAAACAAACGGTGGTACATGAAGTAGAAAGGTGGTCAAATGTGAATTCACCATCCCACAAAATTCACAAAAGTACAACAGTTTTTTGTGAAATTAAAATAGGAGCTGACCTGCGACCCACAAAAAAAAGAGAAAAGGGAATTATACTTTTCTTAAATGCACAACCCAAAGTTTGAATATTTTGGTTGGTCAGTTGTTTCATTAAAGCTCATATTAATCATTTCTGCTGTAATAGACAAAATACTTTTTTTTATTTTGGCTCTTATGAGACAAATTAAACTCTAGGGGGTAAATTGATTAAATTCATCTTACAAAACAAAAGCCTTTATGTTTATAAATTAAACAAATAATTGAAACCATATTCTTACAACTTGGATTTGTTTTGCATTAATTATGAATCGTGTTAACTGGATGTTTTGCTTGTAACATTTTTACAAATTTACTAAGTAGACTTCTAGTCTTGCATTCTGTATCATATACCGAATCATCAGATTGCATATAACATCGTTATAAAATTGTTTTCGTATTGTATCTTTTAACTTTGACATTGTTTCGCTTATCGTCTGATCTTTTTACCGTTTGATTTTTTTTTCGCGAGAGCTAAATTTCGCAGTTTTCTAAAAAAATGGAAGATCTTTTTTTTCACGTAATTCAATTTAAGCGATTTTTTTTATATATATGGATATACTATACATATACTATTTTACGAATTTTATTTTTGCGAGTTTTATCGTGAAAAAAAAAGCGAAAATTAGATAACCGCGAAAAAAAACTTATGCAGTATTGCTTATGTCTTGCATTAGGGACATCTCTTAATTGTAACATTGTTCAGAGAAAATGGGTTTTTTTATTAAAACTGAGGAAAGCTATATATAACAGGAAAACTGGTAGACACATTTGACATAGCCACAGGTTCATTAAAGACAAAACTAAGTGTCTTATCCTTTTGTGTTGGTCGATTATTCCGTTTGTCTTTCTTATTAGCAATATACTGCTATCAACAACCGACAGATTTGAGAAATCACATGTTCAAATGTGTGGTCAGGATATTGCTGTTTAGACTAATGACTTTGAATAATGTTTCCTTCTAATAGCCGGTCATTACATCGATCTTAAGTTGACCTCTTTTGTAAGGCAGAAGGATTTTTATGTTTAAGGTAAATTACCCTTTTGTTTAACTACTGTTTATAGCTGTCTTTCTCAGTGCGAAGTAAACTTGATTCGCAGACCCCTTGATGCTCATCATATTTAGTTGCTTTGTACGTAAAACAAGTCATGTCAACCTGTGTATTTTGCGATTTATGGGTGAGCAATGCGATCTTTGTGCAACATATATAGTCTATTTTATATCTATTTTCAATTTGATATAAAACTTACTAGTACCAAAAGGTACAATTCTGAAACCTGAGTTGGACCATTTTTAATCACGGTAGATCGTAGTCATGAAATGATATGTTTTATACCGTTTAAAGAATTGAAAAACAAAACAAGTATTGGTTTTCAAATGTTAAAGGCAGAACTGTTCGGTGCTTTTGCGGTGCTGATATAAGTTTAATTGTCATTGCATAGCTTTTGATAAGATCAAAGACGTAAAAGTCACGTATTGTTTGTTAGTGCAATAATGTGCTATTTGATAACTGAAGCGTGCTTAAAGGTTACATGTGTTTTGCACAATGCGTATGGTATTTAAAGAAGCTTCGGGCAACTATTGTTATAAAATTAGTTGAGACTAGATAACTGTCCAATCTTTCATGTTCATTTCTTGGGTTCACCCATATAGCAGGGCAATAGATGTACAATTAGATGAAACATAGTATGGTAATGCTGCATTTTATATTTTTATCATTTATGTTCTTGACTTACAGTATTTGTCATTTTCTGATATTTAATATCATTTTGTTATTTTACCTTATGTATATGGTATATTTGCCTTAGGAGGTATTTTGTAGTCTGCTATTACCCATAGTTGCATTGACTTATTTCCCATTGGTTCATGTGATCTTTTTGGCGGGAAGTATTTGTTAAGGACATTCACCTTATATCTTTTGTCTTTGGAAGCAGCCATATTTTCACAGTTTGTATTTGTCTGGATTTTTACTTATTTGGACCTATATATTCTTCCTTTTGAGGTGTACTTTATATGATGTACTGATTGATTGGTGTCACTTGTAACAGTGAAGTCAGCCTTTGCAATTACTTGTGAGGGTATTTTCTTCACTGTGATTTGTATGATGAAATTAAATCATCGATCTACTTAGAACCCTTGTGTTGGTTGTTATTTCGAAGCCCAACTCCTAAAACACGATTACAATAGAAGTTCGAAACTCCTACTAACGGCAATCTACTTTCATTGAACGCGATTTGAAAGTTGGCGAAAATTTTGTCAATTTTTTTCTTCTGACATTGCTGATGTATATAAATTGAGATTTAAAAAAGATGTCATAGTTTTGCACGAATCTTTCTTTCTCTTTACAAATTTCAATCATCTATTTTCGTGCTTAAACGTATTTTCAAATGATATATTAAGTCGGCGCTATCTACCCTATAATAGATATCACTGGTTAGTCATTATGATTTTTCTATTCAGTCTTTACAAATTGTCCCAACAGACATTGCAGGCTTGTAAAAAGTGTCAAAGAATTTAATGGTAATGGCTCTGTCTACACGAAAAGTGTGACTATTCAATAACTCATCAATTTGCAAACAGACGCAATATTTCTTTATATGGTCAGCGATTTTTATTGACATTTTTAACTTCTAGATATGGCAAGTTTTTTTCACCATTTCCACATTTTTTTACTAACACCTCAGTGTTTGAAGAGTAATGCAATTCATGCAAGATATGCATTTGATCTTGACTTTAACTAAAGCTATTTGAAGCTCTTCATTTTGAATAAATTATTTTGTTCGAAAGACCGTTATTGCCGTTAGTTCTTCCACATTTCTCGATTAGAACTACAAATATCTAGTTCCGAGTTGATATTTTTCAGTTCCAGGTTGACATTTCTCAATTCCAAATTGACATTTCTCATTTGCAAGTTGACATTTCTCAGATCTAAATTGACATTTCTTAATTCCAATCTGACATTTCTTTATTCCAAGTTGACATTTCTTAGTTCACAGTTGACATTTCTTAGTTCCAATTTGACATTTCTTCGTTCCAAGTTTACAGTCCTTAATACCAATCTGACATTTGTCAGTTCCAAGTTGACATTTCTTAATTCCAAGTTAATATATCTAACTTTAAAGTTGACATTTCTAACTTCTAAGTTGACATTTCTGACTTTCACGTTAGCATTTCATAGTTCCAAGATGACATTTCTATATTCCAAGTTGATATTTCTGATTTCCAAGGTGACATTTCTCGGTTCAAAATTGAAATTCTTTAATTCCAAGTTGAAATATCTTACTTCCAAGCTAATAGTTTTGACCTCCAAGTTTACAGTTGGCATTTCTGAATTCCAAGTCTTTCAAATTGACATTTCTGACTCCCAAGTTTACAGTTGGCATTTCTAAATTCCAAGTCTTTCAAATTGACATTTATGACTCCCAAGTTGACATATCTTAGTTCCAAGCTGACGTTTCTCAGTTCCAGGTTGACATTTCTTAATTCCAAGCTAGTCCTACAAACAGAAATGTTTGTCTAGTGTGTGGGAAATACAGTACCACGTGCTTGCATGTTGTAGACTCTTTTGGTAGAGATAAGGGGCGTTACGCTGACAAGACACATCCACTGCAAACTTGGGAGGGGTTAACATGAGTTAAGAACTTGTTTCCCATGCCAATTGACATACAAAACAATTTCAACAACACAATATCATCACATAAAATTAAATCAAATGAATTTAGCATTAGTTGACATGGACCTGTTTCCTGATTCTAATGGCTGTTGAATAACGTCATACAGTTTATCCAAAAACTCACAATTTTTAGGATAAATAAAAATTATACTTAATACGATGCTTAAATTTTCAACATCCTTTTGTTTGTTTCAGATTTTTACTCTTTCAGTTTAAGTGTTCTGCTTACATCTTAACGACGTGATGCCTGAAGTGCAGCGACATTTCGGTCGTTGCAGCTTATAAAGTATATGTATCACAACTAATACGTTATTCCAGAGATTGTTGGGGTTACGGTACTGTGATTTCATACATGTAGATATAGAGCGTCACTTCTTACAGGCAAATTACTAGCACAGGGGGGGGGGGGCCTCCCGCAGGGTACCCCCTCAGGTCGCAATGTCCCTTTTAAAAGGGGCCTGATGTCGCAAGGTCGCTTTTAAAAGGCATATTTTGGCGGAGGTCGCAGGTCGTTATTTTGGCATAAGTCGATTTTATGAAGTGTAGGTCGGAAGTCGCCCTTTAAAAGCCCTTAAGTCGCAGGTCGTTTTTAACCCTGCGGGAGCCACACAGGGTAACGTTTCTCCTCGGTTTTTTGTCGTCACTCGAGAATTTTTACGAAAGACACGTACCATGTGCTTGTAGACAAACATGGGGTCTCTACGTGACTGTATCTTTCAGATGATGGTTTGACATAACGGTTTTGTGTCTAGCTCTTTATCGGATTTGACCCAGACTCAATCGGTCATTTGCAATGTGGCTGGTGTGCTATAGCTAGCAGCAACTTTTTACTCTACCAGACCCCATGATTTCACGCTCGTTCCGACTTGATTCACGTTGCTTATTGCGATTTGATTGTGATGTTTGTTTGTTTGTTTTTGTTGTTTGTTGTTTTGTTTCTTTTAGTATGTATTGTGATGATTTTATGTCTAACAAATCGAATTTTGTCTTTGTCTTTTCAGATTTACATTTGATTGCCCAAATGGTACACCTTTGTCTTCTTTTGTAACCACTGTGTTGTTTTGTTTCCAAAACTAGTTTTCTTTTAAATACCAATGCGATTGTCAGTCAGTAAAACGACTATGAAAATAATGTTCTTTTTTCAGATTCTTACTGGTCTTTTATTTAAGAACTAAATCAAACAGAGAACAAAAATCACAATTTAATTGATTACATTCGCTAATGCTATCTATACACCAAAGCAATACAAATTTATCACTCAGAGATGATAATTAACTTGATAAAGTGTTCTAAGTTGATATTTCCAGTACTTATCTTGATATAAAACTCAATTATTTATGTTCCTCTGTCTAAACCCACATGAATGAACATTATCTTTCCATTACTCTTCATTTTGAAATCGTAAAAATTAACATATGTAATAATCAAGCAAAAACATTGTTAATCAAACAGACCAACCGCAATTAAACCTACAGATGATGCAGATCAACAACTGTTTATCTGCATCTTTAACATGCTTTCCCCTTTCATAAGTTTATTTTTATTCAACTTTCATTTGTCAGACCATTTTTTAAGTCTTTTTGATCTTGTTAACGGCTGATTTGATTGTTATCGTAACGTTTTGTGTTATTAACCTTTGAAAGTACAGGAATAAATAAAGATAACAGCAACATTATAGAAACAGAGATCATCAATTATATAATCTTAATTGTTGTTCGGGAAGAGGAAACAAAAGAAAATGTAATGAACTTACATAAAGAAACAACAAAATAACCGAATGAAGCTGATTATTCTAAAATGTACAAGATGAAAAAATAAGAAATTATTCACTAGCTAAATAAAGACTATGCTGGTATAGACGTAACTTGATGCAACAAATTAAGATGAAATAATAAACATCAAATCTAGATCTGAGAAAAATTATAACTTAAATTTTGATTATTGTCTCAGTCGAGATAGAGGATAGTGGGATTTGGAACAAGGATGTGCATGTACAAAACATCGGCAATTTAAAAAACTCCACAATAAAAGACGGCCAGCAGCCAACAATGTTTGTATTGCCACTAGATTAAAAGTATAATACATGAAACTCAATTCCTATTCAAAAATTATCAGCGAATTCAAAGACAATTAGAGAACAGTCGTAAACGTAAAACAATACTTAAAAGTCGCTGTTTTGAGGCAATGTTTATATACAGAGACAGCAAAATACCACATGTTCTAATATATACTAGCTCCAGAACATAAAAACATATCGCAAATGGATCTGTTTTTATAGGTTTGGTTTTATGTGCCATTAAAAGGTTTTTGATTCTCAATAGTCTTTTAAAAATAAAAGATAATGGAATGCGGACTATTATTCTAAGTGTACTTGACACAACCTACATATCAGAAGGAGTTTAAAATTCACTATGGAAAAATATAACTGGTACAGCATGCAACATCTCCATAGACTATCGTTCAGAACTGAGGACCCAATAAGTGCAAAAAGGGAATACTACAGGTAATGCCTGTTGAAAACCGGTATATATTTTGTTTAGTTTTTTGCCATTACGTTATCATTTTATTGTATAGTATAGTATATAATGTTAACTGGTTGAAAGACAAAAATGCAAGAGGAAATTGCAAGTATAAGTATATTTTGAATCCTATCCATTAATGTCTATTGTCTTTTTTCCATTGTGGATTTTTAAATGTCGCTTAATTATGTATCGTGTACATATTGTGTAGATTTTGTCGCCTATACTTATTATTTTCGAATTTGACTGCAAACGTGACGTTATCAATTTTCCAAATGTAATTAGGAAAAAATACACTCCTTCTTCTATAGAATACGTAATTCATATTTTATGTCTTTTGCATGTTGAAACACTAGTGAGGATGGCCAGTGAACCCATTCACCAAACATTTTCATTACAAAAAATAATCCTTATATTTGATTCATGCTAACAGATTCCTATATGTGTTTCATTGGTAACTTTTTTTTAGCGTCAGATCCTTTAATTGATTAAGAACAGTCAGATTTGACTTCAAGTCCATAAGTATTATCTGTCATTCAGCTATCAATTTCCCTTACGAGTTTCACAAACTTGAAGTTGGTATATAATGCATTTATAAGTTAGAGGCCAATTTAGTCAGTACGTTTGTTTGCACTCATTAAATGGCACACAGAAGACTCATCCTTAGCATTATGCTGTACCAAATAAAGATCTAAAGATGTCTATGATTTACAGTTATGTCACAAAATTTTGTGTATTTTTTCGAAGTGTCAATACATATTTCTGATACCAAAAGTTATAATCAAAATGCATTTAAGAACGACGCAAAAGAGTAAAATCACCAATGGGGCACTCGAATGCCAAAAAGGCCAACATACTTTAAATTGAATCAGTCGACATAAAAGAAAACTTAACTGCACACTGTAACAGTAAAAACACACCACAACAACTAAACTGCAATCAGCTATGAAATCTCAAGTAAAAAGAGAGCGAAATCAAATGTCCTGGAAGGGTTTGTAGTTCCTGATAAGACACACTCCTTGAAATAAATTTCTCGAAATTGACACACTTGGAAAGGGAGGCTTTGTACAAACCTTAATGACAAACGTGATGAATTCAAATTACTTATAGTCAATTTTCTCTTTCTGTGTAGCAACATACAGTCCGCTCTAGCATATGGAGTTTACGTATCACCATTTTTTGTTATTTTAGAGCTTGTGGGCGTATTTCGACTTTCTTGATAGAGCAACACGGCTGACAAACAGATTGTTTACACAAGGATACAATTAACGTTGATCACAGGATGTTGTCATCACTCAAAAAAATACATTGACACCATGTGCTTGTAGACAAATACGGGGTTTTTATCTCTGAGCTTATTGTGGTTTAGTTGTTATATGTTTTTTTTATTGTTTATTGTGATTTGATTTATTTGTTTCGATGTGATGATTTTTAATCTACCGATTTTGTCTTTGTCTTTGTTTACTTGTACACAGTAGCAACAAAATGGACTGAAACGACAATTTTACGCCTATTAATATTGAATTTGCCTTTGCAAAAAAGTACATACACACACAGTTAACAACACTGAAATCTTGGCAGCTATTGTGCCGTTAAGAACTACTTTGTTCAGATGTGTTAATCAATGGCCACTTAAGACAATTTCAGTGCACTCTGGTTGATCGACAACTAATAATACACAAGATTCATTTTAAGTCCGGCAATTGTTCTGACCGACGTATGACCAAAATTTACGTCTTTAAAAATGACGTCACGTTAAATTTGGTAATTAAAGATGACAGTACAAACAAAATGACAAACCAAAATATGTAGTAGAAGTTACATTTTTGTCTTCGAGCACAAGATGTATGTCCTGAAATTTGAGTGAATACAACAACCAAGGAGCAATATAACCCCGAGTAAACAATCCGTGTGTCTGAATAGACGACCTGCAATATATCCCACACATCAGATTCAAAATGTTGCTTCACAAATGAGAGGAGAAAGTTGAAGATTGAAAAATTGAAGTCATTACGATTGCCGAAGAGTTTTGTATTCAGTTTTCGATGAATGCCAATTTCGAGATGTAACACCAAATATGATATTTACGCTATCCTATGCAACGGACATCTAATAGCAATTAATATCCATGACTTATCCAAAGAGAAACAACTCAATTCACAATAATATACTAGCATGACTAGTACATGAGCGAAACTTTCAAGGGTAACTCAAAGAATACTTGTTATAGGTTAAGCTACACTGTTGTCGCTTGGCAGATACTTTTTACATATACCAATTACTATGCTCTACGTGCTTCAAAGTCAAAAATTTATTAAAACTGATCATTTTGTTTTGTTTTTGTTTGATTGTTGTTATATATTTTTTTTCAATGTGCAAAATAAATATGCGCAAATACAAATGAAAATGTATATGTTGATTGATATTGACAATGAGATCAATAAAAGAACAAATAAATATTAACATAGAGACCCACTGTTTTGGACTTCACAGTAAATGTGCTACCTGCTACAAAAATCCCGAGTGCTATAAAAGATACCTTAAATCTTGTTTTTTTCTGTAGATACACATTGGCTCCTAACCCAAAATGACAGAAGCAAGCTCATGAATTTATTCTATTTCTTTAGTTACATATGATGTTACATCTATACGAAGTATTATAATATTATTTGCTATGTTATTATTATTAATTATGAAAATATAATTTTCCACTAACATTGGTTCACATGTAAATGCAGTTAAAATGTTTGCAAGAACTAATGACAAACTTTAACTTTAAGGAATTTATAGTTTGTCTGAACTGGCATCGATTGTCACTGGTGGTACATGTTTGACCTCTCTTTTTTGTTTCATGGCAGGCATATCTACAGTTCGGACGATATCAGTCGCCTACAAATGACAGAAATAATTTCATGTAAATATAATATTTAGTTTACACTAATTAAATAATTATATAATATTTATTCAACCCTCTTAATATGTTTCTTACAAGTTACTAGTATGTAACTTATCGAAATGTGGAGTCAAAACTGAAATAAGCACCGGGTGGTAACTTCCTATATGTGCCAAAAATATGGGTAGGTTTTGGCGGAAAATTTATATCGATCAAAAATGGGTATAGTTTTAAGACAATTCTATATAAAAGTGGGTATGCTTGAAAAGTAATCTGGTATCATATCAATATGGGTCATGTTTTGTCCATTTTTATATAGATATGCCCCATGAAGTTCTGCATCAGCAATAAGCTGTCTAAAATAATCTCAAATACATCTCAAATTTATTTGGCAACACTAAAAAGCTATAATATATATTTAATAATATTGATATAAATATTACTTAACAGTTAACTGAATATTTTTATACTGATTTTATATAAATATGGGTCATGAAAATTTGATATTGTATATAAATTTGGGTATTAAATTCGAATCCAAAATGGCACATCCACACCCCAGAAATTGCCAAGTTACCCCCACCCCTGGGAAAAAAGCACAGTATTCGAATTCAAAATGAAACAAAAATAAAAACTGAGAAGTCAACCAGCAATAAAACGCATTTACACAATAAAAATAACAATTAGCAACAACAAAACCTATTGCATTAAAATGGCATGCAAATTGTGTTGTATGTTCCTTAATCTTTTTCTCGTTTGTATTGAATGATTTTGTCCTTCCCCTTTGGGGTTTTTGACATTTGAGTGCCCAAATAGGTTCTCTTTGCTATTTGCAACAAGAAAACGGCGACATAAAATGAGAGTAAATTCAAGTGCTACTGACCCATTGATAGAATGTTCCTACTCCAAGACTTGCTGTTCTGGCCTCCTCAAATGTATGAGGCTTCAGTAGTCTAGACACCATTGGTATGACGTTTGTCGGGACATTGCTCTTGTTAAAATGTTTGACTTTGTATAACAAGCTTTTCCGGCTTGTAAACTTCATTAAACAGACAATGTCCTCCCATGTCTGAAAAAGAGCAAAATTTGATTAAAACGATAAACGTTAGATAAACCAATTGCTCCCTATACCACAATGTACCAATCATTTGGTGAAAATTCCTGACAATGGAAGATAATGTGGTGTGGACTTAGTGTACGAGACACAACCCGCATATATGTATATAAACTGCGGCAAAGATAAGCCAGCAGCATTCAATGTAGACAGTGGTTGCTGGTTTGTAATTGGTCGAAAATTTCAAATTTGCATGCAATCCTGACTTTATTCATATTAACCTTGTATATGTCAATGTACATGTATATACCTACTTGCAGTGATTTTTCCTTTTCTCCTAGCAGAAGATATGTAGCCTTCATTACATCAAACATCACATCTTTTGGTATTTTATATCGATGAATTTCCGAAATTGTTGTTCGTTTCATATCTAATATATATGTCGGATTAGCCTCTCTCAAGATTTTTTCTCCCTCTTCTATGAAGTTTTCAAGTTTCTCAACAACTGAAGACTGTTTGGCATTTTGAATAGCTCTATCAAGCAAATCTATGTTTTTGCCATTAATGCCCTTTCGTAATTCTACAAAAATGTGTTGATTATTAAGTGGAATATCAGTGTAGGAAAAAATACCATAGTTACTTGTGAGTTACAAAATTACAGACTTGGACATTCAGCTGACGTTCTGTAATTGGGAGAGGAAATTTTGGACTACAAGCCAACATGGATAAATTATCAAAACACAAAATTTAAGCTTAATAATATTATCTCGTTCAATTCAGGACCATCGATGTCTTCTACTTCTATTTAGATATTACCTTGTTTTGCCACCTCTACTCAGATATTTGAGATTTATCTTCGCCGTTTGATTTTTTGTTGTGCAATTTGTATGGCAATTTTGCTACTGCGTATCTTACATGTATGCGATACAGTTAAACCCAAACTCACGTCAGAAGTGCATCACCCTAGCATTACCATGCACCAACCTCTTGCCCGTTGTAAATACTCGAGCCTCTCATATGCTTTAGCTAACAGCTCATCGTCGTTAATATCTTCTTTGTTCAGCCTATCGATGGCATTTTTCACATCGTTTGGACTTTTGGAGGTTCGCAGCGTGTTTAAAAGTTGTTTGCGTACAAATACCATGCTTGCATCCTGAAGAAAATTATTCAAGAAATTTTTTGTGAATTGCGCATTTGCGAGAGAAAATAAATCAGAGAAAGTGAAAGATATTGTTAGTTACGGTTCTCACATGATAAGATTTCAAATAAAATTGAGACGCATGTTTTTAAGGAAATTTTTTTCATTTGGAAAGAGTGAGTATGAGACTTTAAGGACAATCAGAAGACCAGTAAGTAAGCGCGCGCGATGCTTGGAGCCAACGTAAAGTTTTAATGGTTTTTAAAGGTACAATAACAATCGTTACTAATCATAAGCCTAGCAGGTTAATTCATGAGCAAGTCTTTGTAAAAGTCTAATTGAATTCTCCAATCATTGCTGATACACCAAATGTTTTTTACGACAACAACATGTTATCAATCATAAAAACGAAATACTTGTACATGTATAATGTTTTTATCTTGCGTTTTTGTCTACTGGTTTTACTTTGTCACTTTGGACTTTTGACATTCGAATGCCCCATTGGAACCTCTCTTTTTATTTTTTTAAACCTATTTTTATTCTCATCTTGAATAAAAGCTTATTATAACCATGTTACTGAATTGTCTTTACGAAGTCAGGACCATTGCAATTTTTCCGTAATGTCTTTCTTGTTTTGTTTTTTCTCTCTGATATTGAGGTTGATCCTCCAAGTTCTGTAATTTTGTTATTTATACCTTTATTTACTTTTAATTAATGCTTCTTATGACAATACTGGAAGTAAATAAAGTTCGATTTCATCACAAACTTTTAAGCAAGCCGTAGATACTAGTAGCATGTCTTTTTACAAGTATACATTGTAAGTTATTACCTCGTAAGTCTTCCTCGGTTTTTTGGGGTCATCAGACGTCAAAAGAAAATTGCACACGTTTATGAAATCCGCATCAGAGTTCCTTGGCTTCGCCATCAGCTGCAGAACATATTCACCATTCTTGGGAACACCAACTGTTATAAACAAATCCTCGTTGTGATGTTTTAAGTCTATGAAATCTTCCAGTTCTTCGGGCGAAAAATCGGGATGAAGCATTTCTGCTATGACCTTGATATTTTTCGTGACCTTGAATTGAATATCACATGTATCAGGACCACGTAATGGAATTAAACCATTGACAGTGGGTATTAATTCAAGGCCAAATTCTTGAGTCAAGTAAGAAGCACCAAACCCTATTTCTGGAACATTATGTAACTGTTCGAACCTTACTTTAGGTTCATCGCACCGAATCCTAAATGAACACAAGAACTTCATTTCTTCCCCTACTTTGCCGCCATGGGCTTTAAATTCGTAAACACCAGCTATAGGGAATCTAAAAATGAAATTAGTTTTAGCGTCTTCGTGAGCTACCACCACCAAATTGGTTGCATCACAAGGAAGGACTGTCCCTTGCTCTTCAGGCTCCAAAAGTTCCAAAGTGTGATACAATACTATGTCGTGTGGTCCCATTCGCTTTATAGAAATAGTACACGAACCATGCTTAGCCTTTCGAATTCCAAACAAACGACTTGGGATTTTTAACTCGTTAACAAAAAATGCCTCTGTCAATACTGGCAGCAGTAGAAACTTTTCTATAGAATAAGGCCTACCAAGCAACTGCCAACTATCTTCGTCCGGAAAACATGTAAAAATAAATTCATCAGGATCGGTTAGAAAATAATATTCGTCAACGTCCAAAATTACTTCTTCCTGAACGATGGGTTTGTATTTGAATGTTTTGAGAATGGCATCGGCCTGTGAGACGAACTGGGTCTCTGATTGCGGAGTGGCTCTAGATGGTGTTCTTGTCGATTTTGAGCTTTCAATTTCTGGTAACTTTGGTATCGACGAAGACCCTGCAGAATTCAAATCAAGCATCATACATGTAGAACAAAAACAAGATGTAAAACCTATTTAAATATTTACGTTGTAAAATAATGACTTAATTGAAATGTAACAATTTAAATGGAAGGCTACAAATCGAAGCTAGTTAATATGTTGTCTGTGTGGTTGTTTAAAGTGTTTTATTCGAACAAATTGGTTTGCCTTTGCTTTAGTTTTACGCAAACTTGGGTTCCTTTGGCCTTTGTGTCAGATGTTTCAAAGAAGAAAGACATTACGCTGCAATGGTATGAGGGTAGGAAAAAGTCACTATCAATTTATTGAATGATGACAATAGTCAAGCACAAAATCATATATAGCTACCTTCTTTAAACGATCCCCCTTTCATAGAAGAAGCTGGCTTAACAATCTGATTTTGTGGCTTTTGGGCCGTTTGTGTCGAGGGATGTTTGTCAGGTCCTGGTGCCTTTTCCAGTGCCCATTGAAAAAAGACTATTCGCCAGCCATCTGCACAATAAACAGCATTCCATGTGACTTTGTTCTTGTCTATCTCTGTATCCCCAATTTTGTGGTCCTCGAGTTTGGCAACACCAGTGACCACATAACAAGGGATTTCTATTGCCCTGTAAAAATAATTGCAAGACAACCAGGTAAATAAGACATCTATCTTATTAGAATTGCACAAAAATTAACGAAAATAAGATATTTTTTACCAAATTTCTATATATACATGTATATAGAAGTAGTTAGTTTCTGATTCAGTTGTGCAAGATAACAGCGCTGTGAAAGATATCTACGGTAAAAATATGAGTTATAGATCTTTTGTGTATTATTAGTGCTTCCGAACCTTAAAGTTAGCTAGAAGAATTGTTTGTGTTTGGACAATCACATTTAAAACTCAATCGGAGATCCGACGAAAATTTTATGCAAATACGATTTGATTACGCCAGCCAACTATAGCATCCGGCTCCTAACTTTAACCTTTTAATATGACGTACATCTGTACTATTATAATGATTAGCGTACTCTTGGGAAATTGTACAACCAAACAAAGGTGTGCTTTTTACATTTAGCTTTGTATTGAATCTAGATATCCAAAGAATGTTCTCACTACAGTTACAATATTATGAAGGATCGCCAGTTATGTGACTTGTGCTACTTTATGTATACAAATTTTAGCACAATAGAAAGCTAACACCAATGCGTTTTCCATATACTGTTTCTTCAACACTTTTTAAAACAAACTATCTTGATAAATACACAAGATGCATATAATCTTATGCTTTGTGAGTCGTTATACTTCATTTTCGTACAACAACATTTTAAGTAGATTTAACCATTCCAATGTGGCAATTTTCTTTCTTCAAATACAGGACCATAATGTAACTTACTTGCACATTGTAACAAACAGTTCTGGGTACGAGGATTTGCCCGTCTTGACTTGTTTCAGTTCATACAGAGGACACGTCTTATTTGTTGCCCTGGAGAAGTCCAGTTGGTCAAGCTTCTGAAGGCAAATCCAGGCAAATATTGCTCGAACTTTTTCTACATCTTTGTAAAGACGAATAGTTATTCTCTTTGTAAATGTCTTCATATCAGAAAATGCTTCTATGTTAACCTAGAATATAAAATTTCCCACATTGCAGAACTTGTCTTAACATAATCGAATGGAACTTATTTAGCTCGATTTACAAATTAAGGCCAATTGGCTACAAACAAAACACAGAAAAAAATAAAACAAAGCTACATTTTTTTTTACAATGAAACTTAAGTGTATCCTGTTTCGAGAGCAATTGACTGTTTTTAAAAAGGGTATAAGAAATTTCACTAACTGGTCAGTTTGTCCCAGTTTGTAATTTGGTTGCTACTTTTTTTACATCACTGATTCAATGCAGTTGTACCAAATGATAATACTGTTCTTGGTAAAAGAAAGAACAAAGTACCTTTTTTACGCTAGTGTCTATTTCTCTAGCAACCTCTATATCAAATATGTCTGCCTTTCTTGTGGGTGGGGGTTTAGGTATAGGATATGCAAACTGCTTTTTCTTTATTTCAGGCTCCTGTAATAGTATACAAACTAATCAATTATGTACTGTACATGTGCTTAGTTCTTGATTTTTCTATTGCTTGGACAAGCAGAGACGCCCGGCAAAAGAGTCACTAGGCCTTATTTAACCCAATATCGTTCATATCTGCATTTATGGTTGCTTCAGATTCTGATGATAAAGTTTGTTTGCAGGACACTAGTTGCATCTTTACTATATTTTTGAGTATAATTGAATATACGTACGAGCCTGAAATTTTTTTGTGATTAGAAGTTTTTTTTAAAATAGAAAATTTAGATAGAATAGCTCAAAATAGCTAGACTTTATGAAAAAAAAAGTTTTCAAAAACATGGAGCCGTTTTTGAGATATTTTTTTAAGCACCTAAAAATATGGCGGGAAAAATCTTCTCTAGATTTTTTATAGGACTTACATTGACTTTTATTCTTCTGTTCTAACATAGCAATTATAATTAGAATTGGTTGAAATTTTTAAAAGATGTTTATTAGGACCTTCTCTAATTAGTACTGAACAAATTTAATATTAGGAAAACATGTTGGAAAATTTTTAATGCATTTGAATGGATAAAAGCCGAGATAATCCTGAAAATGTTCAATTTCTGAGGCTTGTACTCCCTTTATAACATAGTCCTTGATATGCTAAAAATATTAAATAGTATATTTATTTTATAATTTCAATAAAAAATAAAAAATTGGCATATCCCCACTTACTCTGCTACAAGTGGTCAATACGTGTTTACTTAACATTTTCAAAATGTTTATTTACTCTTTTGGCTCGATGAAGGTCTTAGATTATAAGACATGCTAGTTTATTATAATTTGTTGACATCGAGCCCAATATCTAATAATAGAAGCCAGGGAAATATGTGATTAACATGTTCTTAACATTTACCAACTTTATCTGGACTTTCTTTTCCTCTTTTTTGTCTATTTTGGCATTTACAACTTTTGGTGGTTTTCCTGGATTTTCCTCATCTATTTTCGTAATCTTTTGTTTTACCGGACCAGAGCTTTTGTTTTCCGCCTCTTTAACGGACTGGTTTTTACTTTGCTTAATATCTGCAGGAGGCTTGGATTTTGGTTTTGACGACTGGTCCTTTTGCGATAATGCTGCTGATTGTAATCCAGTTCTGGATGGTACTGCTGACAAATGTCCGGTTCTTGACGGTTGATCTCCTCTCGTCTGTTCGGCAACAGATTGTCGGTCAGTCACAGATTGACGATCAATAACGGACTGACGATCCGGCTGAGGTGTTTTGTCTGTTGAAAAGTATGAAGACTGCCTCGCGTCCATCATTTGAAGGTTCATATCATGAACTCCTATTATAAAATATACAGATATATAAAAAAATAAATAAATCCGTGCAATGATTAAGTCGCCGAAGCTGAGTATACTGTAAGTATACAGTCGAACAAATTTTTTTTCGAAATCAAATGACACTATAATCATCCACGCATCCCTTTGACTTCTAAATCCCACTCCGGCAGACAGTCATGTGTAGTAAAGGCGTATTATTAAGTCACTGAACGGTAGATTTTTTTTTCATCTTGCTGGCATTGTATCAAAGCGATCGAGATTCATGAAAACATTAATTTGGTTGAGCCATACTGCAATGTATTGTACATATTTTAAGTATCGTCATTTTTTTTTTAATCAAAAACATGTGAAGGTCGATAACTAATAGAACAAATGAAATGTACCTGAACCAAAAAGAAATGATAATTTAAGATTTAAAAATAAATATATATCGCTAAAATTATAAAATAAGAAAAACTTCAGCTGTATTTTATCGTTTTTCGTTCGTACAGTTATTAAAAACCCAACTTCTCTTACCATTTTCTTGTTTCATCTTGTGCAAAACATAGTTTTCCTCACCAGCTTTAAATATTAGAGGCGTTAGTTGTTATTAAAATACAAACACTTTAACAAACCCGAATCTCAAGATAAACGCATATTAAATACAGTGTTAAAAGTTGCCAAGGAAGACAATTGTACAAAAAGACCATCTATAGGTCTTTAATTATCAAAACATCAGACTTGGTGAATAAAAGCTCCAGTGTTGTATCGTTAACATCTACAAAAAATATGACAATGGATTTGTTGAAGGACTTAAGGTACAATAAGTGTAGACAATAAAGCAATATCCGTTGTTTGAACCTATAACATGTATAACTAGCCGAGTAGGGTAAACTTCAATGTTCTCATAATAAATGTATATTATTATGTCTATAGTTTGGTTATAAGTATAGAAATATTTAAATGCACAAATCATTGATGCTTTGTACATTTTCCGTTTGCATTGTGAATATTTTGTCATTTTAAACAAATAGTAATTTGAAAACCCAATAGTAACAGTAATATAGACATTTTAGCATTCCGGCATGGAAACGCATTTATTTTTGTCACCGTATGGAATATGCAGAATGGAAATGGGTTCTCTTGTGCGCGCAATATAGGTCACTGCTGTGTTCTAGCTACTTAGTTAATTTGCCTTAAGCATGTTAAGTTTATTTATTTTTGTCGTAGACCTGTACATTAAATATACAGTTCTATGTTTTGTTAATGTCATAATTGATTTCATGTCTATTTTATGATTTTGATCTTTTTTTAACTGAATTACTCGAAAACTCGTTTTCACATGAGTTACGAAACTTACATTAATGGCACGAGTGACGAAACGGGAATGTATGATAAGACATTGAAACATCAGCGAAAAAAACGAACAACAGTACAAATGTATACATGCATGAATGGGACACAACAAACAGCAGTATTTTCATATCGCGCTTTCAATGGAGTGATCATCATGACTTGTGCAAATCTTTAAAAAAACACACAATAAAATCAAATGTTTTGCCCTGTCTTTAAACAAGCTCAGGCACATGCCATATTGTTCCCTTTATATATATATATTTTTTTTTAATGTAAACACATTGAAAGTGTTTTATTGTGGAAAATAAATTATATTGATTCAAATCTAGTTTTAATAGAAGTTAGAAATAAATAGATCTATAGTATTGCTTGACGGTACCTCATGTTAAAGATGTATTAACATGATTAATAAACTTGTACCAATTTTGGACAAAATTAGAATTATCAAAAAGCATAATTGAAATCTTATTTTCATGCTTTTTAGTTCTTACATACACGTGTCATTATAGGCCAAAGTTTTAAGTAATTTCAAAATATCTATTGTGTTAAGACCAAAGTTTTCTACTTGCAGTCATCGCAGTTATACGAAGTTCATATATTTTTATTTGTGTGATTGCTATAAATAATATTTCAAAAATTCCACAAATTAAGTAGGTTACACACCCAAGAAATCTTTATTGCAATGGCCCAGACTTCTGATTGATTCTAGAATATGTAAATAAAGGTAATAACAAAACTACCGAACTTGAATGATCAATCTCATAGTCCAGAGAAAATGACAAAAACGAATCAATTGGTGGATCGCAATGGTCCTGACTTGGTACAGGCATTTCAAACGAAATGGTGGGTTAAACCAGGTTTTATGGCGCCAAACCTCCCTCTTCCATTGCGATCTTAGGATCCGGTAATGACCATAGAACACAACATCGTTGTGAGACACAATAGGGATATTGAGGTGATCATCTCAGTACAGCAGACCAGTCAAACACTAATTAAAACAATTAACCACCATATCTTTTAACTCAATTTTGAACTTTTCTACTAGTGGATGATAACGAAGAAAGAATTTTTTAGGGATCGTATGAGACGTATTTTCTTATAGCCCTGCTCCAAAAGTCGGTCACGAAGAAATCGGTGTCTGATAAAAAAATCTGTGAAATGTGTGCAAGCTCTGGCATCTCGAATAAGTTGTGAAATATAAACACCGTATGCAGGGAAGTAGGTATATTGCTCTGTAGATTAGGAAAATTATTAATTTGAAAATTAGAATCGTCTCTTTTATCGTAATTTTTTGTACTGAGATGACCACCTGGGTCAAATTCGAGGTGCAAATCCAAGAAAGACGTGAAGCAATTTGATTATGTGGTCTCTTTTATCTCCAATTCTGGAGGATACATTGAAGGAATCCATCTACCAAATGAAGTGTTATTAAGGCAATTAATTTTTGTGGTCTATTGCATAATTGAACCTGTGTGCCTATAAATAGCAAATTCACTATGATTTCTATCAATTAGACACGGAAAAAAATCTATATTTTTCTTTTTCTTTAGGAACCGACCATTTAACTTGAAGGGGGGGGGGCTTGGTTTTTTTCCTAAAAAATATTCTGAAAATTATTTTTGATGAAAAAAATATTTTGGCAGCCGAGGATAAGAAAAAAAAATATTCTGAAGAAGGATTTCAGCTATAAAAAATAATGCTGATAATGAAAAAAAATATTCTGTCGTGAGGCGTTCGAATAATAAATATTTTGTCCGCGGAAAAAAAATGCTGATCAAGTCAAAAAAACAATTAAGCCCCCCCCCCTTTCAAGTTAAATGGTCCGTCCCTTATCATCATTTTGGTCACGATTTTGATTGTGTACTTTTTTTTTTTTTTTTTTTTTTTGCCTTTTTTGGGGGTGTTTGCTTTTTCCTTTTGTTTCGTGTATTATTTCAGTCATCTATGATTAATTATTATAGATGACTCATTATTGCACAAAAAGGTCGTGTCCCCGAAGTTATGTTGTTCAGTTTTTAAAGACGTGCAAAGCTGTACATCTTAAAGAATCACTGCAATAGTTCAACATTGCCTGTGTGTGATAGAATATATATATATATATATAAATTTCCGTAGTAACTAAAATATTGCAATTTCATTTAATGTCTGCGCTTTGGGTCGCACTAATTAGCGCCCGTGAGCGCCCGGGGAAGGATTTAGCGCAGTGGGTTTTATTTTTCGCTTTTTACTTGCCGGCATCTTGGAGCTGAATGACAAATGTTTTAGATTATAAAGTCGAATGTTAGTGAATAATATTTATGTAGATGTATATTTTTTACAAACTACGCGTGACCGTCACCTTCATTGATTAGCGTAATTGGTCCTAAGGCTAGGATCTTGATATTGGTTGTTCATTCATCATTTAAAAAATGTAAGTGCCTTTGGACAATATAATTTGATGGCATGTTAAATCTTTAAGAAGTATTATATGTTAGTTTTTATATATGTTTTTTCATTATCAAAAATAACCTCGAAAGGTGTGTGTTTCTTTTTTTTGCAAAAAAAAATGCATGTGTTGAATGTGCAAATATGCAGATGGTTATTTTTTTCTAAATGGTTTGATCAACCTTCGTATAATAAATGAAGATGCATTCCCCGGGCGCTAAATCTGTTCCCGGGCGCTATTTAGTACTCCCCGGGCGCTCCCGGGCGCTAATTAGTGTTACCGCTGCGCTTTTGTTTCCGGTGAATCATTACTTTAACGGGACAAAATCATTCTTTTAAATATTGAAAAATGTTTCGTTTCATTCCCTTTACATTGCATACCCCTAAAAAATGAGCAAAGTTGGAGTCAAAGTTGCAATTGTTTTCAGAAGACCCCAGAATTTTAAATGTTTATTTTACCGGTATTTATCTTTTAACAAACAATATCTTAGCAAAAGCGGAATCCCAAATTTTAAATCGATAATGGTGACACTCACAATAAGTGCTATGCCTGTTTGCCAGAGACACCAAGTAATACACCAATCGTTTAAAAAAAAATCATTCTTCTTCTTCTTCTTCCAGGTAAGGAACCAAATTCAGTTTTGAATGTACGAGGTTCCGCGAAAAACTATCGCAATGTCGGACAACACAGATAGTTTTTTCTGGCTATTTACAGGATAAAACGTTCACTATATATTACAATTAAAACTATGTACAGGGTGTAATTGTCTAAATGTTTGCAGAGCATGCCTTAAGGGCAGCTCTGAATCCATCAACTGTGTCAGCGGATGTTGCTGAATTTGGCAGTTGGTTCCATTCTCTAATGGTCCTTGGGAAGAATGATTGTCCAAGGCGTCTGTTGTGGCCCTTTCTTGGTAGAAGCGGTTTTTACCTCTGGTCCTGCTATTGTTTGGCGTCAGATATTGGTGCCTATCTATGTCTATTAGATCATGTTGGATTTTGAACAGCATACATAGCCTATTTTGTTTCCTGCGGTCTTCCAGGCTTTCCCATTTTAAAGATGATGCCATTTTTGTTACACAGCCAGGTGTGCGGTCTGTGTAGTTGTTATTAACAAATCTTGCTGCTCTTTTCTGTACTTGTTCGATTGCTTTTATTTTAGCCTGTTTCGTGGGGTCCCATACTGTGCAAGCATATTCAAGCGAAGGTCTTACTATTGTTGAATATGCTGCTGCTTTAACCGGTTTAGTGCAGTCTTTTAGGTTACGTCGTATGAAGCCTAGTGTTTTGTTTCCTTTTCCCACTATATTGTCGATGTGTCTGTCCCAAGTTAAATTATTGCTGATGGTTACTCCTAGGTATTTACTTGCTTCAACGGTGTCCAGTGTGTGTCCATGTAATTTGTAATTCGTTGGTATTACAGGACAATTCTTGGGATGTATTCTAATTACAATGCATTTTTTTGCATTGAAGCTCATTTGCCATTTATCTTCCCAGTCCTCTAATGATGTAAGATCTTTCTGTAGTAGGTCACTATCTGCTTAGTTACCGATAGTTCTGTAGAGAAGGCTGTCGTCTGCAAAAAGTTTGGTCTCTGATGATGTTGTTGTTTCTGGCATGTCATTTATGTAGGCCAGGAACAGTAGGGGTCCAAGGACTGTTCCTTGAGGAACACCAGAGAGTACTGGTATTTGTTCAGACGCTGCTCCTTCCAGAATAACGCTTTGCATTCTGTTTTGTAGGAAAGATTTTATCCACCTGTTTGCTTTAGGATTTACTCCGTAGTACTCAAGTTTATGTAGTAGTCAATGGTGTGGCACTTTATCAAACGCTTTAGCGAAATCTAGTAGGATGATATCTACCTGGCTGTTACTTTTTAATTTTGATGCAATATCATGGATGGTGATGATTAGTTGGGATTCGCAAGATCGTCGTTTGCTGAATCCATGCTGTGCAGTTGTAAGAATTTTGTGTTTGTCGAAATGGTCCATTATGCTGCTGTGTATAATGTGTTCTAAGACTTTGCATGTAATGGAGGTAAGTGATACAGGTCTGTAGTTTGATGCTAAATGTCTTTCATCCTTTTTGAAAAGTGGGACTACATTTGCATCTTTCCAATCTTGAGGGACTTCTCCAGTGTTGAGGGATGCTTGGTACAGTTCTGTAAGAATAGGAGAAAGTTGGTCTGCTGCTGTCTGTAATATTTGTATGAGGGTGGTAAAGGGTTATTCTCCTGCTACATTTTCGATGTATTTTTTATGTGTTTTTGTGATTTTGATTTTGATTTCTCGTGTTTTTGTGTTGGGGAGGTTGTACATATTCTGTTTTGTCTGTACTTTTGTCCTGTGTTTCATGTTATGAGTTTTTTATTACCTCTGCTTCGTTTTCTGCCTTTTTGAGGCAGGTGATTTTGTGTTTTTGAATATTTGAATTCATTTGTTTCGTGTTTGGCAATCTTTATAACTTGTGCTTCATTTTCAGTGTTTTTGAAGCATATCTTTTCGTGTTGGGACCCCCTTTTTCCACCCCCTTTGTACATGTATGTCTGTTGGCTTTTCCTCACTCTCATTTTACCTGTGTGCAAGTTTAATTGAAAAATTGTATCAATTCAAAATTGCATAGGGAATAATTTGTCATTATTTAAAACTTGAAGAGGCATATTCTCAAAGACATCAAAGCTCAAAGAATGCATGCACTTAAAACATCTGTCCGTCCAATTTTCAAAAGATAGATAAAGTCTAATGATACTTTTATTTTTAGACATTATGGTGGACACCCAAAAGATAAATTGGAGCCTCCAGGAAGATTGAAGAGATTTTTAATGGTCCAGTTTGAGAAGAAGGTTGACAAATGGGAAAATTTTCTACAAGATGCATCACCTTCCACATTTAAAGTGTATAAACAGTTTAAGTTAGGTAGGTTTGAGGGGCTTTGTCAGTCTGTATTTCTGCTTGTTTTTTATGTTTTCTAATTAAGTTTTCCTGATTTTCATATGCTTGAAGGAAGCAGAGAGGTGCCAATGGATATTGTATGTGTATTTCTTATAAGTTCAATGTAAAAGAATTAGATATGAACAGATATATCATGATTCTAAAGGGTATTTTAATAAAAAAAGTCAAAAAATTGTAAAGGACAAGATATGATAAGTGCTAAATTTGGCCCCCTAACTTACCATTTTTTAAAAATGATTGAACTGAGGTTAAACTATTCTAGACCAGTTCTTAGGTGATCAAGGTAAAGTAGAATAACATTAATTTTAACTAAATCTTGTTTATAACGTCACAGTGACGTCATCAAATTTTGTGAAAATGGCATTTTTGTGAAAAAGTGTTAAAATCATGCAAATTTTGAGTTGTTTTTGGCAAATTTAACTATGAGCCACACATGTACAGAGTACCACAAAGATATTTTTGTGGTTTGTTTCTATATTAAAAATGATCACTTTCACAAATTATTGTAGTGGTACTCTCTGTGGCTCATAGTTAAATTTGCCAAAAACCACTCAGAATTTGCAGGTTTTTCACAGTTTTTCAACAAATTACAATTTTTAAGCCACTTTAGGTTATTATATTAACATCGCAATGGACGACTTTTAACAAAATAATGCTGATATAGTAAAGTTTAACTACTTTAAAGTATATATCAAATACTTTTAGCTCATTTTAATAATTTCAGAATTTGGGGGCAAAATTTTGCCCTTATCATACCTTGTCCTTTCCCTGAGCTGGTACATGTAGTGCTGGAAGGGGATAGAATTTTTTCATCTTGAGACTTTATGAATTTTTTTATCTGTTTGATTACACTGAATATCAAATTAAACATTGCAAAAGTTTGAAGAAGTTTCAAAAAACAAGTCTCACATGAGGGTTAAATAAACACTAATCCTTTTGGAAAATACCCAACGTTTTAAAGGGTTTAAAAACAGGCAAGTTATTAGGGAAGTAAATAAAGTATGTTGCACTGTGGCATGTGTATAAATGAAATAGATAAATAAATGGATGGTGAAGCCACATTTAAAAGGTAAAACCTTCTTGTTTTATTTGTTTTAAAGGTTTTATTTCTTTATATTTCTTATTTAGTTTTTTACCTTTTAAATGTGGCTTCACCATCCATTTATTTATCTATTTTATTAGGGAAGTACACCTTCAACAGCAAATTGATGTAAATCTCTTAGAAATGATGAAATTTGTGAAAAATACTCTAGTCATCAACTACTCTGTAATTACATGTATATAAAAATATGATAACTTATTTAAAATTTCAATAGATAGTTCCTTTAAACAGTAAACATGGTAAATGGCCTTGAATTTAGATTTCAAATATTTTGCTAGGTACATGTACATGATGAACATTTTAAATGTTCAACATTGCAATATTTTAACAAAACTCATTACACAATTTTCATGATTTCAGCTGAGTGACATATACATGTAGGAGTCACTTTGACACTCTCATTATCTTGGATCGTCATCCTGTGATGTCACTATAACTTCTGTCACAGTTTTCGCGGCAACTCTTGATAGTTGGCGTGTAGCTTCCTCCTATAGTACTACATGTATATGGTGTAAAGCCATCTTATGGCCGTAACTCATCTACTTTCTGTTTACCAAATATTTTACATGTTTGAAGACATATGGAAAACCACCATTCTCTTTTTCATTTTGATGTAATTTCTTATACCTATGCACATGAAGCATGTACTGCAGTTATCTGTAACAATTTTTTTAAACATCAATGATTTTAACTGTTCAATGATGAACTATTTTTTAGGATTCAGTGCATTACTTCATGATATAAAGATTTACTACACAATAAGTAAAGAAGTATGGAAAGGGAAAGAACTGCATACACTTTCTCGTAATGAGCTTGTGATTTATCGTCAGGTATGTCATGTATGTTAAGATACTTTGTCTTTTGTTGTCATCCTCTTTCTTATTTCTCAATCAAAAGAATAAGTGAAAAACTTATAGAGATCAACAGTAGTTTTAAATTTGCAATAAGAAATAGCAAGTTGCATTCATCATTGTAGGCAACTTTCTTATTTTTTTAATAATTTATTTTGATTTCAACAGAAAAGAAGTAAATGGAAAACATTTTGTTGGGTTTTTCATTTGATAAGTACATTATGTTACAAAGGTTGTTAGTTTAAGCTGCAAAGTGTAAAGACTAACTGACTTTATTGTTCTGAAAAATAAACTCAGAATTTTTTTTTTCTTTAACATTTTTTTCTGTCATATCTGTTGCAGGTTCCTACTTACATGTTCAAAGCTGTGCCATTAGTCCTTGCATCAGCACTTCCTATGGCTTTAGTCATTGTTCCTGCATTAGCGTAAGTTGTTTGTTTATATGCCCCCACTTTGGTAGTGAGGCATAATGGTTTTGATCTGTCTGTTTCTCTATTCATGATAAAGTTATTCCATTTGACTACATGAAAATAACTCAACCATATTTAAGAAAACAAGAAATGTACAGCAGCTAGTACACCAAATGTAGGTGTGCATATAACCAGGAAAAATTACCCTAAAATTTTTAAGGAAGTAATTGACCATTGTAGTGTACTTAAATTTTTTGTCAGATTTTACAGACTGAAAAATCTGGGTTATATATAAGATAACAGGAAGGAAAAACTTTTCATAACAGCTCTCTCACCAACCCTTGATATTTGGTATATGTGTACAGCATTTGGTCCTTTAAGGATTTACAATACTTCAATGCCCCATTGGTAATCCATAGCTTCTTCCTTTCAGGTATAAATTTCCAAAACTTTTACTAACACATCATTTTTGGACCAAGGAGATAAAGAAGGAGGTTTTTGAAGATCGCCATGAGAAGAGAATCAGACATCTTCCCCTTATACTGGATAAGATGGAGGTTGCTTGTAAACATATACCAGAATCAGATCTACAACAAAAAATGAACCAAATATTACAGAAGGTATTTTAGAATAAAATATGAAAAATTTTGCAATGTACGAAAAACATGTCATCTGTGTTTCAGTTTAAATATATTTAATTATCCTGGATTTGGAAACAAGCTTAATGCTTCTTTAAATCCTTCTCCAGTTTTCAGATTACAATTATGGCTGTTGCAGCCTCCACCATTGAGCCAGTTCTCATCCATTTCTACAAAGGGGTCTTTAACATGCACATTGAACCACAAACCTTGTTGTAACTAGCCTGATGTGTTAAATCTACACTACCTGTTCTGTGTTTTGATATCCTCTATAAGAAATCACTGTTTTAGAAACTTCTCATATTCAATATTTGCAAAGAAAAAAACTGAACTCAAAGTGTAAAAAAAACTTGAAAGATTGGGGGAGTTTATCCTTTAAATTAAACTAGAAATTCTTCAGGTGCTTGTTTTTTACTTTGCAGATTTGATGCATTCATTTGGTTAGCAGACTGTTATATTGTGTACATTTATGCAAACATTATTAATGTCATTAAGGTTAATTTATTGTCATTTTTAAGCATTATAGCCATCAGGCATGTCGGTTTTGTGTGATGACGCTTCACTAAATCATTTTTGTTTGAAGTGTTGTGTCAGATTCAAAATCGATATGTTTGATTTTTTTACATCAGTCGATTGATGAATCTCAGCTAGCTGTCAGTAACAGCGAGTGTTTTATAGAGAGTTCCTTTACTGTCGTTTTGTTTGTTCTTGTTGTTTTTTGTCTTAGGTTCTCTCTAGTGGAATTGGACTTTGATCAATTTGATTTTTATTGTGTGTTTAGTTTTTGTGCTTTGTCTAGGAATATTGATAGGGGGAAGCTAAGGTTGGGCCAAAAAAATTAGTTTAACCCTGCCACATATTACATGTGCCTGTCCTAAGCCAGGAATCTTTGACAAAGCTTTCATTTGTACTTGTCTTTTTTCGTGTTTTCTGATCCTTGTTTAAGAAGGGGTCTATCTGTGACTATTTCAGGGCTGGATTTGAATTATATGCATTTTATTTAGACCATGGGCCAATTGCAAAACCATGACCAAATGGCCTCGTTGAAGGCTGCTGGCGGTTGTCAATTGTGGTTTTTCTAAATTGCTGTTTAATTGTGGGCTGTGTAGTGTACACTTATTCCACATCTCATTATTTTCTATTGTATCTTTACATCTGTTATCTTTTCAGTTAGAACATTCCTTACACCCAACAGTTGATGAGATATTAGAAGTTAAGCCAGTGTTTGAGATCTATAACTTTAAGTTAGGAAGCTTGACATTTTCACATCATGTAAGTATGTGTACTGTTTTCACACAATTCAAAAGAGGTTGGACAACAATTTGAAGTTACCTTCATAAAATCTGTATATACATGTATCATTTGATTTTATACAGACTAATCTTTCTTTTAAACAGAATTTAAAATGTTTGACTTAATTACCTTTAAAAGAAGTATTTTGAAAAAAAAAATGTTTATTCTGTTTTAAGATTTTTATATCTGTAATAATCATATACTGTTAAAAAGGATATTTTTGCATGGTTTAAAAATTACATTTTTTGTATGCATAAGCTTGCAAGGGTCAATTTGTGAAATGTCAGATCTTATATTGGCATATAACAGGAAAATCAAATGTTGTGTGGTTAAAGGATAGTAAAATTTTATGCCAACATGAAATCTGAAAAAGATAAAGCCCTCTAGAAATTTCCCCTTTTACATTATTTTAAATATTTTCAAAATCTTGAAAAAAAACTACAAATCTTATAAAAAAAGAATGTGTCTTAAAGACATAATTCACCATCTCGCAACATTTTGGATGGAGAACACTATGTACCCCCATCTTCGCTAGCCAAGGGTTACGATCCGCTACCTCTCATTTTCACCCTTGGCAGATCTAGAAGGTTTTTGTAATCTCAACATTTTAATTATCTCCCTTGAAGCAATATCTATTCCAAGTTAAAAAAAATATTTTCATCCAGATAGTTGCAAAAATAGGAGATATTTCATTTCATTAACAACAAACATTTATCTAAAGATAAATTAAAGGTAATTTTGGTAAGATTTGATCAAAACTGCTAATAATTTTTGCAAAAAAAATAATTGTTATCACCTAATTAAACCCACATGTTTGTTAACAGATTGTTTAAAAATGGAAATGGAGCAATTTGATTGGATGCAGCTAACTTTCACTGCATCCAATCAGATGAGAGAATGTATGACCACAAAATTCCTTCTAGATCCGCCAAGGGTGAAGATGAGAGATAGCGGATCGTAACCCTTGGCTAGCGAAGATGTATGTACCCCCTACTTTGGAAGATTGGGCATAAAAATACCAAATTGAATCATAACTAATGTTTTAATTTGTAGAGGCATTTAGCTAGGACCTTTGGTTTTTCTCTGTGGAGATCTAAACTTGACCAGCAAGGATTACTGCTTTTGCACACAGACTTAGCCATGTTAAGAGAAGGATTAAGAGGAATGGCAGACGAAGAGATCAATATGGTATGTGTTCTCTAGAGACCTTCTACATTTTGTTTGTTTCCTATTGTCTTCTTGTCTTAGGTTCTGTCTGTTTATTGGACATTTATCAATTTGATTTTTTCTCTCATATGAGTTATTTATTTTATTTGTTAAGGATTTTTAATAGGGGGAATGTTATACCCACATTTCATTGTGCCTTTCCAAAAACAAGAATCTTTGCACATTTTTGTAGTGGTAATGAGTAGGAACTTGACAAATGATTAGTATCTTTGTTTTTAGTCTTGTTTCCAGAGAGGGCTAAACCCATATGGATTAAAAAGAGATGAAAAGGAGCACTTCTTACACACATGGACTAGGATCAGCAAGGAAGTTGATGGTAAGTTATAAACTTGTTATGCCCAATCTTCATAAGTAGGGGGCATATAGTGTTCAGGTCAATTTGTTTGTTGGTCTGTCCGTCCCAAATGTTTTGTGATGGGACATTATGTCTTTTGGAAGAAGCAGAGGTACCAATGGGGCATCCCAATGTCAAAGTCTGAAAGGGCAGATACAAAATCAGTAAACACAAACGAGGACAGGATGAAAAAACAGACAATATGTGACCCGTCGTGAGATTTTGGGTCCAAATGCGGTAAAACGTAAACAAAGAAATTACGTCATAAACATCGCATCTTGCAATTAAATTTCTGGCAAATTGAGATGACAAGGTTGTTCAATTAATAAATTATTTTCACAGTTTCATATAAGTTATAATGAAACTAATCATAAATGTTAATATGTTTCTCTACTACGATTTAATCGAATCAATAAATATTTATTATTAGATCGGATTTATTTATAAATTTAAATAATACTTTTACTTTATTGATGAAATTACACCCGTAAGGGTCAAATCAACATACATTGATATTGAATACAAATCGAAAGTAGAAACGTGTTTATCTCCCTTCGAAATATTTACCGCCAACTTCCGTTGACAATGTAAACATTCTGGCTATATTTTACTGATGAAAATGTGGATAGAAGTTGTAGATTTATAGCAATGAGTCAGGCAAGTGTTGGATCATCTGCCTCTACAATTCCTCCATCAATATTTTATGACGACGATGACGAATTTATTGAGGAAGTATCGCGAGTGAACGATTTATATTTTGGAAACATTGAAGTTAAAGTGTAAGTTCGCGATTTTTTCACAATTTGTACATTGAAAAACTATCATATAAAAATAACTTTGGTGAAATTCCTAGCGCTCAAATATGCATAGTTAGGATAAAATTGGCTTTTGAAAGAAAAAAATTCTATCCATGGAGGGTCACGTGATTTGTACTAGATGGCGCTGCTCAAAGTATGAATGTTGCATCCTATACCCATGTGGTATTTATCGATGTGTACCACAACGGACAATTTGAAATAATTATAATTTATTTTATTTATTTTATTAAAGCACACAGTAAACCGCATTGGTTATAGCTTTACAAAACTTAAAAACATATACATGAATATAAAACAAGCAAAGAACAACATAAATCATAGTGGTATCTAAATTTTACAATGTACAGCTAAAGTATTTATGACAGGTCTCCTTCTCTCAGTTCTAATGACTGTTTAATAAAAGAAGTAATGGTCTTGATTTCTTCAGTTGTAGTTGGATTCAGAATTTTTGTTAGTTTTTCAGTTTTACTTAGTTTACTAAAATCATAAATGTTATTATAATATTGCAAAAAGACAGTTCGAATATTAGAATTGATTTTACATTCAAGTAAGAAGTGTGACTCATCATCAAGTGTGTTGCATATGGCACACAGTCTTTGATCTCTTGGGATTTTTCTATATCTACCAAGTTCAATCATTAGTTTGTGGTCGCTTAGTCTAATTTTAGATAAAAGGGTTCTTAATGTTTTATTATGATATGAAAGATAGTATTCCATTTCATTTACATTTTGTTTTAGAAATTTATACAGACAGTTTTTATTATTTTCATTTAAATTATTTAGTTTATTTAATATAATTTCTTTATAAAAAATTTCTGAGTTTTCTTTCACTATTTTTTTATGCTGTTTAAATTCTTTCATTGTTTGACAAATGTTTAAAATGTCAATATCTAATTCGGTTTCTGACATAATATGTTTGGCATATGTATACCAAGAATAGACCCCCTTTTGGTCAAGACTTTTACTCAAATTGAATGCCTCTTTTAAGAGAGGGTTAATGTTATAATAGTCGGGAATGATAAAATAAAAGTCAGTCTAATGATTGATTGTGAGACGTTTAAAAATGGTACCAATCGTTAAGTTCAGAATTAATTCGTAGAAAAATATAGAATTTTTAATTTTTTTTTTTTTATTGGCCGTACAGACATTTTCGGAAAATATATATTTCAATTTTTAGTATGTAGAATTGCCCTATACTATTTCTTTTATACATTTTGTTTAAAATTCATGGTTCCCTGACACCCTACTGGGATTACGTTGCATGATTCGTTTGAAGTGATATTATGATAATTAGTCGTTCCGTGCAAACCATCGCACCACAGGAGCTTACTTATCGTTTCTGTGTATAAGACTTTATTCCCTTCTACAAACCACTGGCACAACAGGGGTTCACCTGCCGTTTCCTGTGTATGTCTAGTACCCCCGTGCAAACTATCGGCACCACAGGGATTTAATATTGTTTCCTGTGTATTAGAAGTTGACATTTACCTGGTTGGAATGGGTTCTAGAACACTTTCTTTTAACGAAAATCAACCCCTTTGGTCCGCCAGTGTCGTTTGAACATTGAAGTGCGAAAATGTTAATAAAATACCCTTTCTAATTAAAAACATATAAAAACTAGATAATGTGTCTATGAGCCACAGGATGGCCCTCCCGTTCTTGAAATATCATTGACCCTCAATGTGTATTACCTGGGATATAGATCGCAGTGACCTAATTTTTATTGGGTGGTGTCATGATACCCAAGACACATCTAGTGGTGAAATACCATTGACCATCAACATGTAGTATCTGAGTTATGGACCTTAACCAAGAACTTAACCGAAGTCATTCATGCGTAAAATATAGGTCACAGTGACCTAATTTCTAGTGGGTGGTGTCACCTTACCTAAGACACATCTAGTAGTGAAATATCATTGACCCCCAACATCTAGTATCCAAGTTATGGACCTTAACCAAGAACTTAACCGAAGTCGTTCATGCATAAAATATAGGTCACAGTGACCTAATTTCTAGTGGGTGGTGTAGCCTTACCCAAGACCCATCTGGTGGTGAAATATCGTTGACCTCCAACATCTAGTATCCGAGTAATGGACCTTAACCAAGAACTTAACCAAAGTGTTACGGACGGACGTACGGACGTACGGACGGACGGACGGACGGACAAGGGTAAAACTATATGTCCGATCCACATACGTGGTCGGGCCATAACAATAAACTGTAGGAATCTTTTTTTGTGTCTTGCAAATAATTATGTAGTTAATTAATTGTTTTTCCAACACTTCAAAAGCGAAAAAAAGTGGGCACTAAAACTCTTTTTAAACACATTTTTAATTTGGGTACTAGTATTACACAAACCATGCACGATGTAGCACCACGCTTTGGCTGATTGATAATTGTAAGAGAAAGGTAGTCAATGGAGTGAACAGGTGATATTGACACCTGCTGATTAATTATACCGTATACTGATTAAGAAATTATTAAAAGATGTGCCGGTCGAAATTCTTAAAATCGAGCTGTGGTGGGTGTGTCTAAAGCGGATTGAGTGCTGCAAGGAAATCTTTGATTGGAGGAGCACCTTAATTGATCTATATCTGTCAATTATACCTGTAATTAACCAACGGGGCGTGGCAGATCGTCCATGGTTAATGATCGTAAAGGTTAATGATTATAATTGACACCTGTGTATTCATCAAGAACTGAATTTATTGTCTTAAATATTTGAAAAAGGATTGAAAACTAGGGCTGCTGTGTCAATAAATATTTCAGATTATTTACTATTATTATGATTAATTATTTGGAATTATAATTAATTATTTTAAGTAAACGATTATCTTGCTATTTTGATAAAAAAAAAACGCAGGATTAAAAAAATTATCAATGCCAAATTATTCATATTTCAAATCATTATTATGATCGACAACATCGGCCTTATGTTACAAATATCGTCAATTGGTTAATGTATTTATCATTGGAGATGTGACGTCACATCTCAAATTGAGCTATCCCATAATTCATCATTGTTCATAGCATGGATGCGCCCATATGGTCTTGTGTATTGGAATAAAATTGTGAATATCTTTCTTAATGTATCGTTTTCAATGCCCAAACCCGGCATGATGCCTACTCTCATTATAATAAATCAAATAAACTAATAACTCAAAAATCGCGAACTTACACTTTAATCAAAATGAAATTGATGAGACATTACCAAATGAATCTGATGAAAATGATTCGGACAATGACACAGAAATTAACAACAATGAATGTATAGTTGAACCATCCGACACTGATTTAAAAGAACTTGAGAATTTAGGTAACTTTTTTGACAAATCTTGTGGTTGTGTTAGACTTTATGGCGAGCCATGTAGCAAAAGAATAGACACAGAAATATTAACAGAATACAGAAACAATTGCCTAGAAACATAAAAAAATGAGCTAGACATTATGATAAAAATCCAACTGTTTCATCACAGAAATAATTCAACAGAGACAGAATCAAAGAAACATAAAAGTAAAGAAAGAGAAAAGGTGCGACAAAAATATTATTTTAATGGAAACCAAGTATGTAGAGATACATTTGCCTTTGCACATGGTGTGGGGAGAAAAACAGTAGATAGAATAGCACGGTCTCTTGATCAAGATGGTCTGATACCTAGAGTACATGGAAATAAGGGGAAATTACCAAAGCATGCTTTAACGGTTGGTGATGTAGAGATGGTAAAAAAGTTTATTACAACATTTGCGAATAAAAATGGACTACCTTTACCAGGAAGACTATCAAACTACAGAAATGAAAAGACATTATTGTTACCATCAGACAAAACAAAAGCTGAAATTCATCAAGATTATTTGAAAGCAGCCGAAGAATCTGAATATCGCCTAATAAGTTTGTCTCAATTTAAAGCTATTTGGTTAGAACAGTGTCCCCACATACTGATAATGAAACCATCTACAGATCTTTGTAACACCTGCCAATCCTATACCAATTCATTAAGGCAAGGGGGGAATTTATCAGAAGAAGAAAAAGAGCAACTCCTAGAAAAGTACACAGAACACGTCCAATTTGTTAAAATGCAGAGAGACCACTACCGAAGTCAATGTGATGATGCAAAGACAGTCTTTTCAAGCCTAACATGTGAAGAAAAAGTAAGAGGTAAGAAAATATAATTTACATTATTTCAAACAATATCATTAATGTAGGCCTTAAATACATTGTACTTTATATAAGTATACAAGTACATGTAAATTGAATGTTATGAACATGATTAAAGCCTCCAAATTAACTTAAGCACACATCTAGGGCATTAAGAAATATGTATGATTTATAATACATGTAGTACACACATCATGCACATGCAATATCAATTGTTCCTGACTAACTAGAGTATAATTTACTTGTTTTACAATCATGACAATATATATATAATACATGTACATGTAGTACAAGCAAACTTTTATTGTTTTTAATAGATGTTCATGTGCATACATTACATGTACACAATAATATTTTTCTATAACTACAAAAACTACATGTGCATCTGTACTTTTTCATTGTTTAACATGTCACCATGGTCAATATGATAGAGTCAAAGGTTGTATTGATTTTTTTTATACTGATATTTATTTTTCATCATTCATTCTAGGTAAACCCTCATGCAGCATTGATTCTATATTCCACTATAGCTTTGATTATGCACAGCAGGTACATTATCCCCACTATGCACAGCAAGTTGGTCCACTTTTCTTCAAAACGCCTAGGAAATGTCAGTGCTTTGGAATTTCCTCTGAAGGATCGGGTAGATTTAATAGCTTTATGAATCAAATTCCAATAATTGTAGTTTTTGAAAATTATTTCAATTTAATAACTAGTGTTACTATATGTATATTTTAAATAAAATATTATTTATAGTCTGGACTTCCAGGAAGAAATACATTTATGTACTTGTGCTGTTTGTTGAAATTTTTTTATAATGTTAAAAATTTAAATAAAATAAAAAAATGTCAGATGCTTGTTGTATGCATACTTGTGTCCACATCTCAATATCGTCTATTTGGACATGTTGGAAAATGATAAATACTTATTATCTTTAGCTTTTTTGTTTTAGGAACTCAAATCTTTTATCTGGGGGATGAATCCCAGCATGCAAACAAAGGAGCAAATGCAGTGACAAGTATGTTACACCACCACTTTTCTTACCTTGGATATGGGGAGACAGATGTTAAGCTACACATGGACAATTGCAGTGGCCAGAATAAAAACAATACAGTTATAGGGTATCTATTTAATATAAATTCTCATGAAATTAAGGAACACAAATTTAATGCAATACATTATTGTAAGTACAATATACAATGAAATAGATTTAATGTTACAGTTACATGTATCTCTTTCCAAATCCTTTGTATTATATGTATATTATATAAAAACACCAACTTTTCTGAACTTTGTCTATTCACATGATTGAAGTTAAAAATAATTCAGAATTTTCAATATGTTAAATATTTATTTGATATATATTTTTAGGTATGGTTTGTGGCGAGTTTTAACAGGCAAACACAAATCTGTTGAATTTTCAATGATGGAAGCAGGTCATACCAAGTTCAACCCAGACTGGCACTTTGGTCTATGGAAGGTAAAATGGAGACATTCTACAGTTGAAACCCTTGCTGAGATGGCAGAAACTGTGCGGAGGTCTTCAAGAAATGGGCACAACATTCCTCAGTTGGTAGATGATCCAGATGCACCTGTTCACTTTTACAACTGGGCTCAGTTCATGAAGACCATGTTCAAACCAATTCCAGCCTTGAAGTCATATCACCATTTCAGGTAAATTTCTTCACAATTTATGTGAGCCCAAATCACTGTGTGAGATAGTGTAGGTTATTTTTAGTTTTGGTCGAGTTTCATGCTATTACTCATTGTGTATTTATTAAACCTGGTTTAACCCACGATATTTTTAAAATGCCTGTACCAAGTCAGCACTCTTGGGATATTCAAATTCTTTGGTATGACCGTCTTGTTTTGTCTTTTCCTGCTGACATTTGTTACTTTTTTTATTACATGTTATTGAAAATTGTATTAAAAACATTCATAAGAACAAAAATTTGATATTAAAAAAAACAGTCATTCAACATGTTCAAAAAAGCACACAGAACAAAAAGACATTTTTATGTTAATTTTAGACAAGTTTTTTTTTCAGATGAGCTTAAAAAACAAGCTTATAATCATACCAAAAAATTATTTTAACAGTTGACAAGAATCTCATTAGACTAATACAAATAAAGTAATAAGCTACTTTGAAAAAAATATTTTGTTTTGTTTCAGAATGAATATTGACCATCCGGGGATTGTGTTTGCTCGTGAATATGCAAAGAGCCCTGAGATTGCTTTGAAAATTTTAAAACAAGGTTTAATTATTGATTTGAATTCCATGCCAGATTTGATTCCTGCAAAAGGACTTGACGCCCAGAGGCAGTGGTACTTATACGAGGAAGTAGCACCATACTGTGTGAACACTGAAAGTTGCCCAAGGCCGGATGTTCCAAAACCAATTATTAAATTGAACAGTAGTTCACCAGCTGTAATGAGGAAATGCAGCAGATGCAAACAGACAGGACATACCAGACCGAAATGCCCAAATAAAGCTACACAATAAATATTATTTTATTAAAATATTTTCTTTTTCTGATGTTTTCATGGTACATGTATATCAACAAAAGTTGCGAAGCATACCGTTACCTTTTTGGTGTGTCTGTCGGTCTATTTCACTTCAGGTTAATCTAGGTGCTCAAATTGATTTCTCAGAAACTTTTAAGTTAATTATTCTTAAAACTCTGTACATTTAAAAGCCATCACAAGGAAAAACACTGCAGCTAAAATTATTTAACTCTAACAAATATTTGCAGATCAAGCAATAAGTGACAAAAAAATCCTTTTTCTGTTTTTTTTTCTAGTAGTTATGGGTTAATTTTATGACGTCTTTAGCATTTTCATGAAGTCATATCTCTGTTATGGTTCAATATATTAGTCTAAAATTTTATATATGATGAAAGGAAGCAATATACTTCCTTTTTGAGCAAAAATTTCAAATTGTGAAAATTTCTCATTTGGACCCAAAATCTCATGGCTGGTCACATATATAAAGCACAGAAATTCAAAAACTACTGAATATCAATTAACAACATGAACTTAAGTCTTGGACATATTCTTGTCATCAATATTTTTGTTCTGAGTTCACATAACGGGCTGGAGATGATAACAGTTTAGCAACTACATAACACAGCCTCTTGAAATTTAGCATGCAGCATGACAGCATATATAAAAATCTGGTTTCAGGCTTGTCACTTAACTACTTCCTGTTTTAAAATATCAATTAAATTATGTCTTGGATACATATTTTGGTGAAATGTAGCACATATACACATGCATTCTATTTATTATACAAATATATGATCAATTACATAGATATAATAACCATTATAAGCATACATGTATACCTATGTAAATCTTGACATAAACTGTACTTTACATGCTTCAGACAATACCTTGAATACTTTTCTTGTCATTTATTAGTTATGTCCCTTTATTAGCTCACCTAGACCGAAGGTCCATGTGAGCTATTACCATCACTTGGCGTCCGTCGTCGTCGTCTGTCGTCGTCGTCTGTTAACAATTTTTCAAAAATCTTCTCCTCTGAAACTACTGAACAGAATTTAATGAAACTTAATATGAATGATCCTTAGGGTGTCCTGCACCAAACTTGTGTTTCAATTTTTGATCCGTCAAAAAACATGGCCACCATTACTAAAAATAGACCAGGGGGGTCAGACTACTGTTTTTGGCCTGTAAATCAAAAAGTATAAGAGATAGATGAAATCTGATGCCACGTTACTGCTTCAGCATCAAAAGTTCTTCAAAAGTCTCCATTTGGTCGAAGTTGTCAGATGATTCCTTATAGGAGTTACAGCCCCTTAAAGGTGAAAAAATAGCGTTTTTGCATGTTTTTTGCCTATAGAATGAAAACTATTGTAAATAGAGAAAAGCTGTTGCTTGCTTAAATGTTCAGCTCATTTAGCTCTACAAAAGTCTCTATAAGGTCAAAGTTGTCAGATGACCCCTTATAGGGGTTACAGCCCCTTAAAGGCGAAAAATAGTGTTTTTGGCCTATGGAATGAAAACTATTGCAGATAGAGAAAAGCTGTTGCATGCAAAAATGTTCAGCTCATTTAGCTCTACAAAAGTCTCCATGGGGTTGAAGTTGGCAGATGATCCTTTATAGGGGTTAAAGCCCCTTAAAGGTGAAAAATAGCGTTTTTGCATGTTTTTGGCCTAAAGAATGAAAGCTATTGTAGATAGAGAAAAGCTGTTGCTTGCTTAAATGTTCAGCTCATTTAGCTCTACAAAAGTCTCCATAAAGTCAAAGTTGTCAGATGACCCCTTATAGGGGTTACAGCCCCTTAAAGGCGAAAAATAGTGTTTTTGGCCTATAGAATGAAAACTATTGCAGATAGAGAAAAGCTGTTGCATGCAAAAATGTTCAGCTCATTTAGCTCTACAAAAGTCTCCATGGGGTTGAAGTTGGCAGATGATCCTTTATAGGGGTTAAAGCCCCTTAAAGGTGAAAAATAGCGTTTTTGCATGTTTTTGGCCTATAGAATGAAATTATTGCAGATAGAGTAAAGCTGTTGCTTGCTAAAATGTTCAGCTCATTAAGCTCTACAAAAGTTTCCATAGGGTCAAAGTTGTCAGATGACCCCTTATAGGGGTTACAGCTCCTTAAAGGCAAAAATAGTGTTTTTGGCCTATAGAATGAAATTATTGCAGATAGAGAAAAGCTGTTGCTTGCTAAAATGTTCAGCTCATTAAGCTCTACAAAAGTTTCCATAGGGTCAAAGTTGTCAGATGACCCCTTATAGGGGTTACAGCTCCTTAAAGGCAAAAATAGTGTTTTTGGCTTAAAGAATGAAAACTATTGCAGATAGAGAAAAGCTGTTGCTTGCTTAAATGTTCAGCTCATTTAGCTCTACAAAAGTCTCCATAGGGTTAAAGTTGTCTGATAACCCCTTATAGGGGTTACAGCCCCTTAAAGGCGAAAAATAGTGTTTTTGGCCTATAGAATGAAATTATTGCAGATAGAGTAAAGCTGTTGCTTGCTAAAATGTTCAGCTCATTAAGCTCTACAAAAGTTTCCATAGGGTCAAAGTTGTCAGATGACCCCTTATAGGGGTTACAGCCCCTTATAGGCAAAAATAGTGTTTTTGGCTTAAAGAATGAAAACTATTGCAGATAGAGAAAAGCTGTTGCTTGCTTAAATGTTCAGCTCATTTAGCTCTACAAAAGCCTCCATAGGGTTGAAGTTGTCTGATAACCCCTTATAGGGGTTACAGCCCCTTAGTGTTTTTTGATTATTTAGAATGAAAGCAATTGCAAATAGAGAAAAGATTTTTCATGCTTATAAACATTCAGCTCATTTAGCTATATAAAAGTCTTCATAGGGTTGACATCAAGACCAGGTGAGCGATTCAGGCTCCTGGGAGCCTCTTGTATATTTCTTAAGGTACATGTAAAAAAATAGACTAAAATTGTTGTTTTCAAAGTTACAAAATATAAATATAGTTCGTCTGTCCAAAATGATGCGAGATTATGCATTATTTTTTTGAAATAAAACAGTTATATGTTAAAAAATATTTTAATAAGGGTAGTAGAAATATGATAAACATGATAAAATAGTTTTAATAAGCTATGAAAAAAATAAATTATTTTATTGAAGAAGAAATATAATTAAATAGTTAAATTTTCTGAAAAAAAAATATAATAAATCTCATGTTTTATGATTTATTGTTGGATATGCAATTTTATTTTTCTTATCAATAACCTTTTTTTCTTTCCAGAGAACAGTATGTCCCTACTATTACACGCCCCTGTATTATTGACACTTAATCACCCTACAAACATCAACCTGATAGGTGGGAAAAGATCAAGGTGGCGAAGGAAACTGAAACACAGACAAAGCTAATGGGATTTATAATGCAAAAATATATGTAGAGAGCAGTTTAGCAACATAATCAACAATACACATTAACTCAAGAATCAGCTGATGTGAAATAAGTAAAGAGATAAAATGTAAAGAAGAGACCTAAAAGAGAGGCAAAATCAACTGACGTGATGTGTAATTTGACCAATTTGTATATAATAGTATTGATGCAGTAGTAACTGCACTAAAGTTGGGAAGTGGCAATACTAAATTGTGTCAGTCCTATAAACAAAATATAGGAGACCAGAAGATTCATCCTCAGTTGGTCTCCTGTCTGTTTGTCTGTATTTATTGCTATTCTAGATCTGTCTTGTTAAGAATCTACAAAAACAGAAGAATTGTTTAACAAAGTCAAGAGTAAAACAAAAATGTTACAATGTGATTAGCATGAACAAGATTTGTAATAAAAAAGAATTATTTCATCATACTGTACTCAATTAATTAAGGGATAGCTATGATTAAACACCCAGAATGAAAGGCTGGCTTCTACACTAAAATAACAATATATCTTATAATGTTACCGTCTATCCCATGCCCCCCCTAATCCCTCTTCTAACTCCACCACTTCTGACATTTTAAGTTTTTTTATTTATGAATTATATCTTTTGTTTTCATTTTGTTACTACAATAATTGTTATCTATGATAAGAAAAGAGTTGATAATCTTTTTATAATTAAACAATTTTATTTTATTTTACCTGATTATGTAATTGTTAATTTTTTAGACAAATATTCACATGAAAATGTGAATGTGTGTTGTAAAACAAATTGTTATGATGCACATTAATCAACAGCATGTCCTTTTTAGCTCACCTGGACCAAAGGTCCAGGTGAGCTATTACCATCGCTTGGCGTCCGTCGAAACTTGGTATGATTGTTATTTAGGGTGTCCTGTAAAAACTGCCTTTGGGATTTTTGATTCGGTAAAAAACATGGCCGCCATTGCTAAAAACAGAACATAAGGTAAATTGCAGTTTTTCGCAAATTACTCGAAAACGGTCACAGATATCAAAATTCTGGATTATGGTAAAAGTGATAAGCACCTCAAGATCTACCTGCCCTGAATTTTTCAAGAAGATCCGAAAACAGATGTAGGAGTTATTGCCCTTTTTCTGAATTTTTTCCAAATTTTGCACTTATTTAACCCTGTATCTTGAAAACTATACAAGATATCTGAAAAATTTAAGTTGCATATGATTAAGCACATCAAGATCTACAAATGATATAAAGTCCTAGGACCATTCCTTACAGGAGTTTTTACCCTTAGACTGTCAAAATGGACCATTAAAATAACGTTTTTTCATGTATTTATACGACCGCAAAAAATTTGTGGACGTATAATGGTATGATGCTGTCGTTGTTGTCGTCATCGTCGTCGTCCTCTGTTAACTTTAGTGTATACACAATAACTTTTGTTCTAGTCATCAGAATGCAATGAAATTTGAAAATGATGCGCCTTAACATAAAAAGATGGATGGGATTGATTTTGGGGGTCCCCCTTTTTTTTTTTTTTTAAATTAAGGGCCAAAAAGGGGTCAAAATTGCAACTTATATGTGTGTTGCCATGATAACTTTAGTTCTAGTTATCCGATCGCTTTGTAATTTGGCAATAATGTTCCTTATTATAAAAGGATGAATGGGATGATTTTGGGGGTCCACCCTTTTTTAGCTCACCTGGACCGAAGGTCCATGTGAGCTATTACCATCACTTGGCGTCCGTCGTCGTCTGTCATCGTCGTCGTCTGTCGTCGTCGTCGTCGTCTGTTAACAATTTTTCAAAAATCTTCTCCTCTGAAACTACCAAACAGAATGTAATGAAACTTGGTATGAATGATCCTTAGGGTGTCCTGCACCAAACTTGTGTTTTGATTTTTGATCCGTTAAAAAACATGGCCGCCGTTACTAAAAATAGACTAGGGGGGGTCAGACTCCTGTTTTTGGCTTATAAATCAAAAAGTATAAGAGATAGAGGAAATCTGAGGCCACGATACTGATTCAGCATCAAAAGCTCTACAAAAGTCTCCATTTGGTCAAAGTTGTCAGATGACCCCTTATAGGAGATTAGCTGTTGCTTGCTTAAATGTTCAGCTCATTTAGCTCTACAAAATTCTTCATAGGGTCGAAGTTGTCAGATGACCCCTTATAGGGGTTACGGCCTCTGAAAAATAGCGATTTTTCATGTTTTTGTCCTACAGAATGAAAACTATTGCAGATAAAGATTAGCTGTTGCTTGCTTAAATGTTCAGCTCATTTAGCTCTACAAAATTTTCCATAGGGTCGAAGTTGTCAGATAACCCCTTATAGGGGTTACAGCCCCTGAAAAAAGCGATTTTTCATGTTTTTGGCCTACAGAATGAAAACTATTGCAGATAGAGATTAGCTGTTGCTTGCTTAAATGTTCAGCTCATTTAGCTTTACAAAATTCTCCATAGGGTCGAAGTTGTCAGATGACCCCTTATAAGGATTACGGCCCCTGAAAAATAGCGATTTTTCATGTTTTTGTCTTACAGAATGAAAACTATTGCAGATAGAGATTAGCTGTTGCTTGCTTAAATGTTCAGCTCATTTAGCTCTACAAAATTTTCCATAGGGTCGAAGTTGTCAGATGACCCCTTATAGGGGTTACGGCCCCTGAAAAAAGCGATTTTTCATGTTTTTGGCCTACAGAATGAAAACTATTGCAGATAGAGATTAGCTGTTGCTTGCTTAAATGTTCAGCTCATTTAGCTTTACAAAATTCTCCATAGGGTCGAAGTTGTCAGATGACCCCTTATAGGGATTACGGCCCCTGAAAAATAGCGATTTTTCATGTTTTTGTCCTACAAAATGAAAACTATTGCAGATAGAGATTAGCTGTTGCTTGCTTAAATGTTCAGCTCATTTAGCTCTACAAAATTCTCCATAGGGTCGAAGTTGTCAGATGACCCCTTACAGGGGTTACGGCCTCTGAAAAAAGCGATTTTTTCATGTTTTTGGCCTACAGAATGAAAACTATTGCAGATAGAGATTAGCTGTTGCTTGCTTAAATGTTCAGCTCATTTAGCTCTACAAAAGTCTCCATAGGGTCGAAGTTGTCAGATGACTCCTTATAGGGGTTATGGCCCCTTATAGGTGAAAAATGGTGTTTTTGGCCTTTAGAATGAAAACTATTGCAGGTAGAGAAAAGCTGTTGCTTGCTTAAATGTTCAGCTCATTTAGCTCTACAAAAGTATAGGGTCAACATCAAGACCAGGTGAGTGATTCAGGCTCCTGGGAGCCTCTTGTTTTTCAAAATTAGGGGCCCAAAAGGTGTAAAAAATTCAAATATTTTATTTGTTTCCTTCATAACTTTGGTCCTAGTTGGCCTATTGCTGTGAAATTTGTCAGAATGTTTCTTACAAAGAATGAACCTGATAAATTTTCATGCCCCCCATTTTTCCCTGTTGTGTAATTAGGGGCCAAAAGGGGCTAAAATTGAAAACTTTTTTATTTGTGGTCCCATTTTGAAATTTTTTTTCCATGTTTGTTCTTGTCAAATAGCAATACAAAATAGAGAATCAATTTTCGCAACCCCCCCTTTTTCCACTTATTATATAATAAGGGGCCAAAAGGGCCCAAAATCGAAACTTTTTTACTTATGATCTGATTTGGAAATTTTTGTTTTTTACAAGTTTGTTCTTGTCAAATAGTGGATACATAATTGAGAATTAATTTTTGCGACCCCCCCCCCTTTTTCCCCCTATTATGTAATTAAGGACCAAAATGGAACATTTGTGGTCTAATTTTGATCTCCTTTGGGAAAAAAATAATTCCTTTTAAAATATAGGTGAAAATCCACCAAAAGCTGCATGTGTCAAAAACCTTTGTAAGTCCACCATGGGCTGCATGTGTCCAGAGCAATTGACTATCCATATTGGGCCTAAAATGTTCAACTTGTTGCGGTCGTATCATGCTGTGCTCGGCGAAGCTTTTTATTGCCCTATAAAATGAAAACTATAGCAGATAGACAGAAGGTGTTGCTGGCTTAAATGTTCAGTTCTCTTAGCTCTACAAAAGTCTCTATAGGGTCAAATTTGTTAAATACCCCTTATAGGGGTTACGGTCCCTAAAATAATGTTTTTTTCATGTTTTTGGCCTATACAATGAAAAATATAGCAGATAGAGAGAAGCTGTCAGATGTCCCCTTATAGTGGTTACAGCCCCTTAAAAGTGAAATATAGTTTCTTTTGCTTATACATGTTATAGGATGAAAACTATTGCAGATAGAGAAAAGCTGTTGCTTGCTTAAACATTCAGCTCATTTAGCTCTACAAAAGTTTTCATAGGGTGGAAGTTGTCAGAACCCCCTATAGGGGTTATGGCCCCTAAAATAACCTTTTTTCATAATTTGGGCCTATACGGCTTCAGAAGGAAAACTATAGTAGATAGAGAAAAGCTGTTACTTGCTTAAATGTTCAGCTCATTTAGCTCTGCAAAAGTCTTTATAGGGTCGACATCAAGACCAGGTGAGCGATTCAGGCTCCTGGGAGCCTCTTGTTACTCTTTCCATTCCATTCCCTCTATCATGTCGATAACTATTAATAAAATTTCTTTCAGATAGGGAACTTTCTTTTTAATCTTTGAAAATCAACATCATGTGTTATTCATGTTATTTTGTTATAAAGACATAAAGAGCTAGTATGTTTTTTTTTTTTCATTTTTTAAATTTAAATACATACAGGAAATGTATAGCTGCATAAAGCAATTGTTTTATTTTTATCTTATTGTCTGTTATGAGATCTAACTGTGCTTTGTTTGTTTGTTTGTTTTGTCAAAAAATGTTTATGGAATAAACATAAATTTAAAAGATTAAAAAGTCTGTGTTAACCTGTATGTACATGTACAGTATGTATTAATGCAGTGTATACTTTGGAAAACAGAGAACAATTTGTTAAATTTTTTTTCTATTAACAAACAATTTTTAGGCAAAAAATTTAATTATATATTTGTTTTGCGGTTTATTTGAGCATGGATACATAACAAAAACAACAACAACATAAGACAAGAACATCCCACCAAAAACCATCAAAACAAAACCAAGATATCAAAGTGGTTTTCAGTGTTAAACCAAATTTAGGCATGATAAAACTTAAAATATAGGTATGAACAAGCATTGAAGACAAAACCAATTCATTTTATATTCAGTAATATTAAAGAAAAGTCAGATGGTAATTTACATATGTACATTAACACCACACAAAAAAGTCTTAAAAGGAACTGTATATCCAATCAGGAACATTATAAAACAACGTGTTTATTTAATGTTCCTGATCCAATATGGTATCTTAAGGTACATTTATTGATTGCAACAATTTTAGCTCTTTTTTTTAATATTGGAGAAAGGTGATTTTTTTAGGTCATTTTTATGATATGGTCAAAAGGAGGACTAGATATTGATTTTTATATCACAAACTGTTTTTTGTTTATAATAGGATTAAGAAAGCCCATCTTCGCTAGCCAAGGGTTACGATCCGCTACCTCTCATCTTCATGATGAGAGATAGCGGATCGTAACCCTTGGCTAGCGAAGATGAAGAAAGCCCCAATGCCTGTAATCATGATGAACGCAATAGAGTTGTCTTTCTTCAGCTATACTCTGATATGTCTCGTTCAGTCTGTATTAACGTTATTTTTTCTCCACAACACATACATGCACTTCCAACAGTATTCTACTGAAACTACTTTTCTCATGATCAGCCATTTGAAATTTCACATGTGACTACAGTTTGGGTTCCTTTAAAACAGATGTGGGGAGGTAGGTTCCGATTTCTGATATCTTATGATGGTCAATTCTGGTTAAGCTTTTGTTAAGTAATTATATAAGTATTCAGTGAATTTAAATTGGGCTTGAATTAGGCAACTCTTGATGATAGCTGCAATTGGAATTGAACTTACATGTAACCGCCTTGAAATATCCTTACTCAAAAGTTCCTTATTAGCAAGATTTTTGAAGAGTTTTGACTGTATATGTTAGCCCACTACGCAATCAAAGTTTTATAAACTCAAAAGGTTACCTTTAGTTAGTTAGTTAGCAAGTTATTTCTCCACTCCCAAGTAGCACGAATTTGGCTATATCAGGGAGATGAACGTGAAAGTGGTGTAAAATGAACATGAAATGACGATGAAGTGGAGGAAATGGGGACACAACTTGGGCAGTCGGGAATCATGGAAATTTTTACCTCCATTGGTTAAAGAAGATACATGTATGGGTAGGATCGGACAATTTAGCCTCATGCAAGGTGATCCTATCATTTCCTTTTATTTGCATTATTTCAGTAATCCGCGTCCATAGAACAGCTATTATGTTAATCTAAAGCAACATTCTTTCTTCTGCATCAAAAGCACCACATCTTTCTATTGAGTGATTCCTGGAGATAAGATAACTAGTGGCAAGTTTATTTTAATCCCAGGGTATCCGTAGAATGAATGCATTTGTGATTTATGTCTTTTAATGTTTAGTTAGATTAAGCTCGACAAAATTCAGTTTGGTCGCAGTTGTAGGGGACTCCTGTATGGGAGTTTTCACTTTATTTTAGGTCACAAATTGTATTCTATAGAAAACAATGCTGATAGAGAATGGCTGATTCTGCTTAAATGTTCAGCTAAAGATAAACTCATAGTCTCTTTCTTATACGGTAAAAAATATCACGTTTTTTTCTTATACAATGTATATATGATGTAGATGAAAATTGTTACAGGTGGAGAAAATACTGCATACTTCATGATGTTTGCCTGAATTTCTATAGCTCTACAAGAGGTTCAACCGTATGTCTAAATCATTCTCCAATAGATCTTGTACACAGAGATGATGATGCTTAGCTTACATGTTCACTGGGTTCTTCTATATTTCAAAAATCTTTCAAAGGTACATTGGACGTTGCCACTGAAAACAAGGTTTTGGACTCTTTCGTTATTCTTCTACCCTTGGCTCATGAACAATAACTACCAACTTCTTATTTCTCTGTTCTGATACAGACCGTTTTAATTGAACTTTGATTTTTAATTGAATATTAAAATAGCGTGCAACTTTTAAACGAGTTAAATGGGGTAAAACATTTTCATTCTTTGTTTACTGGATAGATTTAAAGGACCTCCTTAGCATACTAGGATCACATTTCCCTATTTCAAAATCAAAATACGTTTTAAACATTACAATTGGGTAGCGTAAAATTTAAAATGTAATTTTAAATGTGTGTAATTTTGGTAAAGGAGAAAGAGTTTTGTCATGTCGATAAAGCCTTTTATCAAAATTTTAAATTAAGAACTTTTTAACTTTTTAGAGGAAAATAAAACTGGTCAAGGACGAATTTAAAATTTGTGACGCATTTTTGTAAGTATTGTTTAAATTATATTGATTGCATTTAAAGATAGGGAACTTTCTTGTTAAATGTTAAATCGCTGATTTCATGGGTACTATTATTAACTTGGTTTTACCACAAAAATACAATTTTTCGAACTTAAGTAATGCGTTATCATTTTATACTACTGGCATTGTGTATTGTTGGAAAGTTTTATTAGTTTTTCAACATTTTTATAAGCAGATAAAAACTTTATATTCGAACCGACTTTTTAAACTGTTGATTAAATATTTAAACTGCTTTTCATTTCTAACACAACAGGAACTAGTTAACCGTGAATCCTGTGTAAAAATGGGTATGTATGTGTTTTTACCAAATTACTAAAAGTTAATAAAACTGAAATCACATGTAAATTTACCGACATGTATATAACTTAGTATTTGCAAGCTCAAAATAAGAGGTGTAAAATGTATGTGCGACTTTTAACAAATAAGCAAAGAAGTCGTAGAAAAATGCATCTGAAAGACGGTTTACAGGCATGCATTTTTTTTTAAGTGTAACGCTACCCAATGTCCTAAGCATAAAAAAATCAAAATGTTGAAATCATTTACTATCATATGTCTACAAAATTTATGAAACTAAAGTACATTCCACCGCCCCTTTAATTTCTGTTTTATGCCCCATCTACGAAAGAAGAGGAGCTTATAGTGTTCGGGTCCGTTTGTCTGTCCGTCCGTTCGTCCGTCCGCCCGTCTGTCCGTCCGTCCATCTGTTTGTCCGTCTGTCCGTTCGTCCGTCGGTCCCAAACCCCCATATTTCAAAATTCCCACTTACTGACAAATGCCACATCAATCATATTTGAATGTTAGGTGCATTTAGTGGTGCTAAGCACAATGCATGCTTCAGATGCTGGATGTGACCTATATTTACCGCATGAATGACCAGTTATAAAAGAATGATTAAAGTCCATTCCTTCTTACTGACAAGTGCAACAACAACTATATTGGTATGGTAGGTGCACCTAGTGATGCTTAAACACAATGCATGTTCGGATTCTGGTTGTGACTTTTATTTGCCACATGAATGACCACTTATAGAAAAAATGGTTAAAGTCCATTCCTTCTTACTGACAAGTGTCATAGCAATCATATTGGTATGGTAGGTGCACCTAGTGATGCTTTAGTGATTGCGGAAAAAAATAAATGTTGCGAGATGGGGCATTATGTTTTTTGGACATATTCTTGTTAGTGGATGAATTGCCGGCTATGGTTAACACTGGAAATCTGGTAACAGCTGAAAAAACATGTATTACTGGCTATAGTTAACACTTAAAATCTGGTAACAATTGAAAAAAAAAATTAAAAAAAGAGTATGCATCTTGATAAATAGTCTTTTTCCACTCTTGTTAGTGGCTGAATAGCCGAAAAGCGTAGAGACATATTTTACCCGTAATAGATAATATATATACCAAAGAGTATGATTTTCAACAAAGAAAATGACAGATAAAGAAAAATGTAGACACCAGTTCATCATTAGATTGTTGTCTACTATATTCTCATATTGTCTTTTTCTTTGTTGGAATCATACACCGTAAAATGTTTCTATCTTCTGATTTCCAGCGTCAACCATAGCCGGTCTCAGTCCGTAATACTATACATGACACATTAACGTATTTGACAATGTATATATTTTAGGTGTGGATGTAGATCTGCCTGTTTATGTCATAATCTTGATCATTGTCGGGGCACTGGTAGTGTTAACAACGTTCTGTATTGTATTCTGCAAAAGACACAATGAAAGCGACTTCAGACTTTGCATTGATACATATTGCTGCAAGTGTTGTGTAGAGTGCTTTGAAAAATCTGTTTGCTGTTTTGATCCAGAACGGCAATACAATGTATCAAGGAACCCGTCCATTTTAGATACTATAGAGGAAGCTAGAACCCATTTGTATCAAGTTCCACACAATGGCGTGGAAAGCGCAGATCGTGTCTCTCGTGAAAATGGGTTTGTCGTGGCCGAGCAAAGCGAAGATTCTGACGAGGAGGAAATTTGTGAGGAGGAGCAAAACGTCTCGGACTTAGAAGAATGTTCAAACAGTGAAAACGTTTATACAAATGGGGAAGGAAATAGCGAAGTACGCATTATTGACGAGGACACAAGACAAACGCTGTCTGAACCTTTAAGCTCCTGTGCTAATAATGTTGATTTTGACACAAATGCTTTTTCTGATGCAGAGCACAAATTGCTCCCGACATATTCCGAGGCTACAATATCAACCATGCAACAAAACGACCAATCGGATATATCATCTCTATCAAGTCAGCTAAGGAATAATGACCAATCACAACCAATGTCACTTCCGTACCTATCACCACCACTTGACAGTGACCTGACCACTGTTTTGTTGAGTGACACAACTGAAAAGCAGCTGTTTCATTCTGAAGACAATGTTATTACTAACCCAGAAAATCATTCCCAACTTGAACAAAATACTGCATTACTAGTCAAAGATTTAGGTAATGGGTTTTATCAACCATGCAGGTGCATGGCCAATTATAGAAATAGAGGATACAGTCGTGAGATAGGTTGAAAGATCGAACCGAATATCCAAGGAAAGAGCAGATATATGCGGTCATTGCGAACCAAAGAAATTGAAACAATGACTTTGTACAGTCATGTTAAAAAGGGTGGATTGAAACAGGCTCTCTTAACATCCACTACTTTACTATGTAGGGAGGTTAACCGCATATAATTGCGTTCTTAGACAATATTATGTAAGGGATAGTTTAAACAATTGCTTTTAAACTTCACATGGTACCCGTATTATTGATATATGACTTTAAGGAAGTACATGTAATACAGGAAAGTTATAAAGGTAGCACGTTTCACAAACTCGTAGTCACATGCAGTGTTATAAATTTTTATCTTCAATAAGGACATTTTTATTTTTATCTACAATGAATATTTTGAAGGTTTTTCTTACACAAATGATATTGATTTCTTGAACAAAAGATAGAGATTAAAATACATATATACAATATTACAAAACAAAAGCGCGCCTACTCTCAGAGTTCTAAAAACCACGGAAAAAAACAGGTTAAAGCAAAGAAATATACACTGTTAGAAAAGAGACACAAACTGAACTGCAATCAGCAGAATTCGGGTTCCCAGGAAGAGTACGAAGTTCCCGTTTGTTGCAACCTAACATTTGCGTTGCAAATGATTCGTTAAAGGACTCGCCAACATCTGTACTCGTCTGAGAGAACGCGATTCCTTACGTACCAATAATCAAGGTCTCCCATTAAATGTCGTGTAAATATGTTCAACATTTAGGGACCGACCATTTAATTTGAAAGTGTGGGCTTTGTGTTTTTTTTTAGGTCAAAAAATACCAGCAGTTCAATGTTTTTTACTTAAGTTTCATATTTATTTACAGAGCATCTGGAACAGAATCCTGACATAGCTTCATCTCAACACCAGTTACCACCATCTTATTCACAGTCAGAGTTTGAGTCCGTCGATTTTGCAACAAAGCCGCTTCCCTCCGCACCTCCGCTGGACGAACCTGTTTTTATAGCATCATCATAAACCCGCCTATTCATGTGTAGAAAGAATATGCCCCACCTCCAAAAGTAGGGATATTTAGTGCTCTGGTCTGATCGTGCGTCCGTTTCAAATCAGGTTTACATTGAGGTCTAGCTTATATTTCCATGTAGAAATAATACATCATTATAAAAGTTGATTGGCATTTACATTTGGATATGAAAAAAACAAATATCACACTTTCTCCATAAATTTCATGATTCAGTGATTGCCAAAAGAGGGCATGTTTCCAGGCGGAGCATTATTTTATCTTTTTCTAAACGCTTTTTCGCTTTTCGTGTTTGCCATCTTAATGGTTTTTTTTCTAATAAACATGATTAGTAATCCATTTTCTTTTTCTTGTGTCCTTTATGAAACCCTTTTAGCTCACATTGACAAAGGCCACGTGAGCTTATGCTTCACTCTGCGTCCGTCGTTGGCCGCACTGAACAATCTCAAATATCTTCTCTGAAACCAATGAACTAATTTGAATAAAACTTTGCAAACTGAAACGAAATATGACAACTTTGACACCAAAATTCATATTTTGAAAGAATTTGATTGAAATCATGGCCACTGTTACTGAAATAGATCATGGAGTAAAATCACTTCATATGGCTAATGAATTAGCAGCTACATGTATTTCATTAGGAAAAATCCAAAGGATCTTTAAGCTCTTACAAAATCCCTTTCAATGATCATATACAGGGTTTTTCATGTTGAAAAAGTATTGATGAAAGAGGAAAACTGTTACTTAACTGTGCAAGTTCATTAACAGACTAGTCACTTTTCTCAATTTAATGTTAAGTGTCTGTTTATTTCTATATGCATTTTACTAACTTGTTCTAAGTTATGACTAATGTGCATGCGTTCTTGAAATGCTAAGACCATCACCGACCATGAAGGGTCCATTTTTTTTTGGCAAAGAAGTACATAGAAAATCTAACCATGCAGCCCTACAAGAGATAGAGAGTTTATTTATAACATAACAGATAAAGGTAATAACAAAATAACCGAACTTGGAGGATAAATCTCAATGTCCAAGAGAAAAGACAAAATATGGAAGACATACCCGAGAAATTGAGGATCGCAATAGTCCTAACTTGGTACACGCCAGGCATTGCAATAGAAATGGTGAGCTAATGAATAAAATGATTAAAACATAATATCAAAACATGTAATAAGTCCAATAAGTTACAAATGTACTGCTAAATGAATAAAAAAAAAAAAAAAGTTCAGGCAGAGATTTTTTTATGCAAGACTGGTCAATAGCGACATCCCATAAAGTTTGAAATGCAAAACATAATGAATTGCATATAAAACACAGAAATCATAATCTGAGATTATTAAACAATATGGTCTCTGCCTGGGAGAAGTGTTTCAGTATTAAAAGGTCATGATGCAAACTTATAGTACATGTACTATATAGGTTACACATGTGACAGTATTAATACAAAATGTGTCAGACCTTACAAACCTGACACTCACTTTGCAGTTCCCATTAATTATAGACTTAAATAGTGGGACATAAATGTCATTGTAAGTGTTGACCACAACATGTACGATGGGTAGACATGGTCATAAAGAAAATAAATCAGTTTAAGGTCACAAATAATAAAGTCAAAACGACCTTGATATTGACTTGTATTTGTGGTGTACATGTTATACAGAAATGTTTAATGAGAAATCGAATCAATTTCCAAATGTTGTTCCAATCAAAATAGGATATTGTCAGACTGAGAAGTAGAAAACCACTGGTTCATGCATCTTCGCTAGCCAAGGGTTACGATCCGCTATCTCTCATCTTCATGAAGATGAGAAATATCGGATCGTAACCCTTGGCTAGCGAAGATGTGGTTCATGTTGAAGACGTTTTATTGTAGATTATGATAATTGCCGTTGATCATGGGATTTTTGTCGTGGGATTGAGCTATTAAACAATACGACCCGCTTCATATTGACCCCTACAAGAGAGAAAAAAAACGAATTTCCGATTATTTTCCCGGAATAAAATCAAAGAGCCATGAATGTTTTCAAACAAATCTCCATAAGATGATCTTCCTTCATGTTAAGTTCCATGAAAAATAAATCATTTACCAGTTTGGGAAGAATTGTTCTTGAAAGATGTGTGCACAGACAAACAGACAGACAGAGAGACAGACAAAGGGTGTCTTACCCAATTTCTTGTTTCGTGTTTGGGGTGGGTGGGTGTATATATAATGACTGCTTTTGGTTGTAAGTCGTATTACCAACTACAAAGATATAAAGTAGAGATTGTACCTAAAGCCTTGAACACAATTGACAGTATAATATGTGTCAGACTTTTTCTTTGCAGTTTCCATTAATTTCAGATTGATATAATGAGACATAAATGTCACCGTAAGTGTTGACCACAACATGTTCGATAGGTAGACATGGTCATAAAGAAAATTAATCAGTTTAAGGTCACTATCATTTATGTCGTATACCTATTGACTTTGAACTTGACTAAGACCATGTGCTATGAAAAAGCATTTACTAAAATCAAAGTCAACGTGAAATTTGGCACGATTGCGAGCACGGACAAACGATCCATGTTCTTATAGGGTAACTGATCAATGCAATTACTGCCTTCATTGCATTGAATGTATAATGTAGTGATATGCCCACTTAATGCATGCCTTATAACTATTATATATGGTCTGTTTAAGTTCAACAACAACATTGTTATTTTGAAAACTTATTGCGTAGAAAATTCTAATATATAGGTTCGTCTCTTACACAGTAAGTCAAATTAGATTTTATTATTTTATGAGACGCTGACAAATAAAATGAAATTAAATGTTACCGCCGGCTTGAATTCAAAATCCAGATATAGCTGTATATAATACAGAAAACATATAAAAGATTGAAGAATGTTCTAATACTAGCTGATCAAAATTAGGTCAATTGTCTCCGCCGTCTGCCGTGATAAACCAATAAACTGAGAACGAGCCCACAGAATGATGTCCCTGCTTTATATCGAACTTTACATTCAAATGAAAGATGTACTTTAGTCCAACTCTTCCCTCGAATAAATTATCCGCTTCACATAAAATGTGTCTTCGATTGAGTGTTCCATGCCCTTAGGATATTAAGGGGCATAGTTTATCATTTATTACTCTGGGAACAAAATCATATTGTTACATCCAAGATGCAAGTTAGTTATGAAATATAAAATTACATAAAAACGTTATTGCAATCTTGAATTTCCCGAAAAAAAGATATTTTGCAATAGAAGTCTGCCATTTAGGTTTTAAAAATACAATCTCTTTTATAACTATGAATATATATATATCGGTTTCGGTTTCTTGTATAACTAAATGGTTTTCTATAAGACAAAATCAGTCCTCCCTGCTACTATACCACACATGAAAGATGTATTGTCATAATATTATGCAAAAATAAAGATAATAACAAAATTACCGAACTTGGAGGACCAATATCAAGTCTAAGAAAAAAGACAAAACATGGAAGACATACCGGAAAAATTACAAAATCGCAATGGTCCTGACTTGATACAGGCATTTCAAATGCAATGATGGGTTAAACCAAGTTTTATGGCGCGCAAAACCTCCCTTTTCCATCGCGATATTAGGGTCCGGTAGTAACACAAAACACATCACGCTTGTGAATACATAATAAGGATAATAAGGTGATCAACTAAGTACAATAATCAGCCAAACAGTCTCGTAAGAGTATATAAAAACAAGTCGGCGAGAAGAGCACAATCTGTGCCCTATGAATGCCAATTTTTGTTGTTGAAAAAATCTCTCCTCAAAATGTGACAAATATGTTGTAAATAAGAAAATCAAGCATACTGCAAACTTGATCTAATGTGTGACAAATTTTATCCTTATAAGATGTTCTGAAAAAAATATGTAGTATTATAACATACAGTGTAAAACAACAAAGTTTCTATAAATTTATTACGTCTTTTCGAGAAGTTTATTTCAGACGACACTTAAGCTTTCCGTGTGGCAATGTGATAAACAAAGTTGAAAATTCGAAAACTTTCAAAGACTCGGAAAATGACCGGGATTTACAATTATCTGACAAATCTTTTGAGTTCTTTAAATTCTGCATGTCATTGGTTCGACAACGATTAGATTAATGGTGTAACAGTATGCTTGTTCTTCTTTTGCATGCAGACCTGTTTTTTTTTAAATTATTTTCCTGCAACATTATTTGTAAAATAACTTTTTATAAGAACAGATTTCCATAAGATATGCGGAAAACTTTTTTTGCCAGTGGTCTCTTTAGGACTTAAATGTCATTTTATTTGATCTTTATTGTACTTATGTGTTCTGAAGTACATTTACACGTAAAGAAATTAAAATATACAAATAGTTTACGTTCCCAAGACATAATGATCCATTTTCCAATATTTGGGACGGACGGACGAATGAACGGGAGGACGGACGGACAAATGAACAAACCCGAACATTATATGCCCCCAGTACCTTTAATGGTGTGGCATTAAAATTGATGAATTTATTACTATTTTACTTGGCTTTTAACCAAATGTTAAAGAACTAACATCTGGCTGCTATCAAACATGTTAAAGATCGGTCAATTCAATTACACTAAACGTACATCAAAAGGAACTCGTTAAAACTGACACCAATGTCCAAATGAGCATAAATGAAAAATTAAACCATGTCACAATTAATGGTCAGACCATATATCAGCTGTTTAACACTTTATGGTCATGGGACTGTAGGGCTAAATTATACAACATCTAAATGTCATGAATGTCAACTGCGTACATCAAAAGATTTACACCAGCAAGAACCGGTAACTGTTCTAAAATAAACAGTTATAGGGACGTAAAACTGAAATCTGCGGATTCAAGATTGTCACTGATTTAGTAACTATTAGAAATACCCCTTTCAATGTCAAAATCTTACTTTTTTGTTGTTGCCTTTTATGATGAAAACTATTGCAGATAGAGAAAAACTTTCGCTTGCTTGAATGCACAGATTGAGAAGCTCTAGATCTACAAAAGTGTACATAGGGCCGAGACAATGTTGTTAGACGACTCTTTTTGGGGGTTATGGTACTTATGGTTATAAAAGGTCAAAAACTGTGTTTTAGCTTATAGAATGAAAGATTTTGCTTGCCAGAATATTCATATTGAAAAGCTCTATGATAGTATTCATTTATTTGAAGCTTTCAGTTGACCACTTATAGGGATTAAGGCTCTTAAAAGTTAAAAGGTAAAACTATGAGTTTTATACGTCTTTGAATAATAACCTAAAGACGATGTAGATTGTTGCTTTAATTAGCTCTATAAAAAGTATTGTTTTAGGTCTTTAAATTTAATGATTATAAGTTTCATTAGACCAAGTAAGTGATCCAAACTCCTGGAAGCTCAAAGTTGTATAACGGGTCATATTTACTTTACCATATTTAAGTTATAAAGTTAAAATTCTGTAATAAAGTTAAAATTCTGTAACATATTTCAAATATAAATTTAAAAACTTCTTACGTACTTTTGATATAAAATTTTAAATTCATTGAGGATTTGTCGTGTTCTGGTTGGTTATTTAACCCACCATTTCGTTTGAAATGCCTGTACCAAGTCAGGACCATTGCAATCCACCAATTCTCCGGTATGATTGATTCGTTTTTGTCATTTTCTCTGGACTATGAGATTGATCATTCAAGTTCGGTAGTTTTGTTATTACCTTTATTAACTTGCAATTTTTCAAATGTTCTCAACCTATTTTAGCCACGCCCGCTTCTGACGTTGCGTTGCGTATTTACAATGTCAAGAGTAAAACATTTTTGATTGAGCTAAATTATATATAGCTTAAAAAAACATTTTACTACTGAAACGGACGCATTCTACTTAATAAATACTTAAAAATTGATGAAAGGATATGGAGTAAATGAACTTATAACTTTAACACATATGTTAACTCTAACTGCAATTTTTTTTTATGAGATGTATGGCCATTCCGGAAAATTATTCCTCATCAGCAGCACTACAACCTATTTTTCCTCATCAGCAGCACTACAACCTTTCAAAAGATAAAAGCATAAAACCAAACGAAATCCAAATATATATAGTTAAGGGCAAAACAACGATGGTGGGGGGTAAACCTTAGGTAAGTTTAATTCCCCAGTACTATAAGAAATTTAGTGTAAATTCAGTATGTTTTCCTGGCATTCAATCAAGTGAAAATGAGATCGTGTCCATTAAAAAAATACAGAGACAAAACACTGGACATTACTAGATTGGCATTGAAGATTAACTGCTGAAATGAATTTTGAACACTTAACAACACTAATAAATTAATTAATGTCCAGTGTAAACAAGAGTTGATAAGTAAATAATGTCCGATCAAGAGTGTAAACAAGAGTTGATAAGTAAATAATGTCCGATCCAGAGTGTAAACAAGAGTTGATAAGTAAATAATGTCCGATCAAGAGTGTAAACAAGAGTTGATAAGTAAATATTGTCCGATCAAGAGTGTAAACCAGAGTTGACGAGTAAATGATGTCCAATCAAGAGTGTAAACAAGAATTGACGAGTAAATGATGTCCAATCAAGAGTGTAAACAAGAGTTGATAAGTAAATAATGTCCAATCAAGAGTGTAAACAAGAGATGACAAGTAAATAATGTCCAATCAAGAGTGTAAACAAGAGTTGACAAGTAAATAATGTCCGATCAAGAGTGTACACAAGAGTAAATTTTATACGATCAAAAGATGATTGGCTTTCGTTACTACTTGCGTTCGCGTTGATTTCATGTTTTTGATGTTTTGTATTTCTTCGTGCTCATCTCATTGATGTTTACTGGTTTTGTCGTTGCCGTTTGGACCTTGGACACTCAAAAGGCCCAAATGGTATATATTTACTTCTCTCTTTTAATGTAGGATTCAATTAAATAAAAATACTTAGTAGTTAATAACCATGGATATAACCAGTTGAAAAAGTTATCATAAAAATTATTGCCAAAGTGATAATCTTAGTAATAATTTGGTTCTCCAGTTTGGTATTTTTTGGTTTTACTGTTTTATGCTCTCATAATCATATAGTGTTTGGCATTTCCAATATTTTTGGTAGAGCACCTCCGATGAGTCTTGAATAGACGAAACGTAGGTTAAGGCGTAGCAAAATTTATTGTCTGGAACTTTGTTGTCATTTGCATTTCGAACACACGTGTAGGTTAGCACTGCTGATGGAGTTTTAATTCCCCGAGGTTATCCCGCTCCGGCACCAACACTTTTGTGTTGGAGAACACATCAAAGCTTTAAATTATCCGTTTGAATTTCAAAATTGTCTAAACCCTAAGATTCTTCCTACACCAGACATAGGTTGATCATTTTAGTAATAATTTGGTTCCCCAGTTTGGTATTTTTTGGATTTACTGTTTTATGCTCTTCATAATCATATAGTGTTTGGCATTTTCAATATTTTGGTAGAGCGCCTCTGATGAGTTTTGAATAGACGAAACGCGCGTCAGGCGTAGCAAAATTTACCGTCTGGATCTTTGTTGTCATTTGCATATATGTATATTTAAGATAGCAATTTATCATCTGCGCTTTTTTTTTCTCAGCGAATTTGCATTTCATTTGAGCAAGAAATTGTTTCCTTTTAGCAAATTAAAATATTGACTTGAGCGAGAAAAAGACTACAAGTCATTTTGCTTAGTTTTTTGGAAGTTGAAAATTTTCACACAAGGTAAATAAGAAGTCACATGAAAATTTTTACTAAAAGTTTAATAAAACTAAGATGATATTAAAGCCTTTTAAATTGACACAAAACAATTACTTTGTCATTATTTTAGTTATCCAGAGCTTGCGAATATTACATCGATATAATTGGCAGAGCGTCGCGTATGACTCAAAAAATTGTGTTTCCGTGTTTTATATGTTGTCTGTTTTTTTCGTTCTGTCCTTTCTTGTGTTTGCTGGTTTTGTCTCTGCCCTTTGGGAGATTCGGATGCCAAATCGAGACCTCTGCTTTTCTTAAGAAATGATAGAAAAGTTTAACAAAAATATCCAACTAAAGTACGCCTTTAAATTTACATCTGGTTACACCAGCCAGACTCATTTGCTTTTACAATCTATAATAATTTTTCAATGATTAATTATAAGAATTACAAAAATCAAATTACTTGGATATAGAATTCTAATTTGCTCAAATGAAATAGAAAAAAAAACTAAATGAAAATTGGTTTCATTTTAAATTTGGTCAAATGTATAAAGAACATTAACAGTTTTAACGAATAATTTAAGAAAGGATATGGAGTAAATGAACATGAGACCACAACACATATGTTTACTCCAACTGCAATTATTTTTTATGAGCTGTATGACCATTTCGAACGAGTATTCACTTTGGTTTATGTTAGAAAAAAATGTTAGATGATCGTAACTTTTCAAAATAATGTAAATGTGGTGCAAATTGTAGAACCCATTAAACAATTTTCGTTTTGTTTTAAGTGCTTGTCTCAGAGAAAACCATGCAATTTCTTCCAGAGGCAAGGTTTTCAAATCTGTAAAAGGGGTGGTGCAACTGAAAGTCCTTCCTAACAAACTTCTTTTGGCAAAATATTTTTTTTTCGGGAAATTCAAGATGGCTTACCTATGGGCCTTAACCAGTTAACCTGCATTTCTTAGCAAAATCAGCTTATAATAACTAAACACAAAATTAGGGCTACTTTGAAGTTTATTTTGTTCAACTTATCTTCCAATTATCAAAATTTGATCAGCATATCTTTAAAGGGTCACTTTAAACACACTAAAACAAACCAACAAACAAACCAACAAACAATTGAACAATAAAAAACATACACAAACAAACAAAATTGATTGCTTATCAGAGTGCAAAAAACAATTGAACAATAAAAAACAAACACATACAAACAAACAAAATTGATTGCTTATCAGAGTGCAAAACGGGAAGGGTCGTTATAGTTGTTTTCCTCCTAAATATAGTTATATATGATCACGAAAATTGCAAGTAATTTCTTTCGATATTGTTTGATCTATTAATGTCAAAATACCATTCAGTACAAGTCTGGGGGTTTCCCATTACAAATGTGGATGACTCTCATTTCTTATTGTTTTATGCACGATTAGTGGGAGGGTACATATTACATATAATTATATGTCAGGTGATACGGAAGCTATCATTTTTATGGTATTCTTTGATCTTATTGTTTAGATATAGATGATATACTTTTGTATGTTTGGTTGAACCTTAACCTAACCACACTTGAATTGATTACTATAAAAACGTCAGAAAAGGCCCGTCGGCAAAAGTGTTTTCAAAATTATGCAAACGATTTACCTAAAATTTATATGTGCACACGAGGGCATTCAGCATAAAGAATGTACAAAGTTTAGGAAATGAGCTGCCAATAGTCTTTGAGTTAATTCTCAAAATCTGCAATTTTCTGTTAGAATTCTGAGGTTTTTTCGAAAATTATTTTACATTAATATCATGACATGCTGCACAACAACTCTTCTGTCAATACTGTCCTGTGTCCACATGCATTGTTTTTGTGCGGTGTTGGACTGTGTTTCTTAAATTGTGTTTGATTCAGAGCTTTACAAACGAACAGACGAATAGACTCACGGTCAAAGTGAAAACCAAAGGGCTTGGCATGATTATTGGCATTGAATTGCATCTTTTTTATGATGTATCTAATGTCGTTCAGCAGCACGACTCAAACGACTTCCAATCTCATCTATCCATTGCTTCATGTAATTTAAATGTTATAATCAGAAATCATATTTAATTATGAAAAAGTAACGATTTCAAATTCAGCACATCGTTTAGTGTCTGGTCTCTTTCTCTCAAACAAGTGTCATAAATGTTTAATATGACAATTAACGTTTTAATTATTATTTTCTAGAACTACATGTTCTAAATTGAATACATCATCACAAAGATATCTTGGGAATACATTAAACTAGTAAATTTATAGTGAATGTTTCCTCTTTTTTATTGCTTATTAATGATCATTTGCAATTATCTCATTTCTTGCAATACAGCTTAATGGTTATTTGAAAACTTATTTATTTTTCTGACCGGTTCAAAAACATAAACATCTGCAAAAACACATAAAACCTATTTTTCTGGTCAAATTGAATTGATTCTATTCATAACCATCCTTGTCTAAAAATGAATAGTATAAAGTAATTTTCCCATAAAAAGTCATTTCATTAAATTATGTTTGGAAACACCCACTTGGTATGTATTAAGGGATCTTTTATAATAACTAGTTTTGTATCTTGTTTTCTTTAAACGCAATATTGGTAAAGGGTTAGACAGAATCTATTTCAATGTCGCTGAGTTAAAATAATCCTATCCTTATACTTTGTACATTCATGTACTTTTTGAGATTTACGGCTGGTCTTCCCCAAAAAGGAAAATTAAGGATAAACAGTTTATTATACTCAGTATAAACAAGAGGGTCCCAGAAGCCTGAAACGCTGTTCTTTAAGCCAAAATGGTGTTTCTATAAGGGTTTATTTGACAGCTTTAACCCAACGGTCAGAAGACCTTTGTAGAGCTTCCCGTTATATTGATGATGTCCTGGCACTGAACAATTCTCGATTTGGTGACTTTTCTCTATCTTATATATCCACAGGAACTTGAGATAAAGGACACTAAGGATTCCATTAAGTCTGCCTCATATTTAGATCTTCATCTTGAGATACACTATCAAGTAAAACTTTCAACAAAGCTCTATGACAAACGTGATGACTTCAACTTTCCCATCGTCAATTTCCTTTCTTGTGTAGCAACATTCCGTCCGCTCAAGCTTATGGTGTATACGTATCTCAATTGATTAGTTATTCCAGAGATTGCGGGACTTACATCGATTTCCTCAACAGAGCTTCAAGGCTGACACAAAAATCGCTCATACGGGGTTATTTTGCTCCTCGGTTGCTATCTTGACTCAGAAAATTTTACGGAAGACATACAAACAAATATGGTATTTCGATCTCTCAGATGATTGCAGATGTTGGGTCGTCATAGGGTTTTGTTTTGTCTTCCTTTACCGGATTTGACATCTTAAATTAACTGGTGACAATGCGACGGATGTGCTATAGCAAGCAGGAAATGTTTAATCTTCTGGAGCATATGGCTTCACTCTCATTACGACTAGAGTTTGTGTTGTTAATTATATTCAGTAGTTTTTGTGTTTCCGTGTTTCATATGTTGTGTGTTTTGTCCCATTCTCGTTAGTGAATGTTTCTTTATTTTCAGTGCCTTTTAATGATCATTGACCATTATATCCTTCCCCGTAATACAACTTAATGATTATTTGAAAACTTATTTATTCTTCTGACCGGTTTGAAAACGCTAACATCTGCAAAAACACATAAAACCCAATAAATTGATTCTATTCATCATATCCCCTGTTTAAAAATAAATAGTATTAAGTAATTTTCTCGTAAAAAGCCAATTCATTGAATTATGTTTTGTAACACCCACTTGGTCTGTCTTGAGGGATCTTTTATAACGACGAGTTTTGTATATTGTTTCCTTTATACGCAATAAATATTGTTGTCAATTTGTGTAAGGGATAGACAGAATCTATTTAAATGCTACTGAGTTTAAATAATCCTATCCTTATACACTGTACATTTTTGCACTTTTTTGCAATTTAAGATTGTTCTTCCCAAAACGAAAACTTGAAGATAAACAGTTTATTATATACTCAATACAAAGAGTCTCAAATGCTCGCCTGTTCTTTAAGCCAAAACGGTGTTTTATAAGGGTTAATCTGACTACTTCGACCAAATGGAGACTATTGTAAAGCTTATGAGTTGAAGGTTGAAGCAAGAAGCAGCTTTTCTGAATGCACTAGATTTCATTCTATAGGACAAAGACACTAAAAACAATAGTTTCCCTTAAAGGGCCATAACCCCGATAAGAGGTCATGTCACAACGTCTCGACCAATATAGACTTTTGTAGAGCTTAAAATCATTCGTATTTTTTGTCAACATGTCAAAAAATTTTCCTGCAAAGTTTCAGTCAAATTGATTCAGTGGTTTTAGAGGAGAAAATATTTGAAATTGTTTAAGGACGATGGTGACAGGCGATAGACGACGGACGACTATAAACTACGACAGACTTATAATAAAGGCTTAAGCTCAATAGGCCTTGGCCACAAGAATCGACCATTCAAGAATAGACTGAGGCAATAAATTCTGTGGACAGTTAATCGTGGAAAACATAGACCAGAAATCGGTACCCTATTTGTATTAGATACCTAAAAACACAAAAATCAATACAAAGTAAGTTATAGCGTGATCATCGGTGCATTTCACATGTACTACCGTAACAGGAGTTTTTGTTTAAATAACAATCGTCATTTCTGCTGCTGAAGAAGGAACACTAACAGTGCGAAACATTTTATTTTCTTAGAGGTTTTTATCACTTGCAGTTTTAATAGGGCCGATAGAAATGTTAGCAATTTTGAAATCCGATCTTTGTCTAAAGCTTTTTCAATTATTTTAGTTCCTTACCCAAACGTTACCTTATCACACGATAAATAAAAATGCTATTAAAAAAACAACACTTATTCAAAATCGAAAGACTTTTTTGTGTTGAGCTGAAATTCTATTTTATTTTTTTTTCAAACATTTGTTACACCGTGTATCAAGCTTGTAGTAGGCTAAATATCCTCATTGATACAATACGATTAGTGGGAGAGTAAATATAACATATGATTGTTTGTCAAATAATACGGAGGTTTTCATGCTTCTATGCTTTTCTTTGTTCTTATTGTTTAGATATAGATGATTAAGCATTTTTGAACAATACATTAATATTCATGTATGTTGGGTTTTTACCTTACGAATTTTAAACATTTGACAAGGGTGGTCCATAAATTTCAGAACTAAACAGACCTCTTTGGATGAAACGTGTTCAAGACCAATATAAAAAAGAATTAAGAGAAAAATGGGATCCAACCACAGAACACCCCCTAGTTCCGCCTCTGTTTGGCATTGGATTGCTCCGTTCTATTATATATCTCGCTGTTAAAGGCTTAAACTTCATGTAGAAACACAACTCTTAGGGAAATAAAATGAAAAAAAAAAGAAAAAAGAAACGAAACCAAATTCAACACACCAAATTTTAATGTCTGGTCTATTTGTCTCAAACATGTATCATAAATGTTTTATTACAATAAAGACTTGAATTGTATAATTATTATCTAGAATTGCATGTTTTAAATTGAATGCATCATCATCACGATAATAGAGCATACAATGTACTAGTTAATAGATAGTGAATGTTTCCTCATTGTATATTAATGATCATTTACCATTATCTCATTCCGTGTATTACAGTTTAATAATTTTTTGAAAACTTATTATTTTTCTGACAGGCACAGAAAGAAGCAGAGGTACCAATGGGGTATCCGAATGTCAAAAGTCCGAAAGAGCAGAGACAAAACCAGTAAACACCAACAAGAACAGGACAAACACAGACAACATGTAAAACATGGAAACACAAAACAACTGAATATCAATCAACAACGCGAACTCCAGTCGAAACAAGAGTGAACTCAGGTGCTCCGGAAGAGTAAACAGTTCCTGCTTGCTATAGCACACCCGTCGCGTTGCCAATAGTCCAATAGAAACATGAGAAACATAAACATCGGCCCGAAAATAAAAAATCCAATTTCCTGGTCAAATTAAATTGATTCTATTCATAAACATAAGAATAGTGTAATGTAATTTCTCACAAAAACTCAATTTATTAAATCATGTCAGGTAGCACCCACTTGGTCTGTTTTGTTGATCTTTTATAAGGATGTTTCTCTTAAACGTGATAAATATATGTTTTATTGGTAACACGAAGAAAAGACACAATCTGTTTTATAGTATTAACTAAGTTTAAATGACCCAATCCGAAGACGTTCGTCTGGACTTTATATATTTAATTCCTTATGAAAGCCTGAAATTTAATAAAAGAGATCACCGATGATGGGTTTAACTTCCTGATACGATGGAACTTGTTTGAAACCATTGCTTTTTTTCATACTTTTTCGTTTTCCACCTTTTACATTAGTTTGTTTCAAATTATGTCTAGGTTCCCCTCAGTTCCAGACAATAAATTTGCTACGCTTGACGCGCGTTTCGTCTATTCAAGACTCATCAGAGGCGCTCTACCAAAAATATTGAAAATGCCAAACACTATATGATTATGAAGAGCATAAAACAATAAAACCAAAATTACCAAAATGGGGAACCAAATTATTACTAAGATGATCAACCTATGTCTGGGGTAGGAAGAACCTTAGGGTTAGACAATTTTAAAATTTAAACGGATAATTTTAAGCTTTGATGTGTTCTCCAACACAAAAGTGTTGGTGCCGGAGCGGGCTAACCTCGGGGAATTAAAACTCCACCAGCAGTGCTAACCTTCACGTGTGTTCGAAATACAAATGACAACAAAGTTCCAGACAATAAACTTGCTACGCCTATAACAGGATTGTCAGGATTGTGTTAAGCAATAAACATGATATACAACATTTTTCCACTATGCGTCTTTTGACAGTTTCAGCATCAATTGCTATAAATGAATTTGCTTAAAATGATATAAGTAACAGAACACGTAACTTGAAAAGGACGGGGTGGTATATTTCTAAATATGTTATGAAGCTAATCTGTAATGAAAAAAAAATGGCAGCAGAGTTAATGAATATAATATTCTGAAGAAAGATTTCAGCTATATGAAATACTTCTAATAACACACGAATAAGAAGGAGCAATAATTTGTTACAATATTGTCAAAGAAATCTTAACTGGAACAAAAAAAAACAATGCCTTACGTTCAAGTTAATAAAATGTTGACACAAAGTTGCATTTTAACGACATACATCAGGAAATGACCATTGGAGTATTGAGAATATATGCAAGAGAAAGAAAAGTAAATAAGCAAAATACAGTTTAAAATTATGAATACATTGTGGTATACTATAAATCCCTGACCTCACATCGATCAACTTAATTAATAGTAAAGGGAACTAAACTGGCAAACTTAACAACTTTGTCGAAAAATCTAACACCACTTTTTACCACATGTTAAGACAAGAAACATCTTGTCCCTAGACACGTGTTGTAACAATTTATATTTCTCTTTGCAAACGTTTCGCGATATTTATGTAAAAATTTTGACATTTACAATTGTCAGGATTGTTTTAAGCAATAAACATGATATACAACATTTTTCCACTATGCGTCTTTTGACAGTTTCAGCATCAAATAAAATCAAACTTAATAAAATGATAGGTGTTTATATTTCTTATATTTGATTATTAAGAGCGCTGAAACCTAATCATATAACCACAAACACATTTAAAAACTACACTGTTTGCTCGTTATGTTATCAAATTTATGATATACAACATTTTTCCACTTTGCGTCTTTTGACAGTTTCAGCATCAAATAAAATCAAACCTTATAAAATGATAGGTGAATATTTTTTTCTTATATCAAATTATTAAGAGCGCTGAAGACTTATCAGTTACATGTAACCACAACCATATTTAAAAACTGCTCTAACTTGTTTTGTTATCAAATTGAAGTTTATTTCCGTAAGTCCTCAACATAGATATATCGATATATTCTGGCTTCTTGATTATTTTTTTCTTGGATTGGCACGCCTATGCATTACCACTAGTGGATATTGTACAAAAAATGTACAATATTTCACCTTTATTCCAGAACCCTGGTAATGATTTTTTTTCTATTTTCATTCGCTCACATTCTTTCCTCTTATACTTTTGTCTTTATAGATACCATATAAGCCGTGTCAAATAAGCTACAAAAAGGCCCAGTTAGTTCATGGAGGACATCCATACACATGCATGATGTCAAAGCTATTGTCATATGCATGTATGTGTGAGTCAATTTTCAATTTTAAATCCTCACGCTATCTGTTTGTTTCGCTAGCAAAATTTAAAACATTTACAAAAAATGATAGGTTATTTAGCGCAAACTAATAAAAAGGGTAAAAAATCAATTGTATTCTGTCATCGTGTGGTTATACCTTCCTATGTATTTCTAATTTTATTCATTTGAATAGTTTAACAATTTAAACATAAGAAATTGTTTCGAAATTGTGATGAATGACTTTTAAGTAAATGCATCATTATGATAAATTTTTATGTACGCGACCAAAAAAAACCCATTATGTTGCTAAATCTTTAATATCAAGAGATGTGTAATGATTTTAAAACATGCAATGCTATATTTTTTACCTGGTCAGGTCAATAATGTATATCATGATAAAATAAACTATATAAGAGAGGACAGCCTTGTCGAATACCCTTGACGTCTACAATAAAATTATTGAAATAGATAAACAGAAGAGCATTTTTTTTTACTTTTCTATGTGATTACAAAGCAAACAAAGTCTTTTTTGCAAATTTATTCGGAATCGTTCTTTTGTAATTCAATTATCTTATACAAGTTTATTAATACGTCCCTTTTATTAGTAGTTTAATATTCAATATGGTTTTTGGTCACGATGAAGGCGCCTAGGACGATGATATATAATTGGTATAACCTTAGATTGATTGACATGATTAGTATCCATAAGATCATAAACCTTATACAATAAGAGTAAATAAACATATCAAATACTAAAGATTCATTTTATTTCTCTCTAATGGTATAAACTCTCTGACAGGATCATCAATCATAGGTTTTATATTTATGCAGATTTTGGGGTTACATTTCAAATATAAAAAGGCCAATAGTAGCCAAGCCTTACCAGTTCCATTCTCACAGCCATTTAGGTAAGTTCTTTTTCAGAGCTTTTTTTTAATATTCATTGTTAGCTGATCATCATAATCTTGCAATCGATACATTGTGTGAAGCCAATGCTTTTTTTATTTATCAATAACTTGGGGCCCAGGCGAAAGTTTAAAACCTTTTGTTTTAGCTACTGGAAAGATTTTATTTTGAATTTAGTTGTATACAAAGTGAATTAAAATTATACAAAAACGTAAAGTTTAAAACCTTTTGTTTTAGCTACTGGAAAGATTTTATTTTGAATTTAGTTGTATACAAAGTGAATTAAAATTATACAAAAACGTAATCGGTTCGTGGTTTAGTTTTCTTAAATTCGTAAAAGCTTAGAATGGTTAGAGAGATTTGGAATTTTCACAAAAACAGTTTGAATGAATGTTATCTTAATAACGTGTAGAAAAAGACTTTATATATATAGTTCAATTGGTTCTTTGAATACCTACACGACAAACGTGTAGGTATATGCATTTCATTTCAGTAAATTGCGTTTTCGAGCTAATCTGTGCATCATTTCTTTATTAAGATTTTTCTAGTTAAAACATAAAAAATACCCTTTTTTCTCTGATTTAAAATTATAATATGTAATAACCTTTCCAAATGCAAATTCAATCAGTAAATCAGTAAATAAATAAAATGGTAAAATTGGCAGAATTACTGGAGTTACACTTAACTTAAATTCAAATTGAGTTGAAGACAATTTGATCCTCTCACATTTAATGAAGAAAATGTTTGTGTTTTACTAGTAGAAAAAAAGATAAATAGAAAGATAGATAAATAGATAACTGAAAAAAATTCAATAATATTAAATCAATAAATAAATGAAAATAAAAAGATAGATGAAAGCGACAGAAATGTGCACATTGAATTTATAATATCCTGTCGTTCTTTTATTGTAGCCAACATGCTGAAACTCGTTGTTTTGACCCTTTGCGTTGCCGCAGCCTTTGGCTACGGATATGGTGGAAAGGGAGGTTACGGCGGTGGCGGATGGGGTGGTGGAGGATGGGGTAAAGGAGGAGGCGGATGGGGCAAAGGAGGATACGGCGGCGGTGGATATGGCGGTTATGGTATGGGCGGTTACGGAGGTGGATACGGTGGATATGGCAAGGGCGGATACGGAGGTGGATACGGAGGTTATGGAGGCGGATATGGCGGATACGGAGGCGGATACGGCGGTGGATACGGAGGATGGGGCAAAGGAGGATACGGAGGCGGATACGGAGGTGGATATGGAGGATATGGTGGCGGATACGGAGGTGGATACGGTGGATACGGAGGCGGATACGGTGGTGGATACGGAGGATATGGCAAAGGAGGATTCGGAGGCGGATACGGAGGTGGATATGGAGGATATGGTGGTGGATACGGAGGTGGATACGGTGGATACGGCGGATACGGATTCGGTGGTGGATTTGGAGGTGGATTTGGCAAAGGCGGTGGATACGGAAAGGTGAGTTTTTTTTCATCCAAAGTGATTTTTTTTTACAAAAATGTAGTGTTTTGCTTATATAACTATAATTGTACAGAGATTAAAAAACACATATAATTGAAAACAAATGAATGTATTGTCTGACCATTTTCTTAAGAGCACACAAACATTTTTGAATATAGCAATATGTTATTGGTAGAGAGATATAAAAAATAAAAAAATAAAAGTTTTCATTTTTGATAGATAATATTATTAAATTAGATAAATTTGTACGTAAAATTTATATATATATTTATTTTGTAGGCCTATTAAACATTTCACTGGATCATCACACAAACCGGATCGAGTCGATTATCTGTCCCAATATACCATTCATCAGGAGAAAAAACTGTCTATTTTGTACTGCTTTATTAAATCGTTGAATTGCCAAAAAGTTGGTTTATTATTTAAAATTCTATCATTGCTAGAAATAGTGAGTATGAGCGAGTTGGTGTTCTACGCCCGTGCAACGCTATATATATAGGTTGTTTAAAGGAAATGAACATGAAAAGGGTGATAAAATGAACATGAAACGATGATGATAAATGCAATATGGGGGTGAGGTGGGAAACAAAGGAACGGTAAATTTTGAAGAACCACAGGAAAAGGGGAGAGGTTGGTAGGGGCGGAAAATTTAGCCTATGTGGTGCACTACTTGGCGGTCCACAAAGGGGTCTTTTACGTGCATGAAGCGTGGCACTCTCCACACACGTTGGCCCACTATGGTCAGTCGTCAGGGTTTCCGTATTATAGATCTGACCACCCCCGCGGACGAGGGCCACCCTATTCAGCCACCTAAGGTACACACATGGTCGCTCTGTGGGCTGAGCACTGACCCGACGTCAGAATCCCAAGATCCATAGTCGCCTCTTACATCTTACAAGCGTTATAATAAAAATTGGTATTTTGATTGTTTTTATAGACCTCTAAACAAATTAAAGTTGTGGGACCAATACTTTTCCGTCTATCCATACGTTCTACTATCACATCTTAGGTTTATCTCTGTGTTTCCGTCAGATTTAAATCAGTTTCTGCAAAACCGTGAGTTGTACCTTTTTGAAATTTTGTACACTTTGACAACATATTTCAGTAAAGATTTTGCAATACATATATACAAGCAGACAATAATGAGATGTGAAATAAGTGTTCGTGACACAGCCTACTTTTACACAATCCACGATAGAGGACAGTTGGCAGTTTTCAATGTGATTAGTGGTCGCTGATACCTGTCTTGCATTGGCCCAAGACTAGAAATACACAACATTAGATTCAATACCTATCCCCAAATTATATACGACAGACCAATCAATTAACACAAAAAGCATAGGCACAAACACAAGCTGTAACAGGAATTCCTAGCTAAGAAAAAACATGTACAAGTAAAATGTGACGTGGCATAACCACGGTAGGTCCCGTGTCCGGCGACAGGATTGTTTTTTCGAGAGGAATTTACAATTGTCCTGGTTTTTTCAAGAGAATAATCAATAAAAATGTAAACTTTGGTGATATTTAGTGATTTTTAACTGGATGCGAAGAAAAAATGCTACCAATGGGTAGGCATATTTATGTATTATCATATTGTATAACAACACCCATTCCTATAAAAAATGTGATTCCTAAATAAAATTGTGGGCTGTTTTTTTTTTTGAATTTTTACCTTTTTGCATTTTTCGCCCCTTAAAAGACAAATATATTGAACGAAATTGCTAACCATTATAAGTGAACATCAATGTTATATTATTGCTTCCTGAACATTGATGCCAAAAAGTTGCGTCTTACATATTTTTAAATTAAAATAAAATACATGTCCAGGCTTTTTCAAGAGGCGTCCAGGTTTTTGCAAGAGAGGTCCAGGTTTTTTCATACTTTAGATAGCCAGGTTGTGCGTGTTGTTTACCTCTTAAATCATATTTTAAAGGACATTGTTAAAAAAATAAGAATACGGTACTAGAATTTCAAGGGTTTTGGACAAGAAAACGTCAGTTAAAGTCAAGAATTCAACCTTATATAGCCTATATAAACAGGCAGGCACATATAATTGACGCCTACAACCAGAACCCATTAATCTATTGTCTAAGCATAACTACCAACTGTTATAAATTGAAAATAGCCTCCTTGAATAATTGGCTGGAAACAAAATGTTTGTTTTGCGACAAGCAGAAAATGCTTACAGTTCCTGGGCTACCTTCTTTTAACTTGACTTGTAGTTGTTTTTTCGATGTGTTTGTTCGTATCATAGAGTCGTCTTCTTTCATGTCTGTTGTTTTATCCAGGATTATATAAGACTCGATTGCCCTTTCAGTACGTCTTAATTTTTACACATATGTATTTATTGTATATATTTTAGTTACAACAAAAAACTTCATAAGAGTATGCGTCCCGTGCGGGGCCCGGGTGGCGAATAGCAGCAGAGCCTAGCTTGTCGTAAGAGGCGACTAAGGATTCTGACGTCGGGTCATTGCTCAGCCCACAGAGCGACCAAGTGTGTACCCTAGGTGGCTGAATAAGGTAGCCCTCGTCCGAGGGGGTTGTCAGGTCTATAATACGGAAACCCTGACCGCCGACCATAGTGGGCCAACGTGTGTGGAGAATGCCACGCTTCCTGCACGTAAAAGACCGCCAAGTAGTGCACCACATAGGCTAAATTTTTCGCCCCGACCCACTTCTCACCTTTTCCTGTGGTTCTTCAAAATTTACCGTCCCTGTGTTTCCCACCCCATCCCATATTTCATATATCATCATCATTTCATGTTCATTGTATCATCCTTTTCATGTTCATCGCCTGTAAATAACCTATATAGCGTTGCACGGGCGTAAAACACCAACTCACTCACTCACTCATCATAAGAGTATGCTACAGTGCGGGACCCGGAAGGCGAATAGGTTAGCAGCAGCACTATAAGCTTGTCGGTAAAAGTCCACTAAAGAGCGCTCAGAAACCTGTCATCTTTCCATGCCGCTTAGCCCACAAAGCCACTGGGATGTGTGTCACAGGTGGTTGAATAGGGCAGCCCTGTCATAATAAATGCCGGTTCATCAGGCTATACTTATGCGGAAACTTGACCGTTAACCATAATGGACTAACGTGCGTGTAGAGTTCCAAGGTTCATGCACGTAAAACATCCCATTGTGCACCGCCACAGGCTAAATTTTCCGCAACTACCCACCTCTTCCCTTTTCCAGTGATCTTCAAAATTTACAGATCCTTTGTTTCCCACTCAAACCCCGCTTCTCTCTCTCAGTGAGTATAGGTTCAAACAGGATTCAGCATTGTATTTTCGCCAGATAAAGGATGGTTATGTGAAACTGGGTAAGAGTTGGCTATATCCCACACAGGTAGGTGTTCCATCTAGTATGACCTCATTTCGGGTAAGGGTTCTTCATTGTCAGTCACCATATGGAGGTGTTCCAAATTGTGCGAAACTTTTGAGGAAGGATTTCGTCACTTTCTGGATGCATTGGCCTATGGTGCGTTAAGGGTGCGTATACATTGGCCTATCTTGTGAGTTGGTTCGTTTTACTTCTGGTTTGTGGTTGTGCATGGGTCCTTCGAATGACATACATGGGTCTGTGTCCTGGGTGGTTCTACAGAATTCATTTTGGTGTTTCAATTAGCTCTTGTCCTGCTGATTATGACTGAAATAGTGTCGACTGGACATAAAACAAACATAAGAGTATGAGATTCAAATGCTATCTTTACATACATGTGTATACGTTAAGGGGTTCCAATATCTCATATTCCCTAATGTTTTTATCAAGTATCCCGTTTCTAAAATAGAGGGTTTTTTTCTTATCCCATATCCCTGTAAATAGAATAGATTTAAATATTTTATATCCCAGTTTGTTTTGCCTCAAATATCCCGTATCCCAGGAATAAATATGTAAATATCCCATATTCCAAAACACCCTTAAACTCTTGAAATAACAGAATGCACCAGTGGAATACATGTATTTATTTGTTTCTGACATACATGTAGATTTTATAGTTTCAATGACTTGAAAAGGCACAAAAACAAGATTGCAACTTACCTTTCAAAATTTTGCCCACCGTAACAATCGCTCTTTTTGAAACCGGTAATTTATTAAAGCACATCAAGAACGTCACAAATGTACAAATGTACCATAAAACTAATTTTGTCAAAATACTAATTAAGTCTTCAAAGATAATGCATTGTGGCAGCCTACTTATGCTTTAAAGTTACATTGTAGTAACAAACTTGATATTTTGCATGTAATATGTGTTTAAATGTATGTTTATTGAGTAGGAGGGATATTAGTTTCCATTTAAGTCGTATAGTTTCCACAAAACCCAGTGCCTCTCTTTAGTCAAAATTTTTAAAAAACCAGGACACCTCTCGAAAAAAACCGGACAATTTGTTGTGCCTCTCGAAAAAACCTGATCACTTTTAATAAATCATTAACTGATGCTTCTTTACGGACTTTTTTGGAAGAAAAGTAAATTCGAACAATTTCAATACTTTTATTCCTCTTTTTGGTTTTGTTTCACTTACAATTGAGAATTTAAGCATTTTTTTTTTGTAAACGGACAGGCGAAAAAACCTGGACCTCTCTCGAAAAAACTGGACAATGCCTCTCGAAAAAACAATCCTGTCGCCGGACACGGGACACTTTTTATCACTGTTTTGATAGTATTTATTTTTATTTTAATCAGTTCACAGGGGCCTGCTCCCGGCCTTTTGGGTTGAGAGTCAAAGAGCCACATGCTAGAAAAATCACCCCTGTGATCAGTTCATTTTCTAGAACGTTCAGTTTGGGACGAGGTATTAGGGGCGAATGAGCGTAAAAAAAGAAAATGTAAAAAAATGAATAAAATTTGTTTTACTTAAAAAATGAAGTAACTCATCGTCATCAATTGTTCTATATTTACGAGGAAAATGTTTGGAAGGCGATTAGCACAATTGGTAAATTCACATCAAACTGTCTGCACGTGGAATTGTGAGAAGCATATCCGGACGAAAAAAATAAATATCAGCATAAGGCAATTTTTTTGCGGGAACTTGCTGTAGAGTTCTCCACTCTCGCCGGCACCTAGTGCCCGCTACGAGCTGTGCTCGCTATCATTACCCAACATTCCCCCTATTAATAATCCTTAACAAAGCAGTAAACGACACACGGTAAGAAGTTCAATTCAGCACGAACAAACCTGAAACAAAAAGAAAACACAAAAAAAAAAACAATCATAGTGGAAAGCTCTTCGAAACACTTGCTGTTACTGACGGCTGGCTAAGAAGGAACTATCGACTGATCTAAAAGTATTAAGTATACTGATTTTAAATCCGACTCAACACTTCAAACAATCAATGATTTAGAGAAACGTCTTCACAAAAAAAAACCGATACACTTGATCGCTGTGCAATGCTCAAGTATAACACAATTATAAAAAGACAATTTTACAATCGAATGATTTACATTTCTATCAAAGAAGACTAGTGTCAAAGATTTGACCAAAATGTGCCTTGCAGCTTGTATGATTAGATAACAAACAATTTTGCCCTTAAGAAAAAAAATTGTGATTTTTTTCGTACTGGCTTAAAGTAAATATATGAATATGTTTCAAAAATTTTCTAAGTACATGAGGGATTAACAGTAAACATGAATCTGAAGAAAGAACCTTAATGTATATATGACATCTTTGAAGAATAATTTCTTAAGACTCTTTTGTGTGTTTTAAGAAAACTCCAGATGGCCTAATCATGAAAATGAAAATGAAAGAAATGCAAAAATTGATTTATGAGTCTTAGGGTTAGACGTTAAAGAAAAAAATATGGGATCACAAAACGAAAACCGAAGAACAACAATAAAAACTGACAAAAATAGATGCTTTGCTTTCATAGACATGTGGGATTTCTATCCCTCTAGATGTGTGCAGATGTTGGTTTGATGTTGGTCTTCCTTTTTCGGATTTGACACCCTTAATTGATAAAAATATTAGCGTGACCGGTGCGCTTTAGCAAACTGGACTGCTTACTCTTCCGGTGTACCTGAGTTCACTCTCGTTATGACTTGAGTTTACACATTCGATAGCTATAATTCTTTAATCAGTTGTTTTTTTGTTATTTTAATTTGTGATCTTGTGTAGTCTGTTTCTTCGTGCTGTTCTTGTTGGAGTTTTCTGGTTTAGTCTTTGCTCTTTCAGACTTCTAATATTCGGATGCCCCATTGATACCGTTCCTTCTCAAGTAAGCACTGTGTTTACCACATTATTCAATTACCGTTAAGTGGAAAAAATCAAAAGGACGGGATATTTCTGTGCTTAACAAGGTTTATGCTGCAATAGTGGACGTGGATTAAAAATGGGTACATTTAAGAAATGTGAAATGTCTGGTAAGTTAAGATCGCATATCATGTAACTGTCATTTCTTAGCCTATATAGTAACAAACTCCAATTTTAAAAATTGCTTTAACTTTGTTATAGAACTTAAATAAAACAAGAGGCTCCCAGGAACCTGAATCGCTCACCTGACATATGTGCCTGAAGTAAAGGTTATAAGGCAAAATCTATTTAACATTGAAAGGGTCATAAGATTAATAAGGGGGTCATCTGACAATATGGTGGATCTAAAGATGCTGATAACTTTTGTTCTCAATCAAAATTTAAAAATCTGTCACCCTTTTTGAGTTATTTGCAAAAAAATGCAGTTTAACCTAACGTTCTATTTTTAGCCACAGCGGCCATGTTTTACAACCAATCAAAAATCCCCACAACAGTTCTATACACCTAATAATAATAAACAATAATACCAAGTTTGGTTCCATTTGGACTTAAAGTGTCAGAGGAGTTAACGTTTTCAATATAAGGAAATGCAGTTAAAATGCTCAATTTTGACGTTCCAAGGGCAATAACTCCTCAAAGGAAAGGCCCTATAACGTTGACCCTGGTACAAATTTTGTAGATCTTGATGCGCTTTACAATATACAATTTAAATGTCTCAAATATCTTGTATAGTTTTCAAGATATTGAGCTAAACAGGTGCAAAATTTGCAAAAAATCCACAAAAAGGGCAATAACTCCTACATGGGTTGTTGGATTTTCTTCAAAATTTCAGAGCTGGTAGATCTTGAGGTGCTGATCACTTTTGTTCCTAATCCAAATTTTGAAATCTGTCACCGTTTTAGAGTTATTTGCAAAAGACTGCCATTTACCCCTATGTTCTATTTTAAGCCACAGCGGCCATGTTTTACGACCAATCAAAAATTCCCACAATAGTTCTATACACCTAATGCTAATAAACAACTATACAAAGTTTGGTTCCATTTGGACTTAAAGTGTCAGAGGAGTTAACGTTTTCAATGTAATGAGGAAATGCTTAAAATGCTAAATTTTGACGTTCTAAGGGCAATAACTCCTAAAATTAAAGGTCCTACAACGTTGACTCTATTACATGTTTTGTAGATCTTGATGTGCTTAACAATATGCAATTTAAATTTCTCAAATATCTAGTATAGTTTTCAAGATATTGAGCTAAACAGGTGCAAAATTTGCAAAAAATCCACAAAAAGGGCAATAACTCCTACATGGGTTGTTGGATTTTCTTCAAAATTTCAGAGCTGGTAGATCTTGAAGTGCTGATCACTTTTGTTCCCAATCAAAATTTTAAAATCTGTCACCGTTTTAGAGTTATTTGCAAAAAACTGCCATTTACCTCTATGTTCTATTTTTAGCCACAGCGGCCATGTTTTACGACCAATCAAAAATCCCCACATCAGTTCTATACACCTAATGCTAATAAACAACTATACCAAGTTTGTTTCCATTTGGACTTAAAGTGTCAGAGGATTTAACGTTTTCAATGTAATGAGGAAACGCTGTTAAAATGCTAAATTTTGACGTTCTAAGGGCAATAACTCCTAAAAGGAAAGGTCCTACAACGTTGACCCTGTTACATATTTTGTAGATCTTGATGTGCTTAACAATATGCAATTTAAATTTCTCAAATATCTAGTATAGTTTTCAAGATATTGAGCTAAACAGGTGCAAAATTTGTAAAAAATCCACAAAAAGGACAATAACTCCTACATGGGTTGTTGGATTTTCTTCAAAATTTCAGGGTAGGTAGATCTTGAGGTGCTGATCACTTTTACCCTGCCAGAATTTTGATATCTGTAGCCGTTTTTGAGTTATTTGCAAAAAACTGCATTTTAACCCTATGTTCTATTTTTAGCCATGGCGGCCATGTTTTACGACGAATCAAAAATCCCCACATCAGTTCTAAGCACCGAATGCTAATGAACAACCATATTAAGTTTGGTTGCAATTGGACTTATGGTGTCAGAGGAATTAATGTTTTAAAAAGTTTACGGACGACGGACGGACGACGGACGCCAACCCAGCTAACACAAAAACATTATAAAAATGTTTTTAAAACATTTTCTTAAAAGGACTGAAAACATTTTTTAGAAATGTTTTAAAAACATAAATTTGTGAAGTGCCAGAAATGTTTTTATAACGTTTGTAAAAACTGTTTCTTATCATGTTTTAAAAATGTTTTTCTAAAACATTTTTAATAAATATTAAAATAACATAATTAAAAATCGTTACAGAAATGTTTGTACTAAATGTTTTTTACTTGTTTTTTCGAAACATTTTATAAACATATTTTGTACTGTTTTTAAACTGTTATTAAGGCATGTTTTTATCCTGTATTTTTACCATATTATCCTTTGGTTTTGGATAGTGACTTGAAACCCAAGAAATTAAAGTCCACAAAGGAATGAGGGACAAACATTAGAGCAAAATATGCAAAAGTGTATATGCATAATAAAGCGAACTCCAATTAGAGGTGTCCCCGAAAAAGTTGATTGGTCGAACCATCTGCTTGTCACATCACCATATCAAACAACAAACTGCCATAATTTTATATAACAATGAGAAAATTACACGAAAATAAGAAATAAAACACAAATTTTGTCCACAAGAATATGATGTTCTTAAAAAAACTATCCGTCTTAATTTCAAAATTGTCTAAACCCTAAGGTTCTTCCTACCCCAGACATAGGTTGAATATCTTAGTAATAATTTGGTTCACCAGTTTGGTATTTTTGGTTATACTGTTCTATGCTCTTCAAATTCATACAGTGTTTGGCACTTTTCAATATTTTTGGTAGAGCGCCTCTGATGAGTCTTGAATAGACGAAACGCGCGTCAGGCGTAGCAAAATTTATTGTCTGGAACTTTGTTGTCATTTGTATTTCTTAAAAAAACCAACGAGTTTTCCATATTATAACTTTTATAGGAAATTCAGGAAAATATCATCTGTCAAGTCTTGTGGTGTTCTTTATGCGTGTTATAGTTGTTTTCATTGTTCTGAAAAATAAATAAATAAATGCCGATTTATATACCAAAAATACAAGTATCTTTATAAATGTACAATATAATAAATGTAGTAAACATAGCGTAACCATTAGCATGGTATTGGATTAAAGTTTAACCTCGAACTAAACCTTGATAGTTAGTTAAAGATGAATAAAAATTAACATCAGTTATAAAACAAATCATTCTACTTACATTTTGTTAGAGATGTGTATCAAGATGTGTTTCCTCTCTCTTGAAAGATAAAATTCGGGTCAGGTGAGCTAAAAAGTGAAACCAAGTTGAAATCCGTCATGATTGTGCAATGAAAACTCAAAGAAGAAATGATTTTTTTTTAAATTGTATAAGGTCAAAGCAAACTTTCCACTCTTAATGTATAATAAAATATGATAACCTTGGTCTATAAACTGACAGTCTGACCATTAAAATATGACAATCTCACAAATATAAAACATTTAATGTTATAAATCTGAGAAACAAATGTCCATAATACCTGAGAAAAATGACAAAAGTTTTATTTACAATACAGTAAATCAAATCTTAAAACTGGTTATAGCAAGACTTCATGGGAAATGAAAAATCTACGCCTACATGCGTGATTTAGATTTATGTCATGACACGAATGTACTTATGATTTAAGGATCGACCATTACCTTGAAGGGGCGAGTTTTGCTTTTTTTTCTAAAATAGTTATTTGAATCTGATTTTTAGTAAAAAATAAAATTTTTGAAGCAGAGGTCAAGAAAACAAATATTGGATTTCTGCTTCATAGAATAATGCTTAAGGATGTTTGCTGGTCAGTTTGAAAATAACAAGGGATCTAAATTTATATATTTGATGGATATACCATAGGTGAAGGTATAAAATAAGCTTAAAAAATTCTTAGGTTGCTGAACTTGTTTTCGAGATAATAAGCGTTGAAAATTTGGCGGGAAAAGGCTTTCTCTGACCTTTTCATAGGTTTAACATTAGACTTGTTTAAATGTAAAAACCTATGAAGAAATAACAAGAAATTTTTAAAACTTTGTTCATACACTCCTAATGACTCAATAAAAAATATTATAAAAAGAAAATAGGGGGTTACTGTGCAAAAATATTATCTGTATTTTGATGGTAAAATCCAGAGGATTCCGAAAATCTGACAGAAATCTCAAAAATTGACCAGCAATCATCCTTAAATATTTTTTTTAAATGTCATCGCGCATAAATATTTTCCCCCCACAGGGACCAAAAACAAAAAAACCAAACCCACCCTTATTTAGAGTTAAATGGTCGGTCCCTAATTGTTAGTTTTATTTCGGACTTCTGCTCCAGTTTATTCATGGTTAGAATCATTACTACACTTACCTTTGACATATTTCCAAGACGAAAAAAACAAGACAAGACAAGACGGTGGTATTTACATCCTAATTCTCTTGTAAAATATACTGAAATTGCAAATGTTATTTTTCCGTCTACAGGGAAATTAACTCTCACTTTTGAACTTTTGTAGCTACGGCAAACTTTTTGCCGTAGCTACATATACAAAGGAACGATTTACATTCGTGTAAAGTATAAGCAGTGAACATTTTGAAAATCACCACATACACAAATCAATTGAAAGTATTTTACTTATCAAAATGACACGAAACACTTGCATGACTTGGGTTCACTCTTGTTTGACTTGAGTTCATGTACATGATTACAGATGATACTAGTAGATGACAATCAGAAGTGGCATAAGTGTACGCGACATAACCTACATTTATAAACAAAAATTAAAACAAATCGCAATGGAAAACAGTCAGCATTCTTCGTTAGGACAGTGGTGACTGACTCTACTCGCTGTTTTCCAATTGGCCATATATTAAAATATAATGTGTAAGATTCAAAACCAGTCTTAAAATGACAAAAAATAACCATTCTTTGTAAAGTATGTGTTGTGTTATGGTATTCTCTATACATTCCGTCGTATTTTGTATGGCCACGGTTTTTCTTATCTATGAATTTGTTCTTTGTCCCTTTAATATGTATGTTTTTTGCATATGCTGTGCGTTTTTTCCGTCTTGTCTTTTATTTGTCTTTGTTGTTTTTGAACTTACGATAATCATATGCCCCATTGGAATGTAGTTGAACTCAAACATTGTATCCTAGCTTTCTTATAAAGTATACTGAAGTTGCATGTTTTCTTTTCTGTCTAAGATTACAATGAAATAGGAAAATTTTACTTCAAGACACGAAACGTGACAAAAATTGATAAAACAGCAGTTCTACCAAATTAGTGGCAGATAATTATATCCAAAAGACCGAAACGCTGACTTCTTGAAAGATTACAGGAAAAAGAGGAAATGTTTTTTTTTCATTTTCATTATATAAGATGTATTTAGTAAGGCTTCCGGTGACGTTCTTTTATATACAGGTTTGTCTTTGGGACAGAGATTATTTTTAATTTAGGGGGTCATGGGATGGTTGAAAGACCACATCGTACTGATAGGACATTGGGTTTAAAGCACTACTGTTTGGTAAGCAAGATATGCCTTCTGGTTTCTATGAAGTTCAAAAGTGAGAGTCAAATATTTAGTCAGTTTTTTTTTCATGAGTGACCTTTAAGATATATCTTTCTTGTGCTTTCAAACGACTAAAACGTTGCATCGTTCTTGTTATTTATTGTTTAATTAAAATGTCTCTTTCATTATGGAGTTATATATTGTTAAAATGTTTGCTTCGATACCTGTACTGCTACCTCTTTTATAGTTTCTGTTGAATTTCCATAGTACGACTATTTGAACGATCCAATTCGAGGCCATCATATGCCAACTTTTTTTTTTACATCATACGACCTGCACTGTATACGAATGTTCTTACATGCAATAGATGCTAAAATGTCAAAGAAAGACTATTCTTTGTACAGTATGTGTTGTGTTATGTTATTCGCAATACTTTCCGTCGTATTTTGTATGATTTTTCTTATCTATAAATCTATCTGTTCCTTGTCCCTTAAATGTGTATTTTGCAAATAAAGACATTTATGTATTTTGCATATGCTGTGCGTTTTTTTTTCCGTCTTGTCTTTTATTTGTCTTTGCTGTTTCTGGACTTGAGATATTTAAATGCCCAATTCTTAAAGTGGTATTTATATCCTAATTTTCTTGTAAAATATACTGAAATTGCAAATGTTACTTTCCGTCTACAGGGAAATTTTACTTCAAGACACGAAACGTGACAAAATTGATAAAACAGCAGTTCTACCAAATAAGTGGCAGATAATTATATCCAAAGGACTGAAACGCTGATTTCTTGAAAAATTACGGGAGAAAAGAGGAAATTTTTTTTTTTCATTTTCATTATATAACGCGTTAAGATGTATTTAGTAAGGCTTCCAGTGACATTCTATTATAGTTTAGCTTTTTCTTCGAGACAGAGATTATTCTACATTTAAGCCTTTCGGATCACGGGATGGTAAAAAGTCCGCATCTTACTGATAGGACATTGGGTTTAAAGCACTACTGTTTGGTAAGCAAGATATGCCTTCTGGTTTCTATGAAGTTTAAAAGTGAGAGTCAAATATTTAGTAAATTCATTGATATGCATCCTTTTGTAATGAGTGACCTCTTAGATATATCTTTCTTGTGCTTTCAAAAGACTAAAATGTTGCATCGTTCTTGTTTGATTGATTGATTGATTGATTGATTGATTGATTGATTGATTGATTGATTCTCTTTATTTCCACCATTTCTGATGAGTTATTATTGAATTGAAATGTCTCTAGTCTTTCATTATGGACTTATAGCACATAGTCCATATTCTTTCGTTTTTAATATTATATATTGTTAAAATATTTGCTTCAATGCCTGTACTGCTAACTCTTTTAAAGTTTCTGTTGAATTGGCGTAGTAAGACAAATGTGAAGATTCAATCCGTGGTCATCCTATTAGAGCTTTTTTTTCTCTAATTTTCATTCGATTTATCAACCTTTCAACCATTGTGAAAAATATTTTCTCACCTCTAGTGAAAACTTTGTTCCAAGCGTTAATGCACGTTCAATTGATGATCAACTTCTTGCATTTTTTTACCGAAAAACCTTCTACAACCTAATTTTCGATGATAATGGAATTTCTTACGTCCCGAGAAATAAATTTGATATTTAATCCCTCGGCAAGCCTCGTCGTTAAGATAATCAAATTTGTTTCCCTTGATGTTAGATATTCCATAATCAAGAAGCTTTATTTGAACATCAAACGACATGTCTATGTTTCACCATCCGATCACAAGGTAATTAAGACATTTTTAGAACAGCTTTAAAAATCTGGCCCGTGACACAAAGGTTGTGGTAGTGTAACACATGTGTAAGAGTTAAAAGTTAAAAGAACCTTTATTCAATGCAGACAGTTACTGTAACCAGAAGAATCCCTATCCGTCCATATTCCCCCAAACAAACAAACAAACAAACAAAAACAACAAAGCAATCAAAGCTGCGCGATCGCAAAGTTCCGGAGATTTTATGTGAATCGCCCAGTCGCAAAAAATATCTTGTGACCGCATCTATTCATAAACCCCTTGATACACTTTCAGCAAACTTTACAGGAAACGAAAAACATTACATGGAAATGTTAATGAAAAAATACCATGGCGCCAGGAAAGAAATGGAGTTCGATCTCTGAGATGAGTGCAGATGTTGGTTTGTCATAGGGTGTTGTTTTGTCTTCCTTTACCGGATTTGACACACGTACTGAATAGACTATTGGCAACGCGACGGGTGTGCTTTAGCAAGCAGGAACTGCTTACTTTTCCGAAGCACCTGAGTTTACTTTTGTTTCGACTGGAGATCGCGTTGTTGATTGACATTGAGTTATTTTGTGTTTCCATGTTTTACATGTTGTCTGTTTTTGTCCCGTTCTTGTTGGTGTTTACTGGTTTTGTCTCTGCCCTTTTCGGACTTTTGACATTCGGATACCCCATTGGTACCTCTGCTTCTTTCAATGTATACCTAGGGTATCCTTTTGTTACCCTGCTCACGAAGTTCTTAGTTTTTTTTTCAATATCTTATTCAAGATCATCCAAGTAATTGATAAATATAATTAAACTTTTAACATGCTATATGCTTCAAAGTAAATCCTTCGAAGAGAGCTGGTTCTTTTCTGTTTACAGCTAATTCAATAAGCTCATTTTTTGGCAGAACACATCTGTCATGTCTGTTTTTATAAAAACAACCAATATTTTTTTTAGAAATCACATTCTTATACAAACATATTTATTTGTCTAGAAATAAGAACTAAATATATGCTTGAGGTCACGCAATCAGACATATATATAGTCACAAGAATGGATTTGTTAATGTTTATGTTTGTCATTCAAATAGTTTTGATCCAAGCCTGAAAGCGTTCGAAATTGAAATACATGTATACTACAAGTCGATCCCTAATCTAAAAAAAAAGTTAATCTAACCAAAGCTTTTAGCTACATTAATACAGCGGGTCTTAAATCATTTTCTTTAAATTGTGGAAATGAAGTTTTTCCTTTTTTACCACTTATGTGATTACAGACAAACACGAGGGCAATCAATATTAATATTTCTATACAAAAGAGACTAAACGAAAGTTTTAGTGTTGTTGACATTGCATGTGTAAATAAAGATAAGAGCAATTCTAATCATACCGAAATAAACTAGATGATAGATTTCAAATCTATTAGAAGAAGAGACAAAAACAGAGCGAAGAAATGTAGGAGAAAATGCAGATCACAATGCTACTGACTTGATTCAGTCATTTTTAATCAAATGCTGGGTTAGGCCATGTAAATTACGCTGAAATTGTGGTTTTAAGGTCCAGGTGGTATCGCAGAGCCGTCTCAAGACAATGACAGTGAGTTGGGTTGTCTCTTTACAACAGACAGTACTAACAGACAGATTATCAACAATCACGAGGAATTTCTTCCGACAGAGTTTTGAATATTTTCCGACATTGGCGAGTTTGAATCAAATTAATATGTTAAATAGTATTATTATATATGACTGTAAATAACTTAGATTTTCATTGGTTGAAAGGGTATTTTTCAGCTTGTTGCAAAATATGATGATCACCGCGCAATTGTGCACGCGAGGTGATCATTACTTGTGTAAGCTTCAATTAACGTGTGCCTAAATTTAGTATCAGGGAAAATCCGTACTTATATTTGTGACGTCATAAATGAAGTTGTTAAAAATAAAACTGTTAAATGTCCAGTACCAATGCCAGTTTTTAATTACCTTTAATAACTGATCGAATATTACTTTAAATTTTAATTCTAAATGAAAAAAAAAAACAGTTTTGTTAAATTTTATATTGTTAACTTTTCTTGATGGTAATACAATACTTTTGAAAAAAAAATTGTTGCATGTGTCATACATAAAACAATTGATAACTTTAGATTTCAGTTAATATCATGATTTATCAACCCTCGAGATCTATAATCACCTCGGACGATGGCCTCGGTAATTATCTGATGTCTCTTGGGTTGATAAATCATGATATTAACCTCATCTAAACTCATTAATTGTATAGTGTAAGTTATAATATTAAACAATACGACGATTTGTAAGCTTCATGTACATGTACATGTAAATGAGTCATTATCAAAAATTGGCAGATTTCATGTCCCAGTTGTTTTCATGTAATTAAAAATATTTTTTAATCATCATTTGGACAAACTGAGAGTCTACAACTGAATATAAGTATATTATGCATTAAAATACTCAATATCTCGTCAATTTATTCATTTTTAATAAAAAAAACCCAAAGTTTGAAATTTTCCTATCCTCTAATTTAGTGGTGTCCAGTGCATATGTAAGGTCATTTTTTCTTAATTCCAACTAAAGAGGGAGGTTGCAGAATGGCAATTTCTGTAAAAAATCTTTTTATTATGATTGTCTCTTGTACTTTATTTACATAATTTTATCATAAATTCACTACATTAAAAAAAATAATGATTTAAATATTTGTCCATGAGGTCATATTCCCTCCTGTTACCACTGCCTAAATTTTTGTTATAAAGCACAATGATTTAAACAATCACAATTACATAGTTATAAAAACAATGATGACCATATGTTACAGTTCTGTTGGCAGTACTTTTAGTCTTAGTTTTAAATATGATGTTTTAAGCATACACAGTCAACTATCTATTAAATCATAACCAAAATTGTCTAGTGTTTGTGTTACAGAAAGTGTTTTAGTATGACTATTCCCGGGCACAGATACATGGAATAATTATTTTGTTAACAATTAAGAAGCAGCTTAGAGTTGACAAAGCTTTGCAAATCATTGTTCTGTTTTCTTTTTTATTTTAACGTCGTCATTCAATTGGTACATACATGTGTCACATCTTTTTATCACATCGTAGTTATTCATTTCATTTTGTTCACAGATATGGCTTTAAGTGCTGCTGAAAAGCAAAGAAGATACCGGCAAAGGAGAGATGCCAGTCCTAATCGAAGGCAACAGTTACTGAAAAAAGAAAAGTTAAAATACAGAAACGATCTTGCTTTAGGAAAAAAAAATGTTTCCCAAATGTCTGAAAGAGAGAAGAGCGTCATGAGGAAAAGATGGAGAAAGCAAAAGCAAGAACTTAAAGAAAGAACCAAAATGTTAAAAAATCTAGAGACTCCCCCTGCCTCTCCATCTCACCAATCAGAACCTGTTCCATCAACTTCGACTAGATCATCAAAAACCGTTACGCTGAATCAAGAAGAAAACAAACAGAAGAGCAACAGAGAGAGTAAACTAGAGAGTGCTAAAAAGGCTAAAGTTTCAAAATGCTACAGAGATTTAGCTAAGAAGAATTTTGAGATCAAGATTCTCAAAAAGAAAGTTGATTCCTTTAGAAAAACAATTAAAAGAGAACAAAACAAAACACACACAACCACACAAGAACCACCCACACCGCGAACGCTTACTAGAAACCCAATGAAGAGGTCAAAGAAAACCATAAGTCATGCTCTTCTATTTCATCACACAATGTTAGCTCAGATGAGAAGAGACAAAAAAGAAGGAAAAAGATACATGATGAGCCTTTTAACAGGACAGTTACTTCGCAAGTACAAGCTTAAAACTAAAGCTCTCAAGACAATAGGTTGTAGTTTTAGAAGGAAAGCAAGAAATACTAAAGGTTCTTTAAGTTCTCGTCTAAGAACACATGTTATTCAGTTTTTACATTCTGACTTCTTGCAATGACTTCTTGCAATTTTTACAAGCAGACTTCTTGCAATCTCTTCTAGACAAAAAAGACCGTAGACTAGCTCTCTCTTTCAACCTCACGTTCCGTTATATTGATGATGTCCTTTCACTAAACAATTCTCGATTTGGTGACTTTCTCCATCTCATATATCCACAGGAGCTTGAGATAAAGGACACAACGGATTCTAGGAAGTCTGCTTCATTTTTAGATCTACATCTCGAAATTGACTCTCAAGGAAGACTTTCAACAAGGCTCTATGACAAACGTGATGACTTCAACTTTCCAATCGTCAACTTCCCCTTCTTGTGTAGCAATATTCCGTCAGCTCCAGCATATGGAGTTTACGTATCTCAATTGATTCGTTACTCCAGAGCGTGCGGGACTTACATCGATTTCCTTAGCAGAGCGACACGTCTGACGCAAAAATTGCTCACACAGGGTTATGTTGCTCCTCGGTTGCTGTCTTCACTCAAGAAATTTTACGGAAGACATCATGCACTTATAGACAAATATGGGATTTCGATCTCTCAGATGAGTGCAGATGTTGGTTTGTCATAGTGTGTTATTTTGTCTTCCTTTACTGGATTTGACACGCTGAATGGACTATTGGCAACGCGACGGGTGTGCTATAGCAAGCAGGAACTGCTTACTCTTCCGGAACACCTGAGTTCACTCTTGTTTCGACTGGAGTTCGCGTTGTTGATTGATATTCAGTTGTTTTGTGTTTCCATGTTTTACGTGTTGTCTGTTTTTGTCCCGTTCTTGTTTGTGTTTACTGGTTTAGTCTCTGCCCTTTCGGACTTTTGACATTCGGATACCCCATTGGTACCTCTGCTTCTTACAAAGAGATGATGTATCAAGATTAACATCAGGAAAGAAGTCAACTTTATCCCGTAATGGTATTAAGAAACAAAAAAGGTTGCTGTGTGATACAATGCAAAATCTACATAAAAGATATACAGCAGAGAATCAAAATTTTCAAATCAGCTATTCCGTATTCTGTCGCTTACGACCATTTTGGATAGTTCACCCCACAGAAACAGATAGACAAACATGTCTTTGTAAAATGTGTGAAAATACTAGATTTCTGACAAACTGTCTACAAAGCAATAACATAATAGACACAAACAATCTGTCAGAGCTTTGTAAAAGGGTAGTCTGCAGTACTTTAGATAAAGACTGTATGTATGGCACATGCCAGACGTGTCATGACAAGAAAGTTGTCAATATGGCAATAGCAGAGAACAAGAAAGTGACCTGGAACCAGTGGACAAGTGTACGAGAAACAAGAACATTTAAGACAGGCGAAGAAAAAGAAATTAATCTGATAAAAAAGGAAGTGAAGTGTGGATCTTTAAAGACAGCAATACAAGAGTTTGAAAATGCCCTTAAACCAAAAGTTACAAAACATCTTTATAATATTCGAAACCAGTGTAGTTATTATAAACAGCTGAAAGAAGAATTGACCGATAATGAATGTTTAATACACATAGACTATGCAGAAAACTATGTTGGCAAACTTCATGAAGAAATCCAAAGTGTTCATTTTGGTGCCTCGCAGCCCCAAATTACTTTGCATACTGGTGTGTTTTTTACTAAAGATCTCCCTGGTGGATCAACATTTTGCACTTTATCCGACTCTCTTGAGCATGGACCTGCAGCTGTATGGACACATATTCGGTCAGTCCTTAATGAAATTAAGGTAAAATATCCTAATATTACAATTTGCCATTTTTTTAGTGATGGGCCTGTCACACAGTACAAACAGAAAAAGAACTTTTATTTGCTATCAACTGAAATTTTTAAATATGGTTTTGAGTGTGCTTCCTGGAACTTTCACGAAGCAGGTCACGGAAAAGGCATTCCTGATGCCGTAGGAGGGAGCCTGAAACGAACTGCAGACACACGGGTCAGATGTGGTGAAGATATGACTTCGGCATCAAAGTTTAAAGAAGTTTTAGATAAATCAGGAACAAATGTTACACTATTTGTAATCGACCCAAAAGAAGTCAAGCTTTTTGAGGACCAAAATGCAGCTTCGTTTAAGCAGCTCAAGGCAATACCTAACACATTGCAGCTACACCAGATTAAAAGTGTATCTCCTTCTGTTGTCCTATACAGAGATGTTAGCTGCTTCTGTGGTTTTAAGGACAGTGTCATATGCAAAGGTCACGAATTCAAAGAGAAAACATTTAATATAGAGCCCATTGCGACAGCTGTAAGACAAAAAAAACTCAAAACCAAAGTGTACAAAGAGTAAAGACGTATGTAAAGACCACACAGAAACTGACACTTACAAAGAAAATGAAGATTGTAATATAAATTTGACTGAAGAACATAATGTTAATTTGTCTAAAGAACAGAATGTATTTTTTTCTGAAGAACGAAATGAAAACTTCTGGACACAATTTCTCAAAGCACTATGTCAATGTACAAATTACGCAAGTTTTAAAGAGAAATGCGAAGGAATTCAGATGACAGATGTTGAAGGACAAGAACGTTCTATTTTGGAATGTAAAGCTACAGTTGACCAAAAGGCTATTGACTTGTGCCTTATGACATTCCTACAACAAGAGCTTTGTTTCCTACTATTGTAAGAGCTGATGGAGACTGTCTTCCTGGTTGTGGAAGCGTATTTGTATATGGGGATGACAGTCATGCTAGTGAGATAAGATTGAGAATTATCTTAGAATTTGTCTTACATGAGGAATATTATTTGGACAGAAAACATTTTGAACTAACGATGTCATCAGGAAAAATTAGAGACCTTAGAAAATCTATTGCAATGTATTCTGAAGCTTATATCCCTGGTGAACATCTTAGTGAGAATCATATAAAAACTATTTATCAACAAGAAGTAATGAGTATAGCAAAACCCCAAAAATATATGGGAATGTGGCAGATATTTGGACTCGCAAGTGTTTTGAAATTGAAGATTTTTTCGTGTTATCCCAAACGTGGAAATCCCAATGTTCGTGAAGATCTACATCGACTGATTACTCCAAGATTAAACCCAACGGCAACTAATCATGTGGCAGTAATCATGTGGAGTAGTACTAGATGCTATATGGTAGAAACTCACTGGGTGCCAAATCACTTTTTGCCTATGCTACCTGTAGACAAGATCTGTATTGATGCAGAAGTAGTGGAAAGTGTTGATGAAAGTAGATGCGATGATGTCTTTGAAGTCCTGTTTCAAATGCAGAATGACAGTACTGAAAACGAAGAAGCTAAGGAAACAGTTAATGACAATGTAGAGATGAAGATAAATCAAGAGATAAAAGTTGAATTACTCGAAAATGAAAATGAACAAACAGAAATGGATGTAGAATTTGAGGAAAACAGGAGGTTTAGTTTGAACGACTTTGAAGTTGGAGAGTTTGTTCTTGTCAAGTATGATGATAGTGATTTTCCAGGGAAAATAATCAAAATTAATACTTTACGACAAGAACTCTATGTCCAGTGCATGCAACCAGTCACTGAAAATACCATAAATTTGTACATGTGGCCGAGAAAGAAGGATTGTTGTTGGTATCAACTAGAAAACGTGCTGATGAAATTACAAGCACCAACTCCAATCGATGGGGAAAAGCAGTACAAATTTGATTTTTCCAAATGACAAGTTGTTGTTGAACTTATATTTGTTTTGTGCTTTACTATTTAGAAGTTTATTTTGAATGTTTTTGATAATATGAAAAAAAAATACCATTTTTTTTGTGAAAATAACATTCCCTCCTGTTACCAGTTTCTTTACTGTTACAGAACATTCCTTCATGTTACCATTTATATTTTTGTTCAATTCTTTACATAATGAACAATAATTTTATGAAAAAAATGTTATTTATCAAATTTAAGTTGTCCATTTTAAATTAACTTGGATCATTATGTTGTTGCATCTATACAAACATTTCTACGACAAATTACATACATTAAATTTAGGTTTGTCAAATGTTTAAAAATACATTATTTTGTATAGTAAAAATGTTCTAACTGAAACTTTTTTTTTCAGAAATTTTGATTTTTAAGATAAATAATACTGCAAGTAGTAATTAAAAGCATAAAATTTGTTTATCAGCTTGCATTCTTTTTCACTATAAGTATCTTTTAAAAATGTCACCCCCTTGTAACAGGAAGGAATCTAAAACGTTGGTTACCGTTTAAACCATAAAATTGAATTACAGACAGTAATTTTGACTTTCATTATGTTTGTTCTTTGTTCTGGGTTAATAAAATTATTGTTCTGAAGACACTTATTTTTGTGTTTTACACCAACTGAAAAATTGACAATTTCTGATAATGACTCAAATGCCTTTTTGTATTGATTTTTGTGTTGTTAAGGTATCAAAATACAAATATAACAATTCTTATTCATGTTTCGTCTTCAATTGCAAACCTAAGATGGAAATAAAGCTAGCTTTTTCTATATAAAGCTTGATGTTAAGTACCATATTTTATTATCTTTGTTTCTTGTGTTTTTGATATTCTGACTAGTGCCTTTTAGGAATGTCCTAAAGATTGTCGATCATTATCAGTTCATTTGCCATGGCACCCGCTAAGGACACAAATTTAATTCAGGGAGTTTTCTTCTTTATTTTTCCTTTTTTTCAAATAAAAAAATACATGTCACGAGGTTGTTTTCAATATTTTATACACAAAATGTCTAATACGTTTGTATTAAGTATTAAGTTATCTGTTTATCTAACACGGTGATCTATTGTTCCTCAAAGTGTAAATTTGCCATGTTTTCATTGATAATTCAATATATACGACGTACATAGCGAGACCTGCAGGGAAATAATATTAAGTTCAAACAACAGTTAGTCACGATAACGTTGGAGTATTTCTATTCAATTTACTGTTATAAAAGAAAACTCGTTTCAAAATATTTAAATATGAACTTGAGTTTGCTGTGTTGATTGTTTTTCAGTTGTTTTTGCCTTTTTTCGTTTCTGGTTCTCGTTCGTGTTTTCTGGATTTGTCTTTGCCCTTTCGAAATTTGGATGCTCCATTGGCACCTCTGCTTCTATCAAAATCATTCTCGAGTACCACCATTACAAGTAAAATCTCAACCATACATTCCAAAAATAGATTTATAGGTATGAAGCAAAGGTGTACCAAACGGGGCAACCGAATGTCGTAAAATATGTAGACATGAAAACATTACAAAAACAAATTCTACAACAAAGAAAAACACAAATTATAACCAAATCACGATCAGCACACTTTATTGATAAAATTCGAAATGCAATAGAACACAGGCCCATTAGAAAAAGCATAAATGCTTGCTATAGCACATCGATCAGGTTGCCAACTACAGTAAAAGAGTGGGTCAAAGACGGTAAAGATGTCAATACTTGATATATACATATATATGTCAAAACAATATCTACAAGCCCTTGATGTTTTCCTAAAAAAGTTCTTAAATTACAAGAACCGGGCAGCAAAGTTAAACCTGTATTAGCGACTTGACTGTAAGACATGATGCTCTATTAAGAAAATCACAATAATACCAACAAAGCCCTGGAAGAATGTTATTTTTCTTAAACGTGACTCAATATTAAACTACCTTTAAAAACCGTAACCAGGCATTTGAAATACGGTAAAATCAAATGAATATGTTGAATTAACAACAGACGCACATAGGAGTCAAGCAGTTAACTTTTCAGTTCCAGTTCCCACACGATCCGGTCTGTACATTACTTACTATCCCGGCTTTTATTTTAACGACTGCTGCTCTTCAGTCTTATACATATGCGTCTCTTGGCGTTGAGCAATCAAGTTGTTTATTGTAAAGCCTTAACACTTTGCCATCATGTACTTTTCGAAAGCATGCCTCAATGACACTCGAACTTGGAATAGATTTCATTTTTGTAGACAAAAAAGTCCAATGAAATCAAATTTATGCAAATGGGTCACAATTGGTGTATTTCGGACCTATTCTTATCAGGAAGAATAAGCCTAAGTACGGCGCCGCAGTTTGCTGTACCAACAATATACTATATTTCTTTATCCGACTAAAAACGAAAAGGCAATTTTTGCTTGCTGCCAAATATATGTCGTTTTTTCAAAGACCCATTTAGTATAAGTCAAATTCTTCGAGTTTAATACAAAATGCATGGGTAATAAAAACATAATCTACCTTAAAAGATTTAAAGAATCTTTTTCAACCTAACGCCTCTTCAATCTAAACCTTATGCCTATTCTAAATGCAAAGAATTGTCAAATAGCGTAAATGTCTTTAAATTGATGCATTTCATGAGGTAACTCATCATAATACCATGCCTTACAAATCATGTATCTAGTATCTGGTATCTGCTAAACAGAAATCCCTGATGTATATTATTGTTTCTTTTAATGAGTCTTCCTTGCATAACTAGACATTTAAAACTTGATTTCTTTTATTGAAGTTAATATTTATTTGACGTTGTATTCCTTTTTCTTTCTGTGCTGTCATGTTTTATGCATATCAGCTTGAAATTGGATCAACATGTAACGTTCAACATTCAACATTCACTTTCTTTATTTTTTTTTTTTTGTTCAACATTCTTAACTATTGAACCAGATTTCATTCAACTCAACGTTCAAATTTCGAAATTTTTCTTACTTCAATATCTAACTAAGAAAAATTTTGAATGTTGAACGGTGTACTGAAATCTGGTTCAATATTGAACTAAGAAAAATTAAGAATGTTGAACATTGTACTGAAATCTGGTTCAATATTGAACTTAGAAAAATTTCGAATGTTGAACAAACAAAACAATTAGAAATTTTGAATGTGAATATTAAACGTTGAATGTTGAACCAACTTGACGCTGGTAACACAAGGAAAAGGTTGGATTGAGTACAAGTGCATGTATACTATTAATGTTTTTTCTATAGTATTTTCACAAACTACAATAAACTAAGTAATGGTTGGCCCACGCGAGTTTGATATACAATCCTAGATTATTTCGCTTTGAGGGCTTATTCTAAATAAAGTATGAAAAAAAACAATCAAAACTGGGACGAGCAAGGCAGAGAGATACCAGAGAAATTGAATAACGCCTCACTCACTCACTCACTCACTCACTCACTCACTCACTTCACATGAACAATTCAAATTACGATTGGCACACCTGATCAAACGCAGCTTTTTCAAAAAGAATTCAAAATGCAGGTACACATATATGGAGAATTATTATACTAAGACTTACTTTGTTATTAATGATTGTAAGAAAGAGAACAAATTAAAAGAAGAACAAATAATCGCCATGCTCATCTATCTTATAGACGACATAATTGTTCAGTTGGAGGACGTATCTTTCAGTAAACAATAGGGATTCCAATGGGCATTTATGATGCGCACCTTTGCTTGCTGATTTGTCTCTTCATTCATATAAAGCAGACTACTTACAATCTCTTCTAGACAAAAAAGATCGTAGACTGGCTCTCTCTTTTAACCTCACTTGATGTCCTTTTACTGAACGGTTTTCGATTTGATGACTTTCTCCATGCATCTCATATATCTTCAGGAACCTGAAATTTTCTTTAAAGGACACAATGGATTCTAGAAAGTCTACTTCATATTTAGATTTACATTTCGAAAAGACTCTAAAAAAACTTTCGCCAAAGCTCTAAGACAAACGGGATGACTTCAACTTTACAATCGTCAAATTATTCTTTTTGTGTAGCAACATTCCATCTACAGGTTATGGATGTTACTCTAGAGCATATAATACGGAAATTTCACCGATTTCCTTAGAAAAGCGTCACGTCTGACAGAAAAATTGCTAACGCATGGTTACGTTGCTCGCGTGTAACATATACCTCTTTATTGTCATAACCCAAAATTGCAATGGTATATGCTCCACGAAAGCTGTTTTCAATCAAGAAATTTTCCGAAAGACATCGTGCGCTCATACACCATGGGGTTCCTTTTTTAAGATGAGTGTAAATGATGGTTTGTCTTTCTTTACCAGATTTGACAAACTGAATCGAAAATTGGCAGAGTGTACTACAGCAAACAGGAACTGCGTACTCTACTGGAGCACCCGAGTTCAATCTTCTTACGACTTGAGTTCGCGTTGTTTTTGTGTTTCTTATGATTTGTGTTTCCTCATGCTGTTCTTGTTCGTGTTTACTAATTTTGTCGTTTACCTTTCAGACTTACACACTCAAATGCCCCATTGTTGCCCCTTTGCTTCTTTCTCTAATGACAACTTAAAATGTCTTAAATAGTTTGTAATCATTTGCAATAGCCCGATTTCTTCGAATTTACATTCATCATAAATAAAACGTAATTGTTTTTTGAAAATACGTATAGATATATTCCTTCATAATACTGTCTGAAAAATCAATTGTATTAAATTATCTTTTAAAATATCTGTGTACTATCACATTAATTCGTTACTGATTGTCCCTTAAAGTGCAAATACTCCATGTTTTCATCGATAATCCTTTTGCGTTTTACTGTTTATAGGTTCAAACACCAGCCTGTCACAATATCGTTCCAGTGCATTTTTTTACTTCAGAGTGATTTGGTGCTTTGTTCAATAGGTCAAAAGATAAAAACTAGAAAATAGTTAGAAGTTGAATAAGTGTACGCAAAACAACCTACACATATAAGCAGCACATTAAAACAAGTCGCAGTAGCCTTCAAAGTGAGTGAGTTGGTGTTTTACGCCCTTGCAACGCTATATAAGTTATTCAAAGGCGATGAATCTGAAAAGGATGATACAATGAACATGAAATGATGATGATAAATGAAATATGGAAGAGGGGCGAGGGGTGGGAAACAAAGGAATAGTAATTTGAAGACCACAGGAAATAAGGGCAGAAAATTAAGCCTATGTGGTGCACTACTTTGCGGTCCACAAAGGGGTCTTTTACGTGCATGAAGCGTGGTATTCTCCAAACAGGTTGAACCACTATGGTCAACGGTCAGGGTTTTCGTATTGTAGACCTAACGGCCCCCGCGGACGAGGGCAACCCTATCCAGCCACCTAGGGCCACCTTGATTGCTCTGTGGGCTTACTCCGATGTCATAATCCCAATATTACGACAAGTTAGGCTCTGCTGTGGGCCTATTCGCATCCCGGGCCCCACACGGGACCCTTCAAAGTGACCAGTGGTCCCAACCCGCTGTTCTTGAAAAACAACATATAACGGATAGACAATGAGTGCAATCATAAGCTCGTTTGAAAATTATCTTTTTACGCGTACGGGTACAACATGTATATACCTCTAACATACAATTTCCTCACTAAATTTACTGATTTTTTATTATGTTAAATGCGAATAGGTAAATTGCAAAATATGATTTGTTTATAAAAGTAACTACTCATTAAAGTAATCTTAATTTATATCTATTTTAATTAAAAGTAAATCATCAAACATTGTCATAATCCTCGATTTGATATACCATTCTTTATCTAAACTTATACCAGCTAAACAGAACTCTCCTTTATATATATGAATGGTTGTTTCAATGAATTTTCCTTGTATAACTGATATTTGAAAATTTGATTCAAGTCAATATTTATTTAATTCTATTATTGTGTTGGCATTAAGTGTAATCATGTTTTATGCCTTTGAGTTTATCCTTTAACTTAATCCGTGGTTATTCCATATGAACGTAAGAAATACGTGGAAATGAGCACATGTTTACTGTTAACATTTTTGTCACAAAGTACATCAACTCAGTAATGGTTGCCCATTCTTGTTTTACTAGATAACGACAATCCTAGATTTATCTCAACACACGCACATCATCTGAAGGATTTTTTTCGAAATTAGCATAATTTTTTTTTAAATGTTCATGGTTATATGGTTTACATTTAAATAAAATAACAGACGTTTTATTATTTTTTTGGTCTTTACACAGCTCAAAAGAAACTGTACAAGTAATATGAAAAAGTTTACAACCTTTAAAGGATAAAATATTTAATTCATTACTCTTCGATTACAATGTTCCTGACATGTGTTTTAAAACATCTGGAATAAAGCCAGATTAATGGCACCAAAACCACTTCTTACATTGTGCTTTAGGGATTTGGTAGTAACGGAAACACAAAACGGTTGTAAGACACAACTTGGTGACCATCATTGTACGACATACAGCTAGGAATTTAAAAAATCTTTTCATCTGGCATAATTTTTATTTATTTTTTTTTTCTACCAATGGGGTGAATCGAAAGAAAATTTTGAAAGAACGTAAGCTTTATTGTAGAACATGATTATGAACCAGCAATATGCCTTTTTGTTTGGCATTTTGGGTATTTTAGATATTAGATACAAAAAAACTCTTCATACATGTTCTTCTTCAATTGTAAATATTAGAAGGACATAAAGGAGACAGCTTTTCTCAATAAAGCTTTGAGTTTTAGATTGTTTTCAATGAATTGTTACATAATACTGTCTAATAAGGAAATTGTATTAATTTATTGTTAAATGCATCTGTTTATTTAACATCATGATCGATTCTTTGGAAAAGAGTAAAATTCTCTTGTTTTATTGATAACAGTTAGCGCTTTATTTTCTAGTTAGACCTCCTGTATCTGCAGATTGTAAATGGATTCAAACGAGAGTTTATCACAATAAAGTTTGATCTACAACAGAAATGTCGATGCTTTGGACTGGGATTGGTATGTGTGCCTCTGATGGTTATATAGGACAGTTCAGTCATAATGAATGACGGGGTTTTCCTGACTGCAAACCAGAGTTGTGGGCCATGTTGGAAAAAATCTCACGTTCCTTACACGTTAAAGAATCCCGCTGAAGATGTCAATACGAGTATGACCAATAAGATCCCCATGGCTGTATTGTCCGATAAGATCCATTCCTTGTTATACATTTTCCAGTTTAAAAACTCTCATCCCTGTTTGGCATTGTTTCCCATTTTCTTTTGTAATTGTCGTTCGATGTTCACGATAGCACGCCTTTTATGTTCATCGTTCTGATATAGCCGAATACATTCTGCTTGGGAAAGAGAAGCAGAAGATCAATGGGGCATCCGTATGACGGTATGTCAAATGTCCAAAAGGGCTGAGAAATAATCAGTGAACACCAAGGAGAACAGCACGAAAAAACAGACAACATATAAAACACTAAAACACAAAAACTACGGAATATCATTTAAAAACGTGAACTCTAGTCGTAAAGAGAGTGAATCAACAGTTTTCCATCTTCCTCTGTCCTTTGAACGTTTGTGGATGCTGTTTCATCTTCATTTGTAAGAACTTTCGTTTTCATGTCTTTATTTAGTTCTATCCTCTAGTCAGTCTAGATTTTCCCATATAACTCCTTGTGTCGTCCAATATAAGACCTGACATGTGTGTTTTTCCTTTCCGTAATGTATGATCACCTAACTATTTTCGTTTTCTCTTCTTTATTTCAAGAACAAAAAATGTTTGGTTTGTTTTCTGCAAAAGGTCTTCGTAAGTCATTTTGTTAGGACACCATATCTGACCGCAGTCATTTGTTTATGAATAGCCGAAGTTTCTTCATGTCCGGTCCGTGTTTCTGACCATTTTCAGCCTAAGTTAAGTCTTTGCTGATATTTAATTTGATTTTCATACCTTCACAAGCATTCCAACCATATATTTAACCAAGGTTGCTAGTCAAGCTTCCTAGATATACAAAAGATATGCTTTCAATGATAGTGTCATATATGCCAATGCTTTTGCAGCTGTTCGTATTAATTCGCGTTATAATGGTCTGCTCTTTCCTATGCCTGTTTTTGCAGCATTTTCAACCATTAAAAATGTTTTCACTTACAATGTACATTTGATCATGAGAATGGGAAGGAGCCAGGTCGTCAGCAAAATCTTGGTCATCTAGTTAGTCTGTAAGATTCCATTTGATTGGATTCTCTTCCTTGGTGTTATTTCTCTTTCGATCCAATCAACGACCAAGAGGAAAAGAAAAAGGGAAAGGTTATCAAAACCTTGGAAATTGATATAAAGAAACTGTTCCGTATAATATACTGCTCGATTATCATTCAATGAATGGCTATTCGGTCAATGCAATATTTTCTAGTAAACCTGCATAGTGGTCTCGCAGTTTTTATTCTACTGCTATTTAAATACTATCTTAAATTATTCTTTAAAAGATTTTCACTGGTACAGATAGTTAGTAAGAATATTTCTTTATAATTTCATTGCATAAGCTTAAGACTCACTTAAGGAAGTTTATCGATGTATCCTTGTTGTGTCTTGTAGAAGTTCCTACAGTACATTTAAGTAATGAGTGGTTTGAGAATTTTTGTTATTGTTTGAGTTTACGTTGAAATGCCTGGTATCAAGGATGGGCCTCGTGTCAATGGTTTGTTTTTTTCTTCTTTTATACCAATGTCCTCTTCACAATATGTGGAAATTTCTTTGCCCAGGGATTTTCTATTATCTTCATTTGCAGTTGAGAGTGTCATTGTTGAGTACCTCGTTAGTTCTATCATGCTATATCTAACAATTTCAACATAAAAACACATTTTCACTATAATCAGCTAGATACAAAGTATGGTATTCCAGTACACACCCCGCCTGCAATCTTAATACAAAATCTTGCTTCTTTTTACTCTTGTAATTAAGTTTATGTTAGCACTTATTTTATTGCTGCTTATTCTACTTGGGTCATATATAACCTTACATTTAAGATGGTTTGATCTTGTTAATATATATGCTATTATTAAGGCGGTCAAGTCATTTTCAATATATGATTGTTTTTCTAACTTTTATATTCCATCTAACGGCCATCTTGAAATTGGCCGCCAATTTTCGAATCGGGTTTATAGCTTATAAAGTTTAGTATGCTTTTACTACCACCATGCCAAATGTCATGCTTTCACCATATTTTAAGCAATTTCCCCAAAACTGCACAAATCGACTTCATTATATGGCTCCAGCTGAATTGTAATGGCTCACGATATTTAGGTCCTTTCGCCAAAACATTTATTACAAAGACAATTAACGTTTTGAAATATCTTAATATCAAATGTTTCACGGGCACCGATGCAACGAGCCCAAGTTTATCCATACATACTCAAAATATTGTTGGAGAACACATCAAAGCTTAAAATTATCCGTTTAAATTTCAAAATTGTCTAACCCTAAGGTTCTTCTTACCCCAGACATAGGTTGATCATCTTAGTAATAATTTGGTTCCCCATTTTGGTAATTTTGGTTTTATTGTTTTATGCTCTTCATAATCATATAGTGTTTGGCATTTTCGATATTTTTGGCAGAGCGCCTCTGATGAGTCTTGAATAGACGAAACGCGCGTCAGGCGTAGCAAAATTTATTGTCTGGAACTTTGTTGTCATTTTTATTTCGAACACACGTGAAGGTTAGCACTGCTGGTGGCGTTTTGATTCCCCGAGGTTATCCCGCTCCGGCACCAACACTTTTGTGTTGGAGAACACATCAAAGCTTAAAATTATCCGTTTAAATTTCAAAATTGTCTAACCCTAAGGTTCTTCCTACCCCAGACATAGGTTGATCATCTTAATAATAATTTGGATCCCCATTTTGGTAATTTTGGTTTTATTGTTTTATGCTCTTCATAATCATATAGTGTTTAGCATTTTCAATATTTTTGGTAGAGCGCCTCTGGTGAGTCTTGAATAGACGAAACGCGCATCAGGCGTAGCAAAATTTATTGTCTGGAACTTTGTTGTCTTTTTTATTTTTACATCAAATCCCTTATCTCAACTTAAATCTGCTATACATTTCTCCCTTTTTTATATGATTGTTTGTTTCAATGAATTTTGCTTGGAAGATGAACATTTGAAATTTGATTTCTTTTATTCAAATCAATATTCATAGGATATATTGCTGTTTCATTTATTGTTTTCATATAACTGAGGTCGAGTTTTATGCCTATCTGTTTGTTTGTTTACCAAAATTCGTAATACTAGTACGTTGGATTGAGGACAAGTAAACTGTTAATATTTTTAGATTATTTCTGCAAAGTACATCGACGCAGTAATACAACGTAGTTGCCCCATGCGAGTTCATTTTTACTACATGTATATGAAGACAATCCCAGAATATTTCCTTTTGAGAATATATTTAAATAATCCTTTGTTTTGAATCTAAAATTTCATCGTAACATTTCAAATAAAATGACTGAATTCTTTGTTTTTGACAATTTGCAACTTTTTATTATTTTATATTTTAATTACAATTCAAAACATATAGGATAGGTCGCATCCAACAATGAGGCACAAAATTTCAATTAAAACAAAGTAAGCTTTTGTATACATAAATGGCCTGGCCCTCAATATCTCTTTAACCATACTCACTTTCAGAGATTAGCCAGACCCGATAAACATCAGTTTTTAGTTGACAAATACCTATAACGATTATACACTTTAGCATGTTAATTTTGAAATTGTTCAAACATAAGAGTTCTTTTTACCCAAGCCATACATGTAGGTTGATCAAAGTCTAATTCAGGGTTCCAATACGGGTTCATTCAGGTTTTGTCGGTCTATGCTCTTCATACAAATTTGGAAGGGATTTCTATCTCTCAGATGAGCACAGATCTGGATTTGGCATAGAAATTGAGTATTGTCGTCCTTCACGGATAAGACCCACACTTATTCAATTGTTTGAAACGTGATGGGTGTCTTATACATGGGTTGATCAATGTTTCTGTTCCGGATTTGACTCGTCATTTAGACGAGGACATCAGGTGTCACGGGAAGGAAAAACGACGTCATTCAACATGGGACAAAGGGAACGGCATTTTCTATCAACGTTTCTTCTGTAATTATTCAACATAAGGGCAAAAATCATTTGCAACCGACAAATAAACCCACAACATTTCCAACCCATAAAAATTAATCTTAACGGAAATAAAGAAATTACTTTCTTCGTCCATTAGCGTGTTGGAATCAGTTTTTTTCCCAGTTCCTCCAAATAGTGACCGATCCCGCAAATGCGCAACCCGTGTATAGCAAGCGGGAACTGGTTTCTCTTTAGAAAGAAGCAGAGGTACCAATGGGGTATCCGAATGTCAAAAGTCCGAAAGGGCAGAGACTAAACCAGTAAACACAAACAAGAACGGGACAAAAACAGACAACACGTAAAACATGGAAACACAAAACAACTGAATATCAATCAACAACGCGAACTCCAGTCGAAACAAGAGTGAACTCAGGTGCTCCGGAAGAGTAAGCAGTTCCTGCTTGCTATAGCACACCCGTCGCGTTGCCAATAGTCCATTCAGCGTGTCAAATCCAGTAAAGGAAGACAAAACAACACACTATGACAAACCAACATCTGCACTCATCTGAGAGATCGAAATCCCATATTTGTCTATAAGTGCATGATGTCTTCCGTAAAATTTCTTGAGTGAAGACAGCAACCGAGGAGCAACATAACCCTGTGTGAGCAATTTTTGCGTCAGACGTGTCGCTCTGCTAAGGAAATCGATGTAAGTCCCGCACGCTCTGGAGTAACGAATCAATTGAGATACGTAAACTCCATAAGCTGGAGCTGACGGAATATTGCTACACAAGAAGGGGAAGTTGACGATTGGAAAGTTGAAGTCATCACGTTTGTCATAGAGCCTTGTTGAAAGTCTTCCTTGAGAGTCAATTTCGAGATGTAGATCTAAATATGAAGCAGACTTCCTAGAATCCGTTGTGTCCTTTATCTCAAGCTCCTGTGGATATATGAGATGGAGAAAGTCACCAAATCGAGAATTGTTTAGTGAAAGGACATCATCAATATAACGGAACGTGAGGTTGAAAGAGAGAGCTAGTCTACGGTCTTTTTTGTCTAGAAGAGATTGCAAGAAGTCTGCTTCATATGAATGAAGAAACAAATCAGCAAGCAAAGGTGCACAATTAGTGCCCATTGGAATCCCTATTGTTTGCTGAAAAACACGTCCACCAAACTGAACAAATATGTTGTCAATAAGAAAGTTGAGCATGTCGATTATTTGGTCTTCTGTAAATTTGTTCTTTTTCTTGGACTCATTGATGACAAAGTAAGTCTTGGTATAATCGACTACAAGAAATTTGTACCTGCGTTTTCCATTCTTTTTGAAAAAGCTGCGTTTAATCAGCTGTGCCAATCGCGATTTCAGTTGTTCATGTGGAATAGAAGTGTAAAGTGTGGAGAAATCGAATGTTTTGATGCTGTTACAAGATGAAACTGAATTAGAGTTAAGAATCTCCATCAGTTCTTTCGAATTCTTCAGGATCCACATTTGATTGACACCATTTCTAGAATAACAACAATCGTAATATTTCTGGAGGCCGGATTTTACTGCCGTAAGTATTGAAGTCAACAAAACTGAAAGAGGTTTAGTTGTACATTTGGATGACCCTGCAATGAAGCGCTGTTTGTATGGATTTTTATGTAATTTGGGAATCCAATACAGGGATGGAATGTCATCATTACTGCCACCAACAGAAAGGCCGAAGGAGGAAATGACAGATTTGTGATTGTCAATGATTTCCTCCTTAGACAGTGTTGTAGCCGTGTATGTGGTGCTGTTGCTGGTACAACCAACCCCCAATTCAGCTGTCAAACAGTCTATATAGTGTTTTTTGCACACAAAAATGATGTTATTTGGTGCTTTGTCTGCAGGTACAACAACATATTTGTCGTGTAAGGTGGACAATGTTTTGGCAACATCAGCGTTGCTGAAAATGGATGTTGCCTTAGTGCTCATTGAGCCTTTCAAAGAATTGATTCTTTTCAAAACCAATGACCTCACAGCTTTTACCCATTCTGACAAAACGTCACATTCTTTCTCCTGTTCTTTTTTGGCCCATTTTCTGGCATAGTCCTCAACTGAATCCATAATTGTTTTGAAATTATAGCTCCAGTTGATTCGTCTTGGCTCACGATATTTAGGTCCTTTAGCCAAAACATCGCGAAGTAAGTCATTTTCCACGATGTTGAGGTCACCAGTGATAACGTGGCCAGAGGGACCATATTTGAATGGGGACTTTTCACAGGTACAGTCTGGAGGTTTTGCTTTGAGGTCATTGATTTGGAAATCCCGCAACACTTGTTTATAGTTGAAAACCTTAGGTGCAATGGTGGAAGTGTAGGAATAAGAGATAATGGGAATGCTTTTATCTTTGAAGTAAGGAGGAATATGTTCCGTAACAGATTTGTGGTGTAAAATATTTCCTAAATTAATAGCATCTAACCCCTTGTTTAAAAATGGAAGTGAAAGAAAGGAACGATTGTCTTTACTGTTTTCGTGTGGAACTCCAACAGGTTTGAATAAGCAGTTGTAACCGATATCAAGAACGATAGCAGTGAGTCTATAAATGTTAGACTGAGGGTCAGTGACCGGATTTTCTAGACATTCCTTGTACAGAGTATTGAGTTTAGAAAGGGGAATAGAATACAGTTTAGTTCGAATGTGATGAATCCCTAGTGGTTTTTGGACAAACGGAAGCAATCCACTAATTGATACATCGCAAAGCTTTGGTGCGTTGTATTTTCGATGTCCATGACTGCGTTTCCGTCTCTCCGTTTTTTCAAAGAGATTCATCACATTAACATCACTGCATCTAGGGCTAGATAAATTTCTAGAAACACATGAGTTCACTCTCATTTCGACTTGGCCGATTGGTTTTGTTTTTTTGTGTAGTTTTTTTTTGTAATGTTTTTTCTATCTACCAATTTTGCCTTTGCTTTTGTTATTTGTGACATTCGATTGCCTTATTTCTATATTTCATCTTCTTAAAAAGACAACAAGGCTTTAGGATTGTTTTTGGCTATTTGTTTTGGATTGTCATATAAGGTTGGTACTTTTTATTACATGTACCTTTGTTTTCTCTGTTGTGTTATTCTAAAGCAAATTGAGAATGTCTTCCATGTAAAGAAGAAAAGAAGCACCAATGGGGATTCGGGTGTCTTAAATCGTAAAATGGAGAACGACAAAACCAGTACACACGAACGAGAACAACACGAAGAAGCACAAAACATAAAAAAAATCAACTGAACAGAAATCAAGTCTGAACGAGGGTGAACTAAGGTGCTACAGAAGAGTAAGCAGGAAGTACGCAGTTCCCGCTCGCTATAGCACATGTACACCTGTCACGCCAATTAAATTTTAATATCAGTTCAGTTGCAATAGCCCCGTATTCTTTGACTTTTGAAATATATATTGTTTCATAATACTGTCTGAAAAATCAATTGTAAAAAAATATATTTTAATGTATCTGTTTATTTCAAATTTATATTTAATTGTTATTGATTATCCCCAAAGTGCAAATTTACTATGCATCATTGGTATATTTTTACGATTTATTTTCTAGAGACCTGCAGGGAAACTGTTTATGGGTTCAAACACCAGTTTGTCAGGATAACGTTGGAGTATATTCATTGATTTCTCGGTTATTTAGTGCTTTTAGTCTAAATGTAAACATATTAAATTAAGAAGATAATGAGACGTTGAAAAAGTGTCCGCGACAGGAAGAAGCCTTTAGTGCAATTGACCTTAGACTAAAATCTAATGCATATGATTCCAAATCCAATCCTTAAATGTGAAAGAAAGAACCCCTTCTAAACAAATAACAATAACATAAAACGCGAACATACATAAACTCGTTCTAAAAATAATATCGTTCTACCAAATTTATTCAAGAGAACCGATTTGACGAATTTAACAAACATTCTCCCAATATTTTTATGAAAATTCCCTTTTTAACAAAGTGATTCGCTAACTACATATTAAATAGTAAAGGAGTAGATTTGGTTAGAACCAAAATTGGTGACTTTCTCCATCTCATATATCCACAGGAGCTTGAGATAAAGGACACAACGGATTCTAGGAAGTCTGCTTCATATTTAGATCTACATCTCGAAATTGACTCTCAAGGAAGACTTTCAACAAGGCTCTATGACAAACGTGATGACTTCAACTTTCCAATCGTCAACTTCCCCTTCTTGTGCAACAACATTCCATTTTACATATCTCAATTGATTCGTTACTCCAGAGCGCGCGGGGCTTACATCGATTTCCTTTGCAGAGCGACACGTCTGACGCAAAAATTGCTCACACAGGGTTATGTTGCATCTCGGTTGCTGTCTTCACTCAAGAAATTTTACGGAAGACATCATGCACTTATAGACAAATATGGGATTTCGATCTCTCAGATGAGTGCAGATGTTGGTTTGTCATAGGGTGTTGTTTTGTCTTCCTTTACCGGATTTGACACGGTGAATGGACTATTGCAATATTGGTGTGATATAGCAAGCAGGAACTGCTTACTCTTCCGGAGCACCTGCGTTCACTCTTGTTTCGACTGGAGTTCGCGTTGTTGATTGATATTCAGTTGTTTTGTGTTTCCATATTTTCCTGTTGTCTGTTTTTGTCCCGTTCTTGTTGGTGTTTGCTGGTTTTGTCTCTGCCATTTCAAACTTTTGACATTCGGATACCTCATTGGTACCTCTGCTTCTTTTGGCCCAAAATTTCAACTCGGTGTAAACTTTATAAAATGAATGCCAAATATGTTTTGAAAGGTTGTAATTCAAAAAAATAACAAAATCTAGGTTTAAAATGTTCAGCAGCTTAAAGAAAACTTGCCTGGAAATCGTATGATTTGTTGAATTTATAAATTTTTGGCAATTTTTGAGCATTTTTGGTTAGAAAACACTCAAATAACATAGAGCACATGCGTTGACACAAACAATTTTGTGATGAAATGCTTATAAATGGGCAAAGAATAAATGTTGTCGACCAATGCGCTCTATACTTATTTCAAGAAACCTCCAAGATGAAGCAAATATAGATATTTTCAGTTTTCAGCATGTTTATGACGTCATAATATCATACATAATGTCTTCAGCATGTTAAATTGATTGAATATGTTAAGTTTGGTCAATTAACGACTAAATTGCTTCAAATTCATTGAGATGGTAAAAAGTTGACAATTTGTGCAAATATGGGACCAATTTCAGCCCTTCCTGAACATACTCTTTTATTTATATTCTGATACAACAGGTCTAAAGATTCTTTAATTTCAATTTTCAATTTTAGCATCGTGCCTTTTACAAAATGTTTTAGATGTACATAATTGTGATTGTGAAAAGTACGTTAAATTGCTGCATTCCATTATCATATAATCCTCTTATTGTTATACCATCCTTTACAATTACCTAAACATTTATATGTTTCTGCTAAACAGAACTCCCTTATGTGTATGATTGTCTGTTTCAGTGAATTTTCCTTGCATAATTGGCATTTGAAATTTGATCAATTTTATTTAAATCAATATTTATTTGATATATAATAATTCCTCTTTCTTTCATTCTTGTTTTATAGATGTAGTACTGTTTTATGCCGATCAGTGGATTTTGAAACTAGATCCACGTTTTTCACATCGTTCACACTACAAAAACGCAGTTCCAGAGATGAAATGTGTACAATTATTCTGTTACAAATGTTATTATTTTCACAAAGTACACAAGCGCACTTACGTATAAACTATATGTTTGATAAATAACGACAATCTTATAATATCTCTGCACACGGAAATTATATTAATTTTTAAAAGCATTTGCCACAAAATATGAGTTGGTATTTGCTTCTATTGTGCGATTTGTCAATGATATATCCAAGCTACCATCAGGATGTACTTCACTCTCTTTTTCTGTCAAGATATTTGCTGATTTCATTACATTTTTTGTCTTTGCGATCCAACGTGACAGGGTCTATTTATTTATGAGCTGTTGATAGTAATAAGTTTTATTGTCTTTCTGAATTGCAATTCTGAGGTTCGCCCAATTTGGAATCTAAAACTTTAAGATGATGTAAACATCAAAGCCTTGAAATTGGCCGTGTAAATTTTAATATAACAAAACCCTAAGATTCTTTCATAGGTTAGTCATTATTTGGTTCCAGTTCGGCTTTTTCATTTGTTTTATTGTTCTTTGCTATTCATATTCAAATGTTGCTTAAATGGATTTCAATCTATGGGAGAGAATGCCTTTCATGAGTCTTGAATAGACGCACTTCAAGCCTTCTTTTTAGTAGCAGCGAGTGTTCTATAGAGAGTTCCTGTACTGTCCTTTCGTTTGTTCTTGTTGTCTTTTGTCAAAGGTTCATTCTAGTGGAATTGGACTTTGATCGTTTTGATTTTTATTGTGTGTTCGGTTTCTGTGCTTTGTCTATTAATATTGATAGGGGAAGGTTGGGCCCAAAATACTTGTTTAACTTAACCACATATTATATGTGCCTGTCCTAAGCCAGAAATCCTTGACAAAGCTTTCGTTTGTACTTGTCTTTTTAATGTTTTCTGTTCTTTGTTTAAGAAGGGGTCTATCTATTTCAGGACTGGATTTGAATTATATGCATTTTATTTAGATCATGAGCCAATTGCAGAACCGCGAGCAACGCCTACTGGTCTCGTTCAAGGCTGCTGGCGGTTGTCCGTTGTGGTTTTTCTGAATTGTCCTTTGACTGTGTCGCGTGCACTTATTCCACATCTCATTATTTTCTAATTATTTTCTGGAACTAAGTTGTACGCAATCTTAATTCCAAATATTTCTTTTTTAACTCAGATTAAGTACACCTGATTTTTTTTAAAAAAGTACTCATCTTCTTTAGATTAAGATCAAGGTGTCAATGCACCAATTTTGATTCCTCGAATTATTTTCAAACAATTCTGCTTATCTAGATCTTATTCAAACTGCTCTCTTTTCTTTTCACTATTTCTCTTCACATTTCCTTTGTTCAGATTAGCACATTTGTCTTTCCTCTACCATATTTTCGTGTTTGCACCTTCTCTGATAGTCTTTGTTTGCATTTGGTTTCAGATGTTAATACTTTGTTTCCAAATCCAAACGTGGATTTAGTTTCTTTTGTGACAGGTGTTTTCGCAGAAATTTTACATCCATTCAGCATTTTTTTAAAATGTCTAGAGAAGTTATTAGTTTTTTTTTTTTTTAGAAATTATCAATTTATTTGAATTTACTAAATGTACATGTGTTGTGGACGTTATATTCGGACAGAGTAAAAAAGTCTGTGTTGGAACCTATGTGGACTGGCTGAAAATAGACCTACTGCAAGCTGTGATTCGGCAAAGTCTTCACATTGACGTAGTTAAAACGTAGTGAAAATGGGATGAACATAGAACAAAGAAGCCAAATCTTGATAAATCTAGAAGGAACTTTTTTTGTAGCTTTATAGACGGCGCGCGATATTTGCTACTTCTTTATTGAGAACTGGTAGTGAAAAAACTGAAGCATTATTTCTATACCCTTTTCACTAAGTTTTAGACACGCTGATGAATGTACTAAAAATTCATTGTCTTTGTCTCATTGTGAAAAGGTATTAACAAAATCAAAGAGTCTGGTTTAAAGACATTTGTTCAGAAATCGTCAGTTGGTTTATAATAGTTTTCTTTCTCAGCAGCACAAAATCGGCGAGACCCGGTAGATAAACACGAAATGATGATCAATTGAGAATTTGGATATTACCTAATGGGTGTTATTATTGATATTTTTAATATTGAAAAGGACAGATGAATTGGTCTACTACAGTGGACCTGGCGCTTGTTTTAATATCGCAACCTGCAGTAGTGTTCTCTATAGTGGGAAAAAAAAGAAATTCTTCATCACTATTGTTTGCAGTAACCATTTGTACATTAAGATACCTGATGTACCTAGCGAATGACAAGAGTTGCCTTAAATAACAACTTAAGACCCTATCCCAGTCACTATGAAGTCAACAGACCTGATACTACGGCGTGATGTGTACTTAGAGCTCATTGGCAAGCACAATAAACGCTGAGTTTGGCCTATTATCTTGTCGCAGGGGTCATTTTGATCAGAAACAAAAAAGTCCAAAAATGAATAAATATTTCAAGGTGAAGGCTTGGTATGTTTTCAGTTTTAAAAAGGTTCTAAGTAGATGATAACTGACAATTTAGATATAAAGGTAGTAATTTTTTAAAAGATTTACGTGAAAATGCACTTGGACATGTTGGACATGACCATCAACTTTTTAAAGTTACACATCCATTTGTATTTTTCATGTATTCGTAAGGTTGATTGGGGGTGACAGAACAATCTTATCAGATTTGTTTTGTTTATATTGGAGAATTAAACTTTAATATAAAATGAACAGTGAAGAAAATGCACAAAAAGATGAGTTGTAAAGACCTTTCTACAGACTTATGATCTTGTGTAGTTGGTGACCTAAAGTTTTGTTTTCCAAAAGATAATACAGAGGCGATAAAGAGATGTGGATTAAGTGTACGTGACACAACCAACATAAAGAAACAGCAATTAAAACAATCACAATGAAAAAACAGCCAGCAGTGTTCAACATGACCAGAGGTTAACATCATTGTGAGGCTAAAACCCGTCAAATTATAGTTATATTTCGAGAATAACAAGCCATTTATAATTTATTATCTTTTGATAAACGTGGAAGAAACGTATCACCAACCAGCTTTTCTACATATGTATTTAATAAAAACTAATTTTTCCTACATATTTCTATGTAAAAATCTGTCGCACATTTTCCTATATCTCCCCTGAAAATAGAACTTTTCAGAAAAAAAAACCTAATTACGTTTAGATATTTCTGGTATATTCATATCATTAATAATATAAAATAAGGAAAGACATTTTGCATCTCTTGTATAAACTTAAGTTATTCAGAGAGCTGTACTTTAAAACAATCTTTATAATTTATAAATAAATCAATATATCATGTATATTCTCATCCAGATAGGACCCTATGAAACTTTTATAAAGTTGATCTATTACTTAAACATGTAAAACCAAATTAGTGTTTTCAAATATCATAAAAGATATCATTTAAATATTTTTATATAGTTTGCAACCTTTTATCATTGATCATCTGTTTTCAAAATCAGTTGTCAACTTTTTTATGACCGGCGGTCGAATACACGTACGTTTTATTATCAACTCATTGATAACCACTGTGAGACTGATTGTCTATTGGCCACTCAATCGATAATATACAAGATATATGCGTGCCGTGTGCAAAGTGTCCAACCTCCTCTGCAACTTACAGGAAACTGTACCAAGAAAACCATTTTAAGTAGTCAGATATCTAGTTTGGCTAGTCAACCTTTTGGTTGTATATCATAACGTCTTTTGTAAATATTTATGTACAAAAAGCAGACGTTAATTCTTGATATTTTTTCACCGTTTTCTCTGCCCTTTTTACAGTGAAAACCGTGAGATACTTTTGTTATTATCTATTTAATATCATTAAAGTCCCATATTGTCTGACGTATAGTCAGTGTTTTATTGTGTTCGTGACTTCCATGATTGGGCTAGTTACATTGATTCAAATAAAGAACAAATCAAGGACAACAAAATATATCATGCAAGGCAAAATGGCAAAACATTAAAGGCTTGTAACTCTCATTTTACGACTTCCTATCATTTGACGTTCGATTAAATGTCACCATCTCTTGTGAGTCTGTTGAACTCTTCCTCCAAAACATAAATGAACCGGTAAAGGCATTTCTAAAGTTGATGTTAAACCAACCATAAAGGACAGGGTTAGCACAAGCAGACGACATCGCTATAAGTAAACAAATTGCGTATATAAGTAAAAATTGTTTATGTCTATACATCTCGACATTAATATCCGCAGAAATGTTCAGTACAGTCCAGGGCAACCATGTTATTCCAAACGTTACCGCAATGGCTGTTAGTAAGAGCATGTTTCGTCTGTGACGTTTGACGTCACGGAGAGCACGATCCATTTCCGCTTCCGTCATCGGGTCTGTTGTAACACGCTTTCGCAGTACGTAGCAAATTCTTGAATGTATGATTGAAACAATTATCAATGGTAACATATATTGTACAATTGTAACAAAAAGAGTATAAACAACTTTAATGGTATCCGATGGCCATATCTCCATACATATCTGAAATACACCTTCTTGTACAAATTCGTCATCAACGAAGTGGACCTCATGAAACATCACCATGGGAATACAGCAAAACAAGGCAAAGCACCAAATAAAAGCAAGCATCGTAAAAATCGTCTTCATGTTGATATTTCTTGAGTAACGGACAATAGCGAAATATCTGTCTACGGCTATTGCCACTATGGTGAAAGTGGAAACAAAAATGTCAATGTTTTGTAAAGAAGGTACGACTTTACACAAAAACACACCAAGATGCCAATTTTTCATCGTTAACTTAACTAGAGAAAATGGCATACAAAATGTACACATTAATATGTCACATACCGCCATATTTACTATAAAGATATTCCTTGGTTTTCGTAAGCTGTTGTTTTTCCAAACAATGTAACAGATGACGATGTTACTGAATGTTCCTATAAAGATGACGGCACAGTAAAATATAATCAGGTAAGTTTCCGTTGTGGAGTCGAACCAATGGTCGTTGTTGCGAAACTCTTGCAGAATTTTATTCTTCATCGTGTCGTTCATCTGGTTGTCCAAATTGTCAATGGAATCCTTGAATATTTTGTAATCTTTTGGAATATGCATCATAGACATGGTTACACTGTAATAAAAATAATATAACTAGCGATGGTTTCATTCCCAGATGTTAATGGACATTTTTCGATTTTTGAATGACAATTTTTGGTGTTTTTTGTAATCAAACAAATATAGATACCCGTCCACTAGAAATTAATAATGAATTCTTAATTTAAATTCAATAAGAAGCAAAGAGGCACCAATGGGGCGGGGCTTTCTAGTGTCAAAAGTCCAAAAGGGCAACGACAAAACCAGTAAACACAAACAAGAACAGCACGAGGAAATACAAAACATTAAAAACACAAAATAAATCGAACAGACGTCAACAACGCGAACTAAAGTCGTAAACTCGTAACTCAATGCTATACGATCATGACGATGTCATAAAAGTGTTTAAGTATAAATATTTTTTACATTCGAATGCCCTTTATCAATATAGAAACATTTGCGAAATTGTAATGAATCCTGAAAAAAAAGTTACTTATTCACCTATGTATCTCTGTTCCCAATGACTTATCCAATGTTCCTTTTCGTACAGTACACTGATACGACGGGGACATTGTGGAATGCATGTAGTTTACACATAAAAAAAAAGAAACACAAAATGTGCATTCAATTCGAAAGCCAATAAGAACGAACGCATACCCATAAGATAACGACAACAAATCAACCCTTACACTTCAAGGAAAACGCACGCAACACAGTATAACATCAACCGGTAAAAAAATACTTGGGGCTCCTCATGGGGGGTACTAGTAAGCATGTAATCAGCATTTTTTGCCAAAGTTATCAAATAATCAAATATTTTTTTTAGAAATGTAATCAAAAACTGTTTCCCAATCAAGTAATCAAAAACCCAAACCTTGGTAATCAAATAATAATTAAATATTTGCTCTTGTAATCAAGTAATCACCATTAAAATGGCCTGGGAATCATGTAATCAAAAACCCCATGAGAAGGCAAATACTTGAATTAAGGAGGTACATGACACATACATCAAATTTTTCCTGTCAGTGAATTTTCTTTAAAATGTGTTAATCGTTGCGATATGACATGCTCTTTGAAAGTTGAACTTGAAAAAAGCAAGCTGCTGACTTGGTTTTTTAAATAAATAACTCCAAAATTGGGTTGATTTTCATTGAAATGTTAAAGAAAGTTATCAATATCGAAGGAATATCATAGACGATATTGAGATGTGGAATAAGTGTACGCGACACAACAAACATAAACAAACAGCAATTCAAAAAATCACAACGGAAAACAGCAAGCAGTCTTCAACATGACCATAGGTCACTGCTTACCGTCTTGCCTGTATTAAAATTTCGTCAATGATTTTTTGTTTTTTTTTATATAATAAAGGGCTTGTATAATGCATTAGAAAAATGAAAAAAAAATGGTGCTTCCCATTCTTGTTTTCTGATATTGAGAAAAGTATGCCAAAAAGTGGTCCAAAATGGTATATTTTGACACAAATAATCTCCCTTTGCAAAAATGCAGAAACACACAATTTCACTTGGTTTAATGATATTTATCATCAAAATAAAACAAAACTTTACTAAAACAAATTGTTTGAATAATTTTCAAATCAAACTCAAAAGATTTAATATAAGCATTTAATAAAGAAAATCTTAGTAAAAAATTTAATTCGATAAACATTGTAAAACAAAGTACATGTAGTACGGAACAGAACAGAATTTATTTGGTCTAATATCCAAATACAGGATTGTTACCAATACAATTACAAATATATACACATACAAACATACAAACTAGTGATTTAGACACATGCCTCATTATTATCTGTATAATAAAAGATATATATATAATTTACCAGGTTTGATTAGAGAGTTTGTATTACTGCAATTTGAAGTTTAATTTTGGATGGTCACTTGATTACTGTGTAGCACCCCTCAAAACGAAAAAAACCCAAGTTTTACCAGAAGGGTAAGAAATTGCTGCTCTTAGTGACCTGTCTTGTTTCCACTGGTAGTAAAAAGATTATAAAACTCAAGTTTGAACCTTTATCTATCCACGAGAACAAAAATGGCTGCCATGGACGGATTTCTAGTTCTTTTTTGACAAACATTACGATCATGTGCACAAATAGCTTTCAAACACGCATTTGGTATACTATTATATGATATAAACATGAATAACAACAATCAAATCTTAAGATAGTCAGTCATAACATCTACTTAATGGACATCATCTTAAATATTAGAAAAAGCAAATCAGTCATTAACCCCTATTAATAAACAAATATCATATTAATGTACATTGATCTTTCATAATGATATGATTCCATTATGCCTCAATTCTTTATAGTACTTATAATACCGGTATTTATTTGGCCTGGCAGATATTAGTATTCAGTCAACGAGGTCAGATTAATATAAGGCTTCTTAGTGATTGTCTCACAGATTAATGTTCTATAAGTCGGAAAAGCATTGAGTTTAAAGAAAAAAAAAATAAACAAGAGGGTACAAAACAAGGAGATTTCTAGAACAGTGAGATTCAAAATTATAGTATTCATTACTTGGGGTTCGATGGTAAATGAATAACAAAAAAATAACAGGATGGCGATGGAAAAAAAAAGCATACATGTACAAATTATAAAAAAAACAATTACATGTACATTATATAAATACGAAAGATATTTTTTTTCAATTTGGTAGCGATTTACTAGGATGAGTATTATACATGTGCTTCATCGTGGGCACCATCGTCTTCTTTTCAAATAGAGACCAAAAATTATGTTCTAATATAATTAATGCACTTAGAACTTAATTACCATGAATTAGAAATTCTGCTCCGTCTTTATAAATCTATACACATTCTAGACATTTCTTACTTTAAGGAACGTTTTCTACGAGCAAGTAGAAAAACAATTAGTATGTCAACGCAAAGAAGCATTAAAACTACTAGAAGTAGCTTTTACAATGATACAATGTCTTTCATACAGTTCCTCTGACGGCAATAAACAATAAAACGATGACATGAAGGCTTAGAATTTCCAAAGCAGACTAAAATAGAATAAATTCGTTGCGTTTTTTAACATTATAATGCAATTTGTGTATGACATATTGTACAAGTTAACCCGTTTACGCCAAGAAAAGTTAGAAAAAAACATTTTGAATAGAAATAAAAAAAACCCACAAACATCAAAATCAAATACAAACACAAAATCAAAGATAAAAAAAAAATCTAAGCATGATACTTGTATCTAATAAGATGCAAAATTTAACAATGGGAAAATCGAATGTCATAAATCTGAAAAAAAGGACAGACACATAATTATGACAGAAACAAATAAAACAATAACGGGAAAAAAACATAGATCATCCAAACCGAGATCAGCTTTGTAAATTTAAGTCGAAACAAAAATGAACGCAGGTGCTCCGGGAGAGTAAGCAGTTATATTGTTGATAAAAAGTTATGCTTTTCTATTTACTATCAAAAGTGTTAATTTTGTATAACAAGATCAAAATATCTTGACAATGTCAATCGATTTATTGGGTTAGTAATTGTTTAAATTTTTGGTGGTAAAATGGTCAACGTGAAACTGAACATAAAAAAAGGATAAACTATCTCTTTGTAGTTAAATAAATGGAACAAAACAAATAAATAAAATCATAGAATATTACGGGAGATCATGATCCATATTAAACAAATAAAGGTTTTGATACATTTCCGACCACTGTTTAGTTGTTCTGGAACTTATCACTTATCTTAATGCCATTAGAAAGAAGTAAACAGGCGTCAATGGTGCATTCGAGTGTCAAAAGTCCGAAAGGGAAACGACAAAACCAGTGAACACGAACAGGCAACACGAAGAAACACAACAGATAAAAAACACAAAATCAACCGAACAGTACTCAAGTCGTAACGAGAGTCATGGGTGCTCCAGAAGAGAAAGCAGTTCCTGCGTGCTATAGCACACCCTTCGCGCTGCCAATGTTCAATTCAGAGTGTCAAATTAGGTAAAGAAAGACAAAGCAAAACCTATGACAAACCAACATCTGTACTCATCTGAGAGATAGAAATCCCACATTTGTCTATGAGAGTATGATAACGTCCGTAAAATTTCTTGAGTGAAGACAGCAACTGAGCATACTGAAGCACAACATAACCCTGTGTGAGCAATTTTTGTGTCAGACGTGACGTTCTGCCAAAGAAATCGATAGAAATAACAAAGAATAAGAATGCACACACCCTTACCAAAACTTGATAGGAAAAATAAGATTTTCAAGTACATGATGAGCACCCTCATTAAATCCAAAGACTAGGGTTAGCATAATTATGACAGGGAGAAGAGCAAATGAGAGTTTACATGATGATGGAAATAATAACCTCTGTTCATATCCACTGCAACCTCTGATCATATCCACTGCGAAGTTTTCACATAAGAGAGAAAAGTACTTTTAATGTAAAGAAAGCCAGACCAAAAGACAAATTACTTTATCTGATGGATATAACTGCTTTAATAAATTATCTCCTATTTCAAAGCATAATCAGCGGATGACGCAGTAGAAAAAAATGTCATTAGAGGGTAATGTAAATAAAGGTGATGACAAAATTACCGAATAGGGAAGGTACATCTCATATGTTTAAGAAGAAAAGACAAATCATGACAAGGCCTGAAACATTCTAAGTAAATGGACGATCGCAATGATACTGACTTGGTACAGGCGTTTCAAAAGAATTGGTAGGTTGAATCAGGATTTATGATGCCTATCCTTCTTCCGTTTCAATTGTACGGTCTCATGATGATTAAAACCACAACAGCGATTGGGAAAGTAAAGGGGTCATTTCTGTTTGGCATGCAGTAAAACAATGAAAGCAATCATGAATCCAGCATATCCTTAAGGATGGTCACTCTTCATGTTTCAGGATTTCAGTCTGATTTAGGAACTCCTCTTGACGTTACCTTTAAATATTGAAGATTTTTTTTGCACACTGACCCCTATTTTTATGATATTTTCAGATTATATTGACCTTAACAACCAACTGTATCAATTTCTTGAAATTCTTGATACAACTTCATGGCTTTTAAGGCAAAACAATTCGCAATGTTAAAGTGATGTAAATTATAGAAGAGTTTGATTTACCGGCAAATTTTTGACATCATTTATCTCAAAAACGAACACACGGACCTTTAAATAGAATTTAGAATTGTCTACCAATGGCTAATATTAAGGATTATAATAACTCTTATTACTTCATGGACAGTTTTAAAAGGACATAACATACATGTTCCGTCCCGTGCCGGGCCCGGGTGGCGAATAGGCCCGCAGCAGAGCCTAGCTTGTCGTAAGAGGCGACTAAGGGTCTTGGGATTCTGACGTCGGGTCAGTGCTCAGCCCACAGAGCGACCAAGTGTGTACCCTAAGTGGCTGAATAGGGTAGCCTTCGTCCGCGGGGGTTGTCAAGTCTATAATACGGAAACCCTGACTGCCGACCATAGTGGGCCAACGTGTGTGAAGAGTGCCACGCTTCATGCACGTAAAAGACCCCTTTGTGGACCGCCAAGTAGTGCACCACATAGGCTAAATTTTCCGCCTCTACCCACCTCTCCCCTTTTCCTGTGGTTCTTCAAAATTTACCGGTCCTTTGTGTCCCACCCCATCCCCATATTTCATTTATCATCATCATTTCATGTTCATTGTATCATCCTTTTCATGTTCATCGCCTGTAAATAACCTATATAGCGATGCACGGGCGTAAAACACCAACTCACTCACTCACTCACATACATGTTCCAGGTTATTTAAAGAGTTTCAAAAGAACCTTTATTAATCTAACAAATGGTTATTGCTGTTTTATTATTCTAACTTAATATCATAGATTTTTAGGGCAAAACCAGGCTTATATCCCAAATGTAAAGTAAGTGTGTGGAGTTTGATGTTAAAAATATATGGTTAACATGAAACTGATATTGATAACCTCGTTCTTCTATAGTCAACAATAAACAAGTGACAGACAGAGACCTTTCATTTTTTAACAAATGGAAAAGACACCTTTCGCCGACTGTTTTGGTGTCTAAACCTTAACATTTGATTGTTTTGTGACAGGTGTGCTATAGCAGGCAGGAACCGCTTACTCTCCCGGGGCACCTGAGTTCACTCTTGTCACGATTGAGTTGTTGTTTCCGTTCGGTTGATTTTGTGTTTTGTGTTTCTTCGTGCTGTTTTTGTTCGTGTTAACCGGTTTTGTCGTTGCCATTCCGGACTTTTGACACTTGAATGCCCCATTGGTGCGTGCCTCTTTGCTTCTTTGTCTTATTTTTTTTATCAAAACAAAAATATTAGAAATATTAGATTGAACATCCGCTATGAAAAAGTTGAAAGATGAAAACAGATCTTCAAGTGTATGAAGAGCAGCTTATAAAATCTAAGAGAACAAAAAGCAAACCTAAAAATAACATACGGTTTAAATAGAGTGGAAATTTGAAACTGAAAATTAAATTACTTCGGTTTGTCTCCACGTAAACAGGAAAACACAACAGAGACCAAAGTCGTCTGTAGAAAAGTCAGACAGAACAATTCTGTATAATGTTATCTGATGAATAATACAGTACGTTTCTGCTTTAATACTTCATCTCCTTTTTCAAAGCAGTCAGCGAATGATGCAGTAGATGTAGGAAAAGGAAATAAAATTTCCAACTATGACGATGTTTCTTAAATGTCTAAGAAAAAACAAAATAAGGCAAAGACACACCTGATCAATAGAAGAATACAAAGTACTTGACTTGGTATACAGAAACAAAGAGGCACCAACGGGGGCATTCGGGTGTCAAAAGTTCGAAATGGCAACGACGAAACCTGTAAACACGAACAAGAACAGCACGAAGACAAGTGAAAAGACATTATTGTTTCAGTCAGGTTTTGTGCCACCAAAACTACATCAATTTGTTTGATCCTTTGGTCTAGTGGTCCAACAGAACTCAAAACGATTGTGTGGGACACTAAGTATAGTGAGAGGATCATCTGGGTACAGCAACCAAAAATAGATTTTGACGATAACGTAAAAGACCCAAAAAGTTAAACACGCTCTTATTAACAAACCTTGTTGTTACAAAGCCCTGATATAGTTATCATTAACCAATGTGATAAGTATGTTACTTTCAAAGTAAACGTTAATACTGAGATCACTTTCCGAGTCAATTTCGAAATGAAAATCAAAAATCTTTAAAGTGGTGTTTTGTGGTTTATATGAAAGGAAAATTTAACGATAAGCGTGGGTCGAGGTAAATAAACAAAAAGAAAACCTATGAAATAAAGACGGAAAAATAAGAAACCGTTCAACTCATCTATTGAAAAAAACTATACTCACAGGAACATGATGAAAACAATAACTGTTTTTTTTTTTTTACCAAAAACATGCTTGACTTTCACTAAATAAAACCTTTTTTGTAAAAACAAATGCATAAAAAGAACATAAAGGCTTTTAGAAGTTTAGTGATTTTATTATTTATTTGAAATTACATGTACCTTACAGCTTAAATGTATTAAAGAAAAATGATACCCCTATAGCATGACTAAAATAACAAAATAGATAAACACACCCTGCAAGACAATTTACAAATAAATAAAACAAAATTCCATGTAGTTATTAAAAATACTTTAAAGATATGACTGAAATATCTTACCATTTAATTTAGAGAATGCTTCAACTCCAAATTATCAACTTCAAAAACCCGGTCATACATGAAATGAATATTTATATAGAATCTGTTTAAAAAACACCCACTTCTATGTTGATGATATCTTAATCTTTCAGCTTCCCAAAGTAATGTGGGAGTTTTCAGGACACGTTCTCCAACCAAGAACTCACTGTGAAGCGCCAGGTTTGGTATTTGCTAAAGTGATGGGTCTTATTTGTATAGATGTCAATTAAACAGTAGAAACACTGACAAATATGTGAAATCGATAAAGCATGATGGTATTAAAGTAAGGTTTTAAGCAAAGCTGATTTTTATGGGGTACTCAAAATAAAATTATCTAGAAACGATAGTCTGATAGCAAACCATGTTTGGTAAAATCTAATAGCACAACATTTACGTGTGACACGCAATCAAACATTTTTACTTAACGTCAAGCGGATATGGAGTTTTAATGTGTAAAATGAAAATCAAATTATGGAAACATTTTTAGTATCTATTTTGTCAATTTTCAACGATAAGGTAATTAAAATTCCATTATCGCAACTTGAAAGTCAATAACTTTCTGGATTTTTAGAATTTTTGTACTAAATAGGACACAGAAAGCGATATCATTTTTAGTTTTAACGATCATACACTGTTTAGTATTTTATAGTATTCAGGAAAAAAATAGACTGCGACTCAAAGGTGTTAGTGGAAACGGCAAATTATATCCAAATATCATTCTCATTAACAGCATTTCAATTTTAACAATTACAGTGTAATAGACATTACAGAAACAACGAAAGGGAATGGTGTTTAAACAAATAATGTGCACCATATATAAAAGTTGGTATATTATTTAAAAGACCTCCTCAATTCATTTTCGTCACCTAAGTTTTCATTTGCTGTCCGTCGCGGAAGCTGAGTGCCAGCAATTTTATATAGTTAACCATGTTACCCTATATAAAGTTTGTATCACTGACTATTCTTCACTTATTTTAGAACATTTTGAGATCATATGGAACTAGTTATAATAGAACAAAAAGACACAAAAGACAATTAAAAAAATCGCATGTAGCAAGTACCTTTTTTTATTTAGACAACCCAATTCCCTTACACAGAAAATTATCAAAAGAGAACTACTCTGAACAAAAACATTCAAAACGACATCAAACCTAGCACCAATATATAGTACAAAGAATTAGTGCTTTAAACTGGTTTAGACACATTACTTTGAATGGAACCTCAAAAACTGCATCGATGCGTTTCTTTGTCTTGTTTCTTGTTTTCTAATTACATCTTTAAGACTCTGATAAGTCTAAGCTTGTTGTTTGTTGTCATTTTTATTTCAAATGGGTGGAAAACACATTTAATCCTTCGTTTGTTGATCTTTCTTTCATTGTTTGTGTGTCTGTTTGGTATTGTTTTGGGTTTGTTTTTGACGCCAATTACTATTTCTTCTGCTAAAAAATATAGTTCATTTGCGCCACAAGCTATACTTCATTTGTACCTTTTCGAAAATGTTTCATTTGCGCTGATAGTACAACAGGTAATTATTATAACTATTTTATATACCATTAAATACAAGCGTATGTTTTCCATTAGTCAAACTTCAAATGTATAAAACACAATATCTGCATTTAAATATATAAAAATGCAAAACTACAAGCACTACTATTAAAATATCACACTGAAACCACACAGTTCTACATATCTGTTCTAGTGCATTACGCCTGTTCTTTTCTGATAAAATTATGTCCGTGGTGAGTAACACAACAAGCAATAAACCGCTTTACAACATGTTAAAAATGAGTTTAAAGTCACTAAAAAACCTGAACTATTACTCTTTGTTCAATTTTAATAACCGTTACCTGAGAATAGCGCAGATTTATCAGTGACGCAAATGAAATATAACCTTGTGGCAAAAATGAAATATCGCATATCTTAAAAATTGGTGCAAATACACTATGTCTGTTCTTGATTGTTAAAAATAGTCGAAAAAGTCACAATAACAATGCCACAAAATAAAAGTATATTAAGCAAATAAAAATATCAAAATGCCCTTTTGCTACACATGTAAGTAGCAACGTTTAGAAACGACAAAAAGTTATTACAATTTAAACTTCATGTCAAATATACGATTTGAACAAAATAATATTTGTAAAAGTTCAAAATGAAATATGCCATGCTAGGTTATATTGACATGATGCTGATCTTTATGAAAACTATATTGATAAATTACACCTTGAAAGGAAATTCTACAGGGAGCTTCTCTTTATATCTGAATATGAAGTATCACGAAGCCAAGTTGTGTCAAATTATACAGAAATTGCTATTGCTTTAGCAGGAAGTATTCCTTCAAGACAACAGGATTCTTGAGAAATACCAAATAGTTTCAACTTATCCATTTTCATATAATAAATCAATGTCAAAGTTTTAAGACTGTAACAGAGTTGATTAATGGACAATTGAAATAAAGATTACAGATGCATATAAAGATTCACGATTCTCTAATTATCCAAATGCATCTTGATGGTGCCTTCTATAATTTTTGTTTTGGACTGTCATGTTACATTGTATACGAATTCATTGGCAGATCGTCACGTTTGACAAAAAAATTGTTAACCCAGGGTTATTTTGCTCCTCGGTTGCTGTCTTCACTCAAAAAAAAATTACAGTAGACATCATATGCACTCAAAGACAAACATGGGATTTCTATCTTTCAAATGAGTGCAGATGTTTGTTTGTCGTAGAAATTTGTTTTGTCTTCCTTTACCGGATTCGACACACTGAATTGAAAATTGGTAGCGCGACGGGTGGGCTTTGGCATGCAGGAACCGCTAAGTCTTCCGAAGCACACGAGTTCACTCTCGTAACGACTGGAGTTTGCGTTGTTAATTAATCTTCAGTAGTTTTTGTTTTTCAGTGTTTTATATGCTGTCTGTTTATTGTCCTGTCCTTGTTTGTGTTTACTGGTTTTGGTTCTGCCCTTTCGGATGCCTCATTGGTACTTCTGCTTCTTAAAAAAACAGGATCATAGCATATCATCAAACTCTATATAAAACAAGATATAAAAGGTTAAACCTTTGTTAATTAACACACTAAAGCTTATAATCAACACTTGGTTTGAATCGATTAGGTCGGGTGTTTATTGCCCGGCTATCTATAAGGATAATGGGGCGTTGGCTTTCTTCCTACTTTTGTAGCTTTGTAGCTTATTCTCGGCTTTCAAATCAAGTGTTTGACGTGTTGTGTCGGATTTAAAATCGACATACTTGATTTTTTTTACATCAGTCGATGGATGCTTCTTAGCTAGCTGTCAGTAACTTCGACTGTTCTCAAGAGAGTATCTTTACGTCCCGTTAATTACCTGTTGTCCTTTTGTCTCAGATACTCTCTTGTTGAATTGAACTTCTATCGATTTGATTTTTACTGTGTGTTAGTTTGTGCTTTGTTATTGATTATCATTAGGGGGAAGGTTGGCGCAAAAAAACTAGTTTAACCCCGCCACATTCTAATGTGCCTGTCCTAAGCCAGGAATCTTTATCAAAGCTTATGTTTGTATTTGGTCGAATTTTTGTTAATTGTTTTTTGTCAAGAAGAGGGTCTTTCAATGCACTTTGGGATTGGGCTTGAATCATATGTATTTTATTTTCAATCCAGGGGCCAATTGAAAAACAGCGAGCAGCGACCGCTGGTCACATTGAAGGCTGCTGGCTGTTTTCCATTGTGGATATTTAAAATATACGTTTATAATGTAGGTTGTGTCGCGTACACTTATTCCACATCTCATTTTCTTCTATTTATCTGTCGGTCGCTGATGATAGAATTGAGGTGATGGTGGTCATGGGCATGATGTTGCAGGATATTCGTCTTAGTACTCTACCTCGTCGATGTCAAACGTTGGACTGGTCCTGAAAGTGGGAAAGAAGTGGACATCACCATTTCTGTATATAAGCTGGTTACAGTGCATGTGAGGAGCGAACAACCTCATGACCGTTCTCATTCTTTACCAGTCTGTCCGGTTGCGGCTTCCTTCTTCAGATTTCATATAATTTGTTGGAGTGAGTGATCTTTCTTTGTTAAAAAATGGTATATGGGGTCATGTGGCAGCTTGCTTGGTGAATCTAGTGTTCTTCTCGCTGTCCGCCCTTCTCTGTCTTTTAGTCTGTGTTGGGGTAGTTGCCTTACTTTCCTGTGTGGTCTGCGTGGTCTGCGTCTTCCTCTCGGAAACAACAGCCTTTTTTTCCCTTGCACTGGCGGAGCCTCTGTTTGTCTGTTTTCCTGGGACATGAGACTTTCTCAGGGAAAGGCTATGACGTTCTTTCCAAAAAGGCGGTTTCTTAGCCGGCATCTAAGTAATCTTGACCTCTACTTTTTGTTGAATACGTAAGACCACTTCATTTTCATTGCGTCTTCGACGCTGGTGTTAAAAGAGTTTAGACATCGGTTGACAGTTGTATTACTGAATTCCTTTTCGAAGATCGAACCTTGTCCCAGTTTCATAAAACATCAGAAATTTGAGATTTCCTCAAATTTGTCCTCAACTCAAATATTGACTTATGAAATTGCAAGAAAACTAAAAGCATAAGTCCAAGAGTTAATCTTCACATTTTAAACGAATGAAGTTTTGCACCTTTTACGATTTTTAAGAGGAGAAGAACTTGAGGAAATCTCAAGTTTGAGATGTTTTATGAAACTGGGGCCTGGTTTTAATCGCCAATACATGGTTAATGTATATCAAATAAGGCACCTGTGGAATATGAAAATGAAATTTCCTTCCTTTAAATGTACATGTACGGTCAAGACCATCGCCATCTTCAATTTCACAAATGTGTCTTTGCCTTTTTTTAATAAGGCCATTATGAGATTAATGATAAAAATTGTTTTCATATTAGTTTTGTTTATAGCATTCACTTTATAAGTGTGCAAGGTTTACAAATATTTTTTGCGCAGTAATGTCGAATGTACACTAAATGAAAAAGTTCTTAATATATATTTCGAACTTATCTTCAACAAATTCGGCAAAACAAATAATAGGCTATTTATACAGTGTATAATAACACATTATGCTGGAACTTTTTTATAGCACTGTGATGAATAAGTTGTGGCACTAACCCCCTTTAGCTCATCTTTACTGAAAGGTAAGCTCAAGGTGACTGGTGACCATTTTTATTGCTATTTGTTTTTATCGGAGAGTTTTGTTTTCTTTTAGAGAGTGAAAGTTTTAACATTTGTTCGAATCATATAATTTATTACAGTAAAACTCGAATATAACGAACTCGCTTACAACGAATTTACGCTTATAACGAATTTTTTTCAAATCCCCGACCAAACTTCAGCAGTTTCAATGTAAAATATCGTGGATATAACGAATTCGTTTATAACGAATATTCGGATACTACGAACTTATTTTCAATTCCCAAAATGCCAATACACATTAAAAATTACTCTCATATAACGAACTGAAAAATGCCCAAAGGTAAAGGCGATAATCAATGATTGAACCGACAAACTTCAAAGGTAATACAGGTTATCTAATTAAACAAACGTGAATTGTTGTTATTTCAATAAAAACTATGTTAGATCTATTTGAGTTTATTTAATGTTAAAATGGCTTCTCCTGGTAGGAAAAGAAAAGCTATATCGTTAGAAACAAAATACGAAATCATTCAATGTTGTGAAACGGGAAATACTCCTAAAAAGGAAATTGCAGCTAAATTTGAAATTCTGCCGAACACCTTAAGTACAATATTAAAAAACAAGGAAAAGATTATTGAATCCTACGAGGAATCGTCAGTGTCTCCTGCTCGAAAACGCCATCGTTCTTCAAAACATGAAAGCGTAGATTCGGCTCTTTACGAGTGGTTCAAGGAAAAACGGAACCAGAACATTCCTTTGAGTGGCCCAATATTGTTAGCGAAGTCCGAGGATTTTGCGAAAAAACTTGGTGATACCACATTTACCCCCAATAATGGCTGGTTGGACCGATTTAAAGAACGACACGGCATTGTATGTAGGTCTATAAGTGGCGAAAGTGCAGTTGTAGATGAGGAACTTTGCGATGAATGGGTGAAAAATAAATTGCCAAATTTACTTAAAAATTACAAACCTTGTGATATATTTAATGCCGACGAGACTGGTTTATTTTACAAACTTTTGCCGAATAAAACTTTGCAAATGAAGGGGGAAAATTGTCATGGTGGAAAAAAGTCCAAAGAACGTCTAACTGTTCTTGCAGCTGCAAATATGGACGGATCTGAGAAATTAAAACTTTTGGTTATCGGAAAGTTTCAGAACCCACGTTGTTTTAAAGGTGTGAACTCGTTGCCTGTCATTTACAAATGGAATAAAAAAGCTTGGATGACTAGTCAAATTTTTATTGAGTGGGTCCGAAAGATTGACAAACAATTTACACGCGAAAAAAGAAAAGTTCTTATGTTTGTTGACAATTGCTCAGCGCATCCCAAAGTAGAAAACTTGAAATCGGTGAATGTACAGTTTTTGCCACCCAATACTACCAGCAAGCTTCAACCCATGGACCAAGGAATAATCTATAATCTGAAGACTAAATACAGACAGAGACTTATTCAGTACATATTGCAGGTCAGTAATTAAAAATAAAATCTCTAAACAATTAAATAAATTACTTTTATGCAAACACAATTTAAACAGGATCAACTGATCCCATAATTAACCCGTATTAAAACGAACTCACCTTGCAAAATAAACAATTATGTATAATAAACCGTTTACCCCTCAATAGATCACCGATTAACAGCTGAATGTGTATTGATTTAAATAACGGTAAAACACAATGCGGTTAAATACAGACGATGACATTCCATTGTGTATCTGTTTTATTAATGACACAATTTTTTTTTAGAAACAAAGATTTTCTAAATAGAAAATAAATACAAGACACGATTTTATTTCAGTGTGACGATAAGAAGATAGAGCCATGTATTCACGTTCTTAAGGCTATTAGGATGATTCACGTCGCGTGGCAAGATGTAAGATCAACATGCATAAGTCGATGTTTCGAAAAAGCAGGTTTTCATAAGACTGACGAGGAAAACACAGCAAGTACAATCGACTCTGACGACGAGGACGACGAAGACGATGTGCCTTTGGCAAATTTGTTTAACATCCAGCATCGGCTTGATCAAATTGGCATCACCATGGACGATTTTATAAATGTTGATGAGAACATTGTCGCCACCGAGACAAGGACGGACGATGACATTGTTGACAGTCTTTTAACTTCCGACTCTGAAGCTGAGGAATCGGAAGTTGATGATGAACAGTCCGATGAATTAATAATCCCAACAAAAAGTGAAGGTTTAGTTGCGCTTGACTTAGTTCGTCGTGTGCTTGAAACTGTCGAAAATGTAGATGACAATCTTTTTGTAGCAATTGCAAAAATAGAAACAATATTCTCTCGTAAACAAAAACAGTCGGATATTACTAGTTTCTTTCAAAAACTAGAATAACTTTCAGTGGTTTCCCAGTTTGTACATACACTGTAATAATTGTAAATTAAATAAACATATCCACATGTACGTTTTGTGTTCAAAGTCTATAACGAATTCGTTGTATGACATAACGAAATTCGTTATATCAATACAACGAATTACGTTTATAACGAATTGTTTTCCCTGTTCCCTTGAAATTCGTTATAACCAAGTTTTACTGTATGTTACCACTTCCCTTTTTCTATTGTAAATAATGTTCATGACTTTTACGTTATCCAATAAATAACTCTTATCAGAAATTGTTTGTTTCATTCCGCCACAAAAAAGAGCAGCTTCTATGTTGCTAGGTATTGCTCTTTAGCGGTCATCTATATGATCTTATACAAATTATTTTATTACGACATAAATAAACAACGCTTGACAGTGCAAGAACACATTGCAAGAGATGACCTAAAAAGGTTTAAGATACAAAATAATAAATTATGTATATCGACTCGCCGAAACAGGGCCAATCTACACAATGTATTAATTAACAAATCCATAGTGTACAGGATATCAAAATTGAAACTGTACACCCGCAGAACAATTTTACAACTTAAAAATGAAGGTAGTAACAAAATCACCGAACAGGAATAATCAATAGGAATGTCCTAGTCAGTCCAATAAGAATAAATATAATCATGAAACAATACAAAGACCCAAAGGAGAAATTTCAAATAACATGTTTGGTTTCATCAAGTTTTAATGGGACAAAACCTGTTTCTTCTATTGAGGTCTTAGTGTTTGGTAGTAGAAAGAACACAACAAGGTGGTAGACGCAAAAGAGGTACATGTAGTAGACTGATCATCTCACGACAGTTCAACAGACAGCTAAAACAATAACAAATCATATTCGTGGAAAGAATTTTGAATTGTTCTTCCAATGGTTGATATCGAAAGAAAAACTTTTGAAGAGATATGTTTTCTTATAGCCTTGGTCTAAATCAGTGCTAGATAAAAACAAACGGAAAATAAAACAGTACTACAATACAGTATGACTCAAAGTCTTGCGAAATATATACACACCCAATGCAAGTGAGATAGATATGATACTTTTCAAGCCAAAGAAACTAATCATTTGAAAATAAAAATCCTCTATCATGTCTTTTTTGACGTATAATTTTGTACTAAGATAACCACCAGTCAAATTTGGATTCAGATCGATGACTGACATATAGTTTTCATCTTTATTTCCACAGGAAGGACAAATAAAATAAATAAATGTGAATTCTGGACAAATTGATTCTAAATGATGCATTACAGTTAGAATGGATATTATTGATACATCTGAAGATCGTCTTGTTCTTATAAAAAATAAAATAGATAAATAAATGGATGGTGAAGCCACATTTAAAAGGTAAAAACTAAATAATAAATATAAAGAAATAAAACCTTTAAAACAAATAAAACAAGAATGCCCAAATTTTCGGACATAAAGTCCTTCTTCAGGGGCTAATAAGTAAAAAGATGTTCACACATCGACTGACGAGGACAGAATGACATAAAATTGACTCGAAGAACATCACGTGGTATTTTAATCCTGAACTTGATGACTAATTTATAAATATTAAGAAAAGGTCTGTCTTTTTACATTCATACCAAAGGGTTGAAAAGTGCCTAAAAATTTGATTATTCTTTGCTCAAGAAACTGTCTTTGTTTTTCGCCGGTGCATGTTTCAAGGAGAACGGTCACCTGCATATCCTGGACGCCATGGTTTGGCAATGAAAAGTGCTGGCCGACTGGGCAATCATCGCAATTGAGAACACTTCTCCTGTGTTCAGCAAATCTGTCACCCAGTCGACGATAAGTTTCTCCTACGTAAATTTTAAGGCACTTGGCACAGCGGATGGCGTAAATGACATTTTCGGAGATGCAGGTGTAACCGTTCTTCAACTTGAAGGTGTTGGAGGGGCCAACTATCTCTTCAGTCTCCCAGGTAAAAGGACATGTGACACAGATAGATCGACCACAACCCCTGGTGCCTGAAAAGTCAGAGCGAGGACGTCTCTTGGATTTGTCAAATGAACTAGAGACAAGATGTTGCCTCAAACTCTTACCTTTGCGAAAAGCAGTCAGGGGTGGCGAGTCGAACACTGTCGACATGTGTTCGTCCTTCAAGACGATGGACTTGAAATTGCGCAACAGAATGTTCCGTATAACGATGTTATGAGGGTGGTATGTAAGTACCAAAGGTATACGGTCATTCTTGCGTCTTGACCTGGGCTCCAAAGCCTTGGATCGTGTCACCCGGGAAACTGAGTCGATAGCTTTATCCAAGATGTTGTTAGGATATCCCCTTTTGACAAAAAATGATTTCATAGTGCTGCTTTGAACTTTAAAATCATCCTCATTGCTGCAAATACGTTTAAGTCTCAGAAATTGAGACCTAGGAATGGCATTTTTGCAGCTCTGGGGATGACAAGATTGATAGTTCAGGTAGCAGTGTGCATCAGTGGGTTTATAGAACACAGACGTTTCTATTTTGCCGTTAAGGATGCTACATTCCAAGTCAAGGAAGGAGAGTTTCTCTTGCGAGATTGTAAAGGTGTACTGAATGGCAGGGTGATAGGAAGAGACAAAGCTGATGAACGAGTTCAAATCATCTTCACTATCAGAGGATACACCGAAAACATCATCTATGTATCGTTTGTATAGGTCAGGAACAGGACCAACGTATTCAGAAAACATTTTCTCTTCCAAATACCCAACAAACAGACAGGCGAAACTAGGGCCCATCCTAGTGCCCATGGCAACACCGCCAGACTGAGAATAAAACTCCCCATTAAACTGAAAAGTGTTGAGATTGAGAACAAGTTCTGCTAATCTCAAGATGACATCCGTTTTCACATAGGGATTGGGTCTTCTGTCCAAAAAATGTTTTAAAGCGATCATGGCATCGTTGTTCGGAATACTAGTGTAGAGAGCAGTAACATCCATGGAGAACAATCTAAAGTCATTTGGATTTTCAGGTTCAAAGAACTCTAGGATATTAAGAGCATGAGTAGTGTCCTTAACATAGGTGGGCAAGTTCTCCACTATTGGCATGAAAACATATAAGCTATATAACGGCAAAATATACATAAATCTTACTACTTAGCAAAATCTCAATACTTTAGCAAATTGTGTACTGTCATGTAAGGCGAGTTCTTGAACCATTTTATTCTGATGCTATTATTGCTGCTGGCTGGATCTTCTGATCTTACTATCTATTGATCGTTTGACAAGAAGATAAGAAATTATTTTTCACACATGAGGAAATACAAAATGCTCTTGAAGCTCAGATTCCAATTATCATCCAAATTCACTGTAACAAAATTGTGTTATTGTAGGCGTTAATGGTGATATGAGCTAATCATGTACTAACATTTCCACAACAATGGCTGTAGAAATTTCAGAAGGGCTTAACGCATAAGACGACAAATTCAATTAACAATATAATTTATTGTGTATGATGACTTTTCATTTGAGAATTTAACCAGGAATTCAGTATGATTGAAGCAATAAAAATGAATGATATTTAATTATTACTTTTTTGTTATTATGTTTAAACATTTTATGAGAAACTCAATGAGAATCAATATACAGGAATGTAGGTCGAATAGGTTGTTGATGCGTTATGAAAATTCAAGCTTAAAGAATATACGTCTAATATGTTACCGCACAGGTTTGAATGAAAACGTGATTTGTGATTTTTTTAAAATGTCTAGGATGTGTACATGTATTTGAATAGAGAGTATAGTTTTTCGAGAGAAAATACAAGATGCTTTTCACAAATAACAAGGAGATGTGAAACAAGTGTAAGAACGACACAACCTTCATATGTCACGTGTCCAATGACCGACTTTTGTTACAAGGTTGACTTGACGAATATTAGCTACCGGTAACGCCAAAGACATATTTCCCCCTTTTTATGTAAGCGTTATCTTTAATTGGGTTTTGATTTGTCTTCCTTTACCGGATTTGACACACTGAATTGGAAATTGACAGCGACGGATGTGAAGGAAGAACTACTTCCGGAACACCTGAGTTTTCTCTCGTGAGTCCGCGTTGTTGATTTCTGTTCGGTTGATTTTGTGCTTTTTCTGTTTCTTCGTGCTGTTCTCGTTCGTGTTTACTGTTTTTGTTGTTGTTGATGCCCTTTTGGACTTTTGACACTATTAATGCCCATTGGTGCCTATTGGCTTCTTATATTTTTTTAAAGCGAAATACACAGGTATAACATTTGATTTGTAATATTTTCAATTAATGAAAAACGATGATGTTTGCTTTATATCATGAATGAATCAACAACAGACTAAATACGTTTATTTCTCGACAATCCCCTAGAAGCATTGGGCATTAACAAAGCATTAGAACGTTGGGTTCATGTTTGTATCTCAGGAGACAAATTAACATGATAGTTTTACGAGAAAGCAATAATTGCTCGTATTCTTTTTCAACTTAGGTGATTTCATCCGTGCTTCCAGGCACAAAATATCACGAAAACGATCTTTGCAAAATAACAATATAAATGTTTAATCGCCACTTTTAGACAAGTCTGCATTTTATCATTACAATGCTGATACACATATAAAGCGTACAGACCTGTGCATTCCATTAAATTAATATTTTTTCTTTCAAGTCTGCAAGTTGAACCTTGCCATTTCAGAAATGAGTGTTAGTATGTTTTTGTTTTGCTGGTACATGCAACCATACAACGACGTTTTGAAACGAAATACGAACTTTCAAACTCATCGTGATACAAACTTATTATACATGTACTACAGTGCTGAAGGTTGAGTAAGATTTAGTTACTAAAAAGGCCTTAGTTAGAATAAGTAAATGTGTAAAAAACAGTTGTTTGTGTACCAGCGCCTCCAATTCTTTTCATCCAATTAGATTGATTTCATGCTATTTTAAGCAACAATTTATGAGTAGGTTCCAATCAAAGGAAAAGAGAGGATTTTGCACTTTAAAACCTGGTATAATCCACCATTTCTTTTGAAAAGCCTGTAAAAGACAGTACCATTGCGATCTTCAATATCTCAAATATGTCTGCACTGTTTGGTCTTTTCTTGCAGACAATTAAAATTGATGTTACAATTTCGGTAGTTTGTTTATACGTGTACCTTTATTAGAATTACTAGTACTATATACTTTTTACAAAAAACAAAATTACAACAAAATATGCATTTTGGTACAGAATACATTGGTATTGTTTTCAGAATTTCAATTATTCCAAGCTTCAATACATGTAACACTAGGTGCATTTCTCTGTACTGTACTTAGTCGACATCCATGGTGCTTGATTCTGCTTCAAATATCAATCTGTTTGCACAGTCGATGTGATTGGTTTTCGAACTTCCAATGTTTTTGATTTAAATCCTGAGAAGGTACTTCTTGAAATATGCGCATGACACATCTCCAAATTACCTTTTATTGCTACCCGCCATAAAACATTTTAAAAAATCATAATGGAAAATTGTTTTTATTCACTTTAAGAAAAATCTATTAGTATTTGAAACTTGTTCGATAGATCTTTTATTCATGAATTTCTATCTACTATAGTATTATCATTTGGACCTCATCGGGTTTCTTATAACTCATTACATTGTTGTGTTGTCTACAAAATTTTATTTGTGAACTCAAATACTTAAACAGGGCTTTCATGATTTCTATTATCATCATCGTCAATTTTTAAATGTTTCGCTATAAAAGGAATCCAATTAATTCATATTTTGAAGATCTCCCAAAACAGCTTCTTTTCTGGATAATGAGAGTTTTATTGAATCGGGAAGTTATTAAGCATTCGTCCGAGTCTTCTTATATCGTAATTTGATTTTATATTCTACTTCAAATAAATTTAGTAAATAATTTCATTATTTTGATTGTCTGAATTTTCCCCCATTCTTCCGGAGATGCATTTATAGTAAGTTTAGATACTTAAAGAAGAAAGAGAAACTAATCCCATTTTTCTATGGACTTTCAATTTATTTAATTGCCCTTATTAACAAATACGTAGAGGACAAAAATAATAACTCAATTATGAGGTTTTTGAAAATTAGGGAATGATAAAACGTCCACTTATCTAATACTAGTAGGTGAAATTGCTTCAGCCATGTTCGTTTTTTCTGATTCCTTTTCATAGCCAAGTAATAAAAAAGCTTACGAACTTGGGAGATCCAACTCAATGCCTGAACGAAAGAAATGACAAAACAAGGGAGAAATTGAAGATCGCAATGGTCTTGACTTGATGCGGACATTTAAAAAAAATGGTAGGTAAAGCCAGGTTTAATAGCGCCAAACTTCATGCGATCTAAGGGTTCGGGTTTACAAAAGACACAACACGGTCATGAGACATAATAGTGATATAGAGGTAAATCATTGATATGGACACAAACAGGGAATTGTTAAGATCAGTAGAAATAACAAATGACACTAATGTGAAGATCCACATCTGGAAGTGAGAAAATAAGTTTTCTTCTTTGGCAGTTCACACAAATACCTTAAACAGTACTACAGTGTTAAACTCCTTTAGACCATATTTCGCTAAAAGATTATCACTCTACTTATTGTCCAGCTAACAGTCCTTTTTAAGTGACTATGTAAAAAATGTCTGTCAAGTGTAATGAAATTCTAATCATAGGCTTATGCAATAAAACAACATGTAAGAACTAATTTATTTTCACCTTATCTTTTTCGTACTGAATTACACGTTTTAATTGATAAGATTCGATAGATACAAAGGTGTACTTATAAGACAATCGACTGTCGTTTTTCAGAAATCTGTCCTACATCATATCAATCTCAATAATCACACACAAAACATCGAAACTGCAGTCAGCAACGCTTTCCTACTCAGTCGTACATCATATAAATAATCATAATCACATCTAAACTGCAGTCAGCAACGCAAGCTTAAGTCAAAACGATAAAGGATGTGAATACATACTTCTTTTTGTCAAACTTTAATTCGTAAATTCAACAAAAATATATGAATAAATGGACCGATTCGGCAAAAAACTTTAGATCTAACGCTAAATTACAGCATTTTCAGGCGAATAATATCTAACTTCAGTTCTCGTCAATTGATGTGTCCACATCTTTTCTCTTTTATGACCCCTGAAGAAGGACGTGAGGTCCGAAAATTTGGGCACTTTTGTTTTTGTTTTGGTTCAATTTTTATCATTTATTGTGATTTATTATTTGGATTTTACATTTTAAATGTGGTCTTACATTCTAAACAGATCTTTTATTTACTCATTTATAAACCACGGTAAAACATCATTTATTATTAATATATAACTTCGTTAGACGATATTAAAAAACGTACTAATCCGCAAAATTGAAATAAAAAAGGCTCATTCTAAAACCAAAAACCATTATAAAACATCAATAACAATAAACTCTATTTGAGACAACGTTACAACATAGGTTCGAAATTTTGCATAATACATAGCTAGTCGCATTTTTATAGCTCTATAAGCATGACTAATTCATCTTGATCAGCATTTTTTTTATAGTTTGTGCTTCGAAAAATAATTTATTACAAATTATCAGGAAGTTGTTAGCATTTGCATGGTTTCTAAGAGACATTAAATTCCATTCATGGAGTTTTGGGGGTACATGAAAATGAGGAATTTTATATTTTTAAAAATCACCGAACATATTTTCACATTATAAATATGCTTTCACTTTTAAGTTTTCATAATACTATTGTAAAAATGTCTGGAACTTTTTTGTTTTCTGCTATTTTTACTCGCTGATAAAAATAAGTTCCTATATGATATAAGTGAATTATGGTTGAAAATGATTAAAATGTTTGAATAACTAAATATAAGTGCGATACAAAAGTGTCCTGTTTTTCAAAGATGAAAGAAGCATAGAGGTTCCAATGGGACATTCGAATGTAAAAAGTCCAAAAGAGGGAGACAAAGTCAGTAAATGCGACCATAACAACAAGAAAAAACAACCTGCCAAAAATCACAAAAACAACTGCATTCCAATTAACAATGCAAACTCAAGTTTAAAGGAGGGTAAATTCAGATGCTCCGGAAGGGTACACTTCCGTCACGTTTATGTAGCTATTAGTCAGTTCTGCGTGTCAAATCCTGTAAAGGGGGACACATGTCTTGGGCAACATCAGCCTATCAGTGACATGTTCATATTGTTTAGAACCATGTTCATATCATCACTGTGTATGAGTGAATTATCCTAAAAAGTGCTCTCCTCGGTGAATGTTCACATTTCAATACTGAAATGTGAACATACAGGTACAATTTAATTAATTTTTTTCGAGAAAATTGTTCAAGATAACTTCATGACAGTGCAAAAGATTACATATTTCAACTGAAAAAATATGACTTTTATATATAATCAAGAACCGGCTTCGGAAATATAAAATTCCGGATTCAACACCAAAGAGGGGAACAATTCAATATTATTTTGACGAAAATTCAGAAATTTGATTTTCCCTCAGCGTTTAATAATAAACTAAGAAGAACATGTTTATACAGAATCAATGTCAAAAAGTACACAAGAAACAAAAACTAACTTTATGCCAGTCAACATTACGTAACATTTTCGAATATCTTTTTTCTTAAAGCTACATGTAATTTATAAAGAAACTTTTTTTTCTTCACCAGCAATTTTCCACGATTTTATGGAACTATACCGTGTTTTACAAGTTGGTTTTCTGTTATTTTGAACATTTTCACAAAAAATCCTCTCCGATTTCAGTGCATTCAGGTTACAAAAATGATAGATGATGTAATACAATTTTGGGATCAACTATATATTATGCAACAAATGTGTTCTTTGGATATCGACGATGAATACGTCAATTATTAATAGAAAATGTAATGTCACGGCTAACCCTTATACAACAAAACAAACTAAAAAGGAATGTAAGTTCTTTAGCAAAATGTAGACACATGATGTGTTTCGCTTTTTAACAATTGTTTGGTTTATTTAAGTTGAGCCAACAAACGATATTTTAAGCAATGAATTGTAAGCAATGTTGTTGTGTCCTCGCAGCTCAAAAGAAACTCACAAAACGAAATTGAAAAATACAAATACCAACAAGAGGCTCCCAAGAGCCTGAATCGCTCACCTGAACTACACAGATACATATATTTTGTAGATATTATTGTGCTTAACCATATGCGATTTAAATTTCTGAAATAACTTGGTTAGTTTTCAAGTTATTGGGCTTAAAAAGTGCAAAATTTTGAAAAAAAATGAAAAAAGGGCAATACCTCCCACATCAGCAGTCAGATCTTTTCCTAAATTTCAGGACAGGAACTTAATATGCTGATAACTTTCGATTTTTGCACAATTTTGATATCTGAAACCATTTTTGAGTTATTAGCAAAAAAAATGAAATTAACGCCCTATGTTCTATTTTTAGCCATGGAAGCCATGTTTTTTACGAATCAAAAATATGAACGATAGAGTTGTAGCATATAAGCTATTAAACAAGTGTGCCAAGTTAAGATGCAGTTGGTCTTACGGTGTCAGACAAGTTAATCTTTGAAATTCAGGGGAAAAGTAATGAAAAATGGTAAATTTTGTTGTTTTAAGGACAATAATTCCTAATAGAAATGGTCCTACAGCTTTGAACTAATACATGAAATGTAGATCTTGATGTGCTTGATCATATGCAATTTAAATTTTTGAAATATCTTGTATAGTGTTCAAGATATATGGCTAAATAAGTGAAAAATTGTGAAAAAAAATCCAGAAAAGGGGCAATAACTCCTACATCAATTGTTGGATCTTCTTGAAACTTTCAGAGCAGGTAGATCTTCAGATGCTGATCACTTTTGTCTCCAATCAGAATTTTGATATCTGTAACCATTTTTGAGTTATAAGCGAAAAACTGCAATTTACCCCTATGTTCTATTTTTAGCCATGGCGGCTATATTTTTTTACAAATCAGAAATCTCAACAACATTCTTGTAGCATTTATGCTATTAAACAACTGTGCCAAGTTTGGTTGAAGTTGGCTGTATGGTGTCAGACAAGTTGATCTTTGAAATTCAGGGAAAAGGTAATGAAAAATGGTAAATTTTGACGCTTTAAGGACCATAACTCCTAAAAGAAATGGTTCCACAGCTTTACCTTAATTACATGAAATGTAGATCTTGATGTGCTTAATCATATGCAATTTGAATTTTTAAAATATCTTGTATAGTTTTTAAGACATATGGCTAAATAAGTGCAAAACTTTGAAAAAATCCAGCAAAAGGGCAATAACTCCTACATCGGTTGTTGGATCTTCTTGAAAAGTTCAGGCAGGTAGATCTTGAGGTGCTGATCACTTTTATCCTATGCCAGAATTTTTATATCTGTCACCATTTTTGAGTTATTTGCAAAAAAAACTGTTTTTGACCCCCCTGTTCTATTTTTAGTAACAGCAGCCATGTTTTTTGACGTATCAAAAATCCCAACGCTAACTTTTTGCATAATACCCTAAGGAACAACCATATCAAGTTTGGCTGCATTTGGCCAAGCAGTTTCAGAAAAGAAGATGTTTGAAAAAAGCTAACGGACGATGGACGACGGACGGACGATGGACGCAAAGTGATGGCAATAGCTCAACTGACCCTTCGGGTCAGGTGAGCTAAAATCGGGTATAAAATCGCGTAATTTGGTTACTAGTATGCTGTATTTGGATATTTCAAGGGGTTCACTCTTGTATCGACCTGAGTTCACGTTGATGAATGTGGTTTGATTGTTATATGTGTGTGTACTTTTTGCGTGTTGTATGATTAGTTTCTTTGTAATCATTTTTCTGTCTACCGATTTTATATTTTTCTTTTCTGTATAATGTTTGATTTCCCCTTTGGTACACTTTTGCTTCCTACAAAACCAATTAATTACAAAAATCAGAAGTCCTCTACATTCCCATATTTTTGAGACATTGAGTTTCATTCATGGAGAGATTATTTAGAAGAATGGGAATTTTTTATACATAACTATCACCAAATATTTGTTTTGCTTAATGTTTGTTCAATGCTATGATGAAAATGTCTGGAACTAGTTGGGTTTCTGTTATTTTGAAGTCCTTTACAAAATATCTTCTCCGATTGCAGTGAATAAAGGTTACAAAAGGGTAGATGATGTAATATAATTTGGGGTTAAACCATATAATATGCAACATATGTCTTGTTTGAATTATATCAACGATGAATACGGCTAATTATCAATTAAAAATGTAATGTCACGGCTTACCCTTAAACAGCAAAACAAAGAAACAAAAATGGAATGTAAGTTCTTTAGCAAAATGTTAACACATAATGTGTCTCGCTTGTTTAACAATTATTTGGTTTATTTATATTGAACCAAACACAAACATGACAAAGCCAACAAACAATATTTTAAGCACTAGTGGAGGATGGACAGTTTTATAATTGTAATAGAACTGCAAGTTATGTTGTGGTGTCTTCGGAATTTTAAAGAATCTCATAAAACGAAATTGAAAAATACAAATACCAAAATGTGTATCAATCGGGTTATTTGGTTATGCTGTATAAAACCAAAAGAATTAATGAAAGTACTCAAACCAAACAAAGTTCGAACGGGAAAGCCAAATCCAATACCGAAGATATCGACCATGGGCAATACAAAGATTTAAACATTTTTGAATTGAACATTCGGATATTTCAACGACTTAAAAGTATTAAAAATATTGGAAAATTCTTTTCAGACAGGTCTGACGACTAGGCTTGCGATTACCCTCTGTACTCTGGTCCACCAGCAGCGGTTATCGACCCAGCTGTTTCAAAATACAAATCCCAAAACGGGTAAAAAAATCGGGTAATTTGGTATGCTGTATATGCATAATAGACCAATTACGAGTTCATCCATTCCGGAACATTCTGGAATGGATGTCCAAAATTTCAAAAGTCATCTGAGGTAAGATCTGACGTCAGAACATGGGGAGCAACGGAATCAACATGTTTAGCGATTTATTTCAAGAAAAAAATGAAGGAAAAATGAACAAGAAGTCGTATTTGTCAATTTGTAATTGTTAAAGAAATATAAAATCATACATTTCCAAAGGAGTTGACAAAAAGGAACAAGTTTCCATTTTTCATTCATCAGAGAAAATGTACAAGTTTTCCAAATAAAACGGGGTAAAATGGCGGCTTTTTTGCAACTCGCAACCCGGGTATGAACATATGTTTTAAAAAGAGTAAACAGTTCTTGTTTGCTACGTAATACTAGTGAGTTGCCAATGCTTACGTTGTGAAAATTAACATTAACGAATTGAATTGTTGTATTTATCTATGAGTACTTTATGCCTCTGATAAAATCTTCTTCAGTGACAACAACAAGATACATGTAGGAGCAACATAAACTTGTGATACTATTGTCTTACAATTTGAATTCCATGAGGAATAAATTCTACACAAATGTAAGATTAAGTCGTTCGACATTATACAAAACACAATTAATGAACTCGCAGGAGGCTAAAGCAATATTACAAAAAATCTGGTAAATATTCTGAAGAAAAGATAGACATCGCTTTCATATCAACCAAGTTAATGATTACTTTATATTTAATAGAGTCATCTTTTTCAGCGTGGGAAAACTTTAAACATTCAATAATTTATGTATCACGCAAATGTGTCAACGAAAGCCATTGAAATTTGAAAAATTATTCCCGTTTGCCCAATTGACTATATAATATAATTTCCTTAAATCTTAAAGGTATACGAATGTATCAATGTGTGATAGCAGTACAAGAGCAATAGCTTTAAGCTGTGTATTATAAAACGTAGTCGCATTGATAGTTTATGTTCCTAAAGAGGAAAGATAAACTCATCCCATTTTTTTCTATGGAGTTTCAATTTGTTTAATTGCCATTATTAAAAACTACATACACGTGATAGAAGAAACAATTGCTCAATTATGAAGTGATGGGAAATTAGGGAATGAAAAAACGTCCGCTAGGCGAAATTATATCATTTTCATTTTTTCTGATTCATTTTCATTGGCAACATAATTACTTGATTTTGTATTTTCCTCAAATTGATGATATGTGATAAAAAAGTAATAAATAAATGACATCTATGTGAGAAATTTATCTACAATTGCAATGGAACTTATTTATGAAGAGCGTGCTGATTTTTTTTTCACACACCAGAATAAACCTTTTAGAACTTGTCAGATTAAAAGTCAAACGACAAACAAAAGATATCACTATGTACATGCATTAAGGCTATAAGACCGCTATTCGCGTATGCTAAGATCTTATCTGTAAAATAGAAACCATTCGCGTATCTAAAAAGTAGGAAATCCCTTTAACAAATAGACGTTTTGTTTATTGTATTGTATATAAAGGTAATAACAAACATACCTAACTTGGAAACCCCATCTCAAATGTCCAAGAGAAAAGAGAAAACAAGAAAGACATACCGATGAAATTAAAGATAGCAATGGTAATAACAAAGCTACCGAACTTGGTTGGTCAATCCTAAATATCCGAGAGAAAAAAAATACAAAAGAGAAATAGGAGATCACAATAGCCATGACTTGAAGCATGCAATTCAAAAGAAATGATAGGTTAAAACAGATTTTTTTTGGGCGCAAACCTCCGTCTTCCGTAGCAGTCTAATTAGAATCCGGATTTACCAAAAACATGGTTGTGAGTTGTGAGACATAATAGGTGTAAAGAAGTAAATCAAAAACATTGACGCAAACGAGATCTCTTTAAGAGCCATAGATATTGCAAATGATACAAATGCATACATTCATAACTGGAAGTATGGACGTTTAACAACCATTAAAACTTCATTTCATACCCTTAATATTGTTGACCATGATGCTTTCCCGAAAAAAAGGGACACTGAGGGTTTGCCAAGAGGGTAATATTACTTTTCTGGGTCACAAACCAACATACTGTTATTTTATATAGAATATCAATAGGATACACAAAAACAGCAAAATCATAAGGTTTCACGTGGAAAATGTCACGAGCGGCCTTACCGGTACCGGTAGACCCACCGAAATATCAAATGCCACATAACGTGGTCTCTGCAAATCACAATACAGATTTTTATATGAGTATATCAACGTTTAACCCGGTAAAATATTCTTGATAAGCAAAAACAATCCCCCACTTTAATTAACTAAGTCAACTGCGTTAATAGCTCAAAAGTCTGTCAACCTTAATCTATAATGATTGATATAAACATTGTATATACCAGTCCCTATCCTTTTTATATTATGTCTGACACCTTTTTGAAAAATAGTAACCAAAGTAAATTAGGACAAAACTCGACAATTGGGTAATTTCAAGGCATATTGTGTACCAAAATCGCATTTTTTCGTCCAAAATTCTTTAATGTCATTTAGATCAAAATGTTATAAAAGAAAACTTTAAATATCATTTTTTTTTACCAAATTTGCCTTAAACTTGGTTTATTTTGCTCAAAATTATTCGACCAGGTTGATTGATTATTTTTTTTTACATTCGTGACGACAGATATATTTTAGTGTATCAAATACGGCCATCGATTGGGATATCGGATGTTGTCTATTAGCATTTATCGTATACGTAAGTATAAATAGATTTTCGAAGACAATATCCCTTAAAACTTTATTGAAAACCAATATGTCTGTTTAAAATACAAAACAAAATGAGTTTCTTGTTTAGCAGTAGACCAATACTTTCATTGGTACAGTGTTTCACTTCCTTGCAAAACGTCTTTGGTTACATCTACTGCACGTACTAATTGTCCCATAAACAGTGCTTATGTATTGACTATGTGAAAATGTCTGCCAAATGTAATAAAATTCCAACTAGCCCGAGGCTTATGCAACGTAACAAAATGTGAGTGTGAGGGTTAACTTTTTTTTTTCAACGTGGTAGACATAACAACTGAAAGTTTTGATAGAAGCAAATGTGTACTTTACACATGTGTATTGGCAAGATCGAAAAAGTTCTTTACAAATCGCACAATATACACAAATCACACACAACACAACTACAACAGTCACAGAAGAATAATTTTAAAGGACTAGAGCCACGAACCCCCATAATTGGCCCTGTTAATACTCAAATATCAAAATTGGTTTGTTGTACACCAAAATTTGTGTATGTATAGCTGTTTGTCTGTGTTAAAAGAGAAAAGATTTGATTATGGTGTATTGTTTTTCAGTCACAATTTTGTGATTTTTTAATTGGCGCCACCCCTCGCCCATCAAAATTGTTATTGAAATATATATGAAGATATTAATGTATTTATAAAATTTGAGCCAAAAATATTTATAGGCGAGGGGTGGCGCCCATGTCATTTTCACCAAAAACCAGGTGGAAAATTGTGAAATTTAGCTGAAATTAGCATATTTTCAATTTTAGCATCACTTTATGATGTCATTACAACGTCACAAGTACAGAAAACTTTAAAATTGATTTTGTTTTGTAACAAATAATCATTCTAGACTACTTGGCCACAAAAAGCTTATCTAACAAATGAATTTGAAAAATGGCCCGATTTAGGGCCAAATATGAGGGTTCGTGGCTTTAGTTCTTTCGTTTGACGAGATTAAAATTACTACAGATGGGTCCAGACGCAACCGGTATGAAACCTAAGTTTGCTTTTCTTGTTCACTTGGGTTGACCAGGGTCCAATATTTAGTTAACTAAAGTTTTTCTATTGTGATTTTTTAAATTGTCGTTTATTCAAGCATCCCTTTATTGTTTATTTAGCCTTGACAAAGCAGTCCATGGCTCGGACAGCTCTGAACTGCTCTTGTCCGTGACAAAGACAGCTTTATGCAGTCCGAAGTTAACCTGAGATCAGAGCAGTCAAAAGTTAACATTAGGGAAATGAGATGCTAGCGGACAAAAGTCCAAATCTATCTTTAGGGAACGTTAAGTCGCTAGCAGACCCAAATAACTGTGAATGTATTTTTTTTTAAATTTTTAATGAAATTATTTTTTTTTTTAATTCAAATTTACTTATCAAATTTAGTTTTCGAGAAACTTATTTGCGGATGGAACTTATTAAATAAATATATTTAAAAGAAATAAATCCGGTAAATAGATAAATATTATCAAAATAATAATTTAGAAAGCCAATAAATATATTTATTTAAAAATAATCAAAACAAATTAATTAAGCTTTAATAAATGAATAATGTAATTAAATATATATTTTTAAATAAATAACTATTTATCAAACAAGTAAATACTTATTTTAATGATAAAAAATGATTTGAAAAAAAAATGATAATACTTCAAAAAAAAATAAAAAGATAAAAAATATAGTTTAATTTCAATCAAATCTAATGATAAATAAAATTTTAGTGCAGTTAATTTGAGGTTGTTCTTACGCTTAAGTAAACTATAACTTGGTTCTAGGCCAAAGTTAACTAGGGGAGTAGACCGTGGACCAAGTTTGCTATTACAGTTAATTTTAGACTTATTTACGGCCTGCCTGATGCAATCTAAATAGGATCTCAGTTAATAGTAGAGGAGCAGACGATCGATTTTTGTCGATTTGCCTTAATAGTATGACACACGGCTGTATTATATATCATAGGAAAGAGAAAACCATTGCCTATAAGAATATCGAGGTCGTCGCATTCTCACGTGGTCACGTTTTGAGAAAAATGACGTCAAAGATTAATCTTGAATTTCACTCCAAAACGGGGTAGAGATCAAGATATGGTGTTAAAATTTTTGCTTGCCAAGAATAAGACTTATAAGACGGTTTTTAATGTTAAGTAATAATACAGTTTTACAATAACAGTAAAAATTTATGAATTATTTACTAAAATTATGCCAAAGTGAGCTTTCAAAAAGTAAAAAGTGAAAAACTGCATTTTTGTCTCCTCCATTACGTACAACATGATCCTGGCGTTACAATTTATTATTTTCAAATTATTTTCATTTCATTTTGGTGTACCTAGGTTGAAATTATTTTTTAATATCTAACCTTACCATATATACCAACTGTGCACCGCCGAGAGTCAATTGGAAATTCTGTTAATTTTCGCCTGGAACGACCTTCTTCTTGAACTTTGTTACATGGTTTTATTTTCAAAAATATATATGTTTTAGTTCAAAATAACTTTTGAAATATAAAATAAAATGAAAATATAAAATCCTAATGCAAGAAATTAAAAGAACTACTACTTACAAGCATAAAGTAGGCAGTCACCCTGGAAGTAAAAGACATGGCCTTACATGTATGTAGAATAAAATAAAAGCTGTTGATTTGAGGTCTGTCAGATCAAATTTTCGCTTTCTTTTCATTTTTATAACCATCAAGGTACCGAGGTACATCATAAATTGTTGCGTCCGTTTTATGGACTGAAAAAGGAGGCACGGACATTTCTTTAACTTCAGTCACACTTTTTGTATCAACTACACTTCTCCTAAAATTAAGTATCTTTACTGTCGATCTTATGTCTGTCAAATGTTTCTTTTCATTTTAAACCCACCGAAGTATATTATGTTAGTTCCGTTCGTCCGTCGGTCTCTGCCTCCTTTCTTCCGTCCATCACACTTTTGTATGGATCTATGCACTATTTCTAAGAATTTATCAATTCATGGTGTGTTTACCTATTAGCAAATCCCTTTTTCATGTTTCTTTTATTTGCGAGTACTTTACAAACACTCCTTTCAGGCTGGCTGTAAGTATGATTGCCAAAAACCCGACCGCCGTTCTTCAGAAATAAAGAAATAAGCTGAAAATTTGATGGAAGCCACCATTCGCTTAAAGGAAAAATAGTGAATATATATCTCTCTGATAAGTTTAGATGTTTTTTTTTTTTTAAATACTCCTTTTCTGGATTTGAAACGCTGAATTGACATGCGAACTTTCGTAGCACATGAGTTTATTTTCGTTATAACGTGAGTTCGCGTTGTTGATTGTTATTCAGTTTTCTGATGGGTCTTAATAGTGTCTGTTGTTTCGTGCTGTTCTCGTTTGAATTTATTGCTTTTGTCTTTGCCTTTAAGTCTTTCGACATTCAAATGCTCTTCTCTATTACGGAAACACCGTCAACAATTTGAGGATTACGCTCCACTGGAAACTCTCTGTGTCTAGCTTAAAGAACATATATTCCCGTCCTTAGTAAGTTACCACCCTCTCTCTTTTGTTGAACAACATGTGCATCCCTTGCATCATTTGCATTCTATGTCATTAAATCTTGACAATATTTTTCGTTTAGTGACATCGAATTTAGCATTTCCATATTTTCGATCTATTGGGCCTGACTGAATGAAACTTGGAGTAATTGTGTATATCATTTATATCTCTTTTATTTCGCGTTTTTTTAGTTGCCAGGAATTTTATTTTAGAATATTTAATTTCATTATGTCGCCTGGAAAATGTTGCAGCCTCCTGATATTTGGTATGTAGCTTTATCACATGGACCAATAAGGAATTAAGCTACATTGTATATACAGTGTACAATGAATCATGTGGATAAATCTTTGCTATACTTTCACATCAAAGGCCCCCATTATTTTAATTTAACAGGTGGTTAGCAAAATATCTAAATAATTTGCTTAACAAGTATACGTTCTTGTGTTGGTCATTAATAAATGTACGGTTCATAATCGGCAGACCGGCATTTAGATCGAGTTTTTCTCGGTATGCATATATGTGCACAATTTTCCTCGCAGTTTTCCGAGTCAGCTACTACACGCCACATTCTCTTGATATTTGGCATGTAGTTTAATCCCCATGTCCAATAAGGTATATTTAGCCATTTTATGCCCGAAACATTGCAACTATCTGTTTAATGAAACTTTATATTTCATATACAATTACTTTGATATTCATGAAAAAATTCTGTCACAGTTTTTTTTCGGCCTGAGTACATATGCTACAGCTCCTTGATATTTGGCATATAGATTCATCCCATGGCCCCCATTAACACGTTAATTGATTTATGCCCGAACGTTGCTACTTTGCGTTTTTCGAATGCTTTAGATTTTATACATAATGAACATTATATACAAAATTACCATCACAGTTTTCCAAGCAACTATACATGTACATGGCACAGCCTCTTGATATTTTGGCTTCCTCTTATAAAACTCTATGGCATAAAGTCAATTTAAACCACGACTTCTTGTTTACTTACTTCTTAAGACGTAGCCAACATATTCGTTTGTCTTCCATTGAAGACGCCATTCTAGATGTATATATTAAGTTTTTTTTTTTTTGGTTTTTTTGAACTTTTAAAAATTAACAACTTTATTAGGCAAACGATCGAACTCCAACGACAACAAGAAATCTTAATCAGACAATAAACAACTGAACTATATTTCAAACGACGTAAAGTTGATATTATTATTTTTTATGATGGAAAGGCAATGGGAGTAACTTTCACGAAATAAGTCGCACAGTACCTACAAGATTCGTCATTGATTGTAAAAACAATTCAAACGTTGTGCACAAAGTTAAAAAACAACCGAAGAGAATTACAAGTGAAAGCGCTTACAGGCTCAAAATGGGTAGATCAGAACTAGTTATAATGCATGTTCAAAGAGACACCCCCTCCAAAAAAAACCAAAAAAAAAACAACAAAAAACAAAAAAACAAAACAAAAAACAGTCTTGGGTTACCGAAATTCGGCAAAAATGTACCGCAGAAAGTATAATGATACTATGTATACCTTTGATATATGTAGACATGAGAGTTCTAATAACGTTAGGTTCAGGCGTGGTGAATGGAATCATATACTAATGCCAAAAAAATTTCTACAAAAAACAAGCACACTGTACCAAAATTCGAATTTGTTAAATTAAGTTTTTTATTAATATAAGCATAATGTATAAAATTTACGAACATCCATTTAGAATTGCAAGTGTGAAATCACTTTTAAAAGAAAGTGTGACGAACGCGCGGACAGACGTCTGGCATTTAAATGTCTCCTCTCAGCGAAGAAATGTTATTTTTCTATACGGAAAATAAACAGGTCCCACGTATTTGATTTGTAAATTAAAATTTACACCCTAAAGAAGTGCAAAAATATCAAAAATAAGAAAGTTTAACATAATTATTATAGACAATCCATGCATCAAAAGTAAATATGTCAATCAAATCGCCCTATATATAGCTATATAAAGGAATATTTTTAAATTGTAAATAAAACACACGTTTGTCACCAGATAAAGTGTGAATTCCAAACCAAAGACTGGTTTGTGTTAATCCGGACATGCCACAGGTGTAATTTGATGATCTTTTATCCCAAATTTCTTTAAAACTACAATTATACCTAAAAATCTAAATTTATGTGTACATGTGAATTAACAAACCTACTTTACATTCACGTGAAACATTTTGTATACATGAAACGGAATCTTGTTATAAATGAGAAAATAGGCCAAAATTCAATGAATATTTTTGATATAAAAAGTACGATGACTTTGAGTTGAATAAAGTTTTCTTTCTACCTTTTTTATTGATTGATGACAAGTTTAACATATTATCCTTGTGTCCAAAACCTTTTATCATTGAATTTGACCGATTAACGATTCTTTTATTTGACTTCAAAACAGTGGTGAAATGCACATTTTGTGGGTACCGTCAATACGTCAAAAATAGAAGAACGTGACCACGCCAGAATATGACGACCAAGCTAAATTGAAAGTTCAATAATTTTCCATTCATAAAATAATATTTTCAGCTGTGTGTCATACTATTAACCCAAACTCAAAAAGTAGAGGCTTTTTTAAACCCCTGCTACCCTACTATAACCTTAGGCAGTCAAAACGTTTTCTTTTCTAGTTTACTTGGCAAACAGGTTATGTCTTGTTGTATCTGTAATCCCTGCCGATCGAATAAATAAGGGTCCATTCTAAGACAAAGAAGCATTGTAATACATCAATATCAATTTAAAAATCTCTCAGACAAATTTGCAACTTAATTTTGAAATATTGTATATTGCACAGCTAGCCTAAAAAATCTTCAATGACAAATTTTTCTTGATCAGCAATTTTTTTGTCGGAAATACCATGTGCTTCGAAAACTATTCATTACAAATGATCAGGAAGTTGTTAACATTTGCCCGGTTTCGGAAAGAAATTTAGTTCCATTTATGGAGATTTATTTGGTGCAACATGGATTTTCAATGTTAAGAAATCACCGAACGAATGACAAAATTCTTTTATTTGAAGTCATGTAAGTAATCATAATAATGTCTGGAACTTGTTCGTTTTCTTTTTTAGCATCTAATAAATAAAATTCATCTACGATTTTAGTAAACTAAGGTTAAAAATTGTCCATTCCGTTGGTGGAAAAACAAAAAACAGTGTCGTGTTTACAAAAGATGAAAAAAAAACCAGATATGTACCAATGGGTTATTCGAATGTCAAACGTTAGAAGAGGGTAAAACAAAATCAGTAAACAAGAACGAGAACAGCAAAAAACAAACAAAAACACAAAATAACTGAATAGCAAATTTAAGTCTTAGGGAAGTGAACTTAGATGCTCCGGAAAGAAATACAGTTCATGCTTGTTGCAACACATCCGTCGCGTTGCTGACGGTCAGGTTAGCGTGTAAACCCGTAAAGGAGGACACATTTAATCCATTTGATCTGAGCAACATAAGCATATCAGTGAAAGTTTCATATTGTTTACAAATATGTTTACTGAAGCACTGTTTATCACTAAAGTATTAATGAATTATCTTAAAAAAGAGCTGATCAGTAGACCATACAATGTTATAGAGAAGCAAAGGTGTACCAAAGGGGTAATCAGTATCATAAAACCGTAAAAACAAAGACAAAACCGGCAGACAAAAAATCATCACAACAAAACAAACCACATAACAACATAAAACACACACACACATAACAGCAAAACCGCATTCAGCAACGCGAACTCAAGTCGAAACGAGAGTGAACTCAGGTGCTCCGGAAGAGTAAGCAGTTCCTGCTTGCTATAGCACACACGTCACGTTGCCAAAGATCGATTAAATGTTGGTCAAATCCGGAAAGGATGACATTACAAAACTCTATGTCAAACCTACATCTGTGCTCATCTGAGAGATAGAAATCCCGTATTTGTATACAAGCACATGATGTCGTCCGTAAAATTTCTTGAGTGATGACAACAACCTGGGAGCAACATACCCCTGTGTTAACAATTTGCTTGTCAGCCTTGCAGTTCTATCAAGGAAGTCGTTGTACTCCCCACATGCTCTGGAATAGCGAATCAATTGTGATACGTAAACTCCATATGCTGGAGCGGACGGAATGTTGCTACACAGGAAGGGAAAGTTAACTATTGGAAAGTTGAAGTCATCACGTTTGTCATAGGCCTTTGTACAAAGTCTTTCTTGTGTGTCAATTTCGAGAAATAGATCCAGATATGAAGCGGACCTCCTAGAATCTGTAGTGTCCTTTATCTCAAGTTCCATCGGATATATGAGATGTAAATAGTCACCAAATCGAGGATTGTTTAGTGAAAGGACATCATCAATATAACGAAATGTGAGATTGAAGGATAAAGCAAGTTTGCGGTCCTTTTTGTCTAGAAGTGATTGTAAAAAGTCTGCTTCATATGAATGGAGAAACAAATCGGCAAGCAATGGTGCACAGTTTGTGCTCATTGGGATACCTATTGTTTGCTGAAAAACACGTCTACCAAACTGTACAAATATGTTGTCGATTAGAAAGTTGAGCATTTCTATTATTTGATCTTCTGTAAATTTGTTTTTTCTTGCTAGACTCTTGGATGACAAAGTAAGTCTTTTTATAACCGTCTACCAAATACTTGTACCTGCGTTTTCCGTTCTTTTTGATAAAGCTACGTTTAATCAGTTGTGCCAAACGAGATTTTAGTTGTGAATGTGGAATTGAAGTTTATAATGTAGAGAAATCAAACGTTTTAATGCTATTACATGATGAAAATAACTTAGAATGGAGATTTTCCATCAGTTCTTTATTATTTTTGAGAATCCACATTTGATTGACGCCATTTCTAGAGTAACAACAATCGAAATACTTTTGAATGCTTGATTTTATTGCCGTCAATAATGATGTTAACAAAATTGAAAGAGGTTTAGTTGTACATTTGGATGACCCAGCTCGTTGCTTGTATGGAGTTTTATGTAACTTTGGAATCCAATACAAGGATGGAACGTCATCGTTCTTTTTGTCAACAGAAATGCCAAAGGAAGAAATTACAGAATTATGATTGTTGATTATTACCTCCTTTGACAGTGTTGTTGCTGTATATGTGGTGCTTTTGCTAGTACAACCAACCCCCAATTCAGCTGTTAAACAATCAATATAGTGTCTTTGGCATACGAAAATGATGTTGTTAGGCGCTTTATCATGATATCAGCTAAAATCTACTCGCTGTGAATTTTAAGCCCGTTTTCTTAATTTTATGTTATGATGGACATAAATAAGTCCAATATATTTTATCTATTATGTCTGAAACATTTTTTACTAGTCCCTAAATAACAATTTCAAAGGTGATAATGTAAAAATAAAGAGGAATAAGTGTGCATTTTTTAGCTTTACAGTGAAATCAGTAGTCAGACTTATCTGACATGTTAGCAAATATAGATTTTAATTGAAATAAGATAATGAAAGAGAACATTTAAAAGGCAGACGTGTTACCCGTTTCCTTTCCAACATTGGACAGAAGCCTCTTGTGGATTTGACGCTTCGTTTGCTGTCTAAAATTAGATCGTGTTATAATTATTCAATATGGCAATGTGAAAGTACCTGCACAGTTTTAATTTTTTTTTTCGAGAGGGACTTGTGCGAGATCAACTACATGACAATGCGAAGGATAACTTATTTTAGTGTGTGTAATATGACCATACCCAGTCCTTTCCGTAACGATTTAAACATTTCAACTGAAAACTTATATGAGTTTTATATATAATCAGGAAATTTCGGATTCCACACCAAACAGGGAAACAATTTAAAACTTCATTTGACGAAATTTCAGAAAATTGATTTTCCCTAGGCTTATAAACAAAGGTCTTATATTCAAAGTTAATTACTAGTAAAAGACGTACATCAGAAACAAAAACAAACTTTATTTGAGACATTATATGCATAACATTTCAAAGTAACATTTTTATAAGCTACTTGTACTCTTATGGATTTATAATTACAAAGATATTAAATCAGCAAATTGTTCATAATTTAAATGGGAAAAACCATGTGCTGCAGAACTAATTAGTTATAAACGATAAGGAAGTTCTCCATATTTGAGTTTTTTAAGAAACATTGAGTTCCATTCATGCAGGGGTTTTTTGTGGACGAATGAGAATTTTTTAATCCTAAGAAGCTAGTTCATATCTTTTGCTTAATGTTTGTTCAATGATTTGATGAAAATGTCTGGAACTAGTTGGTTTTCAGTTGTTTCTTTCGTCTTTCCTAATAAATCTTCTATGATTTCAGTGGATTAAGGTTGGAAAATGGTAGATGATGTAATAGAATTTCGGGATTAACCATATAAGATGAAACGTATGTCTTGTTTGTGTATCAATGATGCAAATGAGGAATTATTTACAAAAATGTAATGTCACGGCTAACCTTCAAGCAACAAAACAAATAAAAAGGAATGTAAGTTCTTTAGCAAAATTTTGACAAATAATGTGTCTCGCATGTTTAACAATTGTTTTGTTTATTTACATTGAACCAAAGACAAAGCCAACAAGCTATACTAAAAAACCTTTTTTGGGGGGATGGACATTTTAAGAATTGTAAACGAACTGCAAGTAATGTTGGGGTGTCCTCGCAGCCCTAAAGAAATTCTTATACGAAATTTAACATGTTTTAGAAGAGTACACAGTTCTATTGTGTTGCTACATAATAGTTGCGATGTCAATGTTTATTAAAGAATTGACCGAAACAGATAAAGGTAGACATTTGAGTTCACGTTGCTGATTGGCAATTGGTTATTATGTGTGGTAATTTTTTGTTTTATTGTATCGATTTTGTGCCTGTCGATTTTGTCTTTGTCTTTTCGGATTAAGGATATTTGATTGCACCTTTGGTACATTTTGGCTTCTCAGAAGAAAGTTATGAAAAAGTATATTTGTGGTTTTCAATTCCCGCATTTGTTTATAAAGAGTATTTGATGCCTCTCATAAAATCTTTTTTCAGTGACAACAAAAACATAAAGGCAACATTATATTATTAATATTTTTGTCTTCTGTTTTCGATTCCACGAGGAAATACTTCTCTAAAAAATTTAAGATTATGTCCTTGGACATTATACAAAAACTCATTAACGCACTCTCAGGAGGCTACAAAACTATGACTAAAATCTTGTAAATACTCCATTGAAAACAATTTTAAACCAAATAGGCATTGCATTCGTTTACAGCAAGTAAATGATCACATTATCTTTAATACATGTAGAGTCATCGTATTTACTGTGGGAATGAGTTTAAACATTCCATGATATTCATCACGCAAAGGTGTCAAAAAACTCATTGATGAATTTATTTCCGCTTGCCCAATTGACTATAGAAAAATATTTCCTGAGCTTAAAGGTTCCTGCACGTATCAGTGTGTCATGGTTCTACAAGATCAAATCTTTATTGATGATTAATTCCTTATTTGTTAAAAAAAAACTTTATTTTAGTTTCCAAATATTTTTTTTTAATACATTAAGTCTTAAATTATGAATTTGTTTATAACATTAAACAACTATGCCAGAAAACGAACCAAGAAATAACAGGAAAAAGATAATGACGTACTTTCAGAATTGAAAGTGTAAGAAAGAAGTAATTATTTAAGGATCATCTTTACAGTTTGGCAACAAAACTGATGATTAACGTCTTTTCCAGTTAACTAGATTTAATTTGTTAAATAAGGCATAGCATTGTCTATATGTACATGTTTACTTTATTGGTTTCGCCGGGGTTCACCCAAATCTTGCCAAATATGAACAATACCCTGGCATTTGGCCTCCATGTGCAAGTTAAGGTTATTTCATTATTTGTGTTATTTATTCTACTCATAATCGGTTTAATGGAAGGTTTTTTAGGGGAACGTAAAGAAAATGAATAGAGAAAACAACAAAAACAATCTTGTACAATGAGATGAAAAATAATCAGCGAATTTTACATTTAGACGCTGTTATACTTTTTTAGTTAAAGTCGTATATAGACTAGAAAAAAATCAAATATCTTTCATTTCATTAGAAGTGTAACCATGAACTTTAAAAGCCTCGCTGAGATAAAAGACAACATCAAATTTTAACAACTCTGATGTTATCAAAATGTGACGAATATTTTGTAGAATTTGCTTCTCCTTTTGAAATGGAAGTTTTCATATTTGGCTTCCAAAAGAAAACAAAAAAGATTAAAATTCTCAACTCTAAATCATGTCATTTTGTAAAAATATTAACGCATTTGGTTTTATCTATCAATATTTTCTATAAAATGTCAATTGGCTCTGTTAAAACATTCAAAACTAAGATTATTTAAAAAAAAGAACCGAAAATGGAGGAACACATATCTGCAATTCGATGATGCTAAAATCATATTTGTTTCTATTATGTAGTCTCTTAGAAAAAAAATATGTTGATGATAATAAGAAGAGATTAATCTAATGGTCTTTGGTGCATTTAAAATTTGAAAAAATAAATTATTATATACACCTGGAAAAAATTATAAACACCCCCGTTATTTTTTTTAAATTATACATTTTCAAAACACTTTTTAACCATTATTTAACTGATAATCATTGTAATTTTTTATTGCAAACTAAAATATGCATTGTTAAGCAAAATTTAACATGTTTGTAACAAATAAAAATGCCTTTTTATTTACATAACATGACATGGCAAAAAGATGGCTTTTGTACATGAACATGATCTTCGAAAAGTATGGTCGCCTGAAGCTCCGAATTTAATAATTTGTCGAATTGCACTTCAGAATGTAAATCATAATTAAAAGATTAATTGATATTGTATCGTCAAAGAGTCAATTTCGAGTATGTCCATCTTTAGCACTTATGACTGCCGGAAGCCTTGTTTTCAAACTGACATTTAGGCGTCTAATATCCTGAAGAGTTATCTCCCGCCTTTCAAAGCAAAAAAAAATGCTTTTTATCGAAAGCCTACACCCATTAAGTCAGATATTGAAGATTAAAACTGCCCAAAATCATGAAAATTATTAATTATTCAAATCATCGAATAGCAAAAACAATTCGAGGGATGCTTAACATTTTTCCTGGTGTATACTTCATTTGTCTTGTTCGAGATCAGAGATGATAAAAACGGCCCGTATTTGAAAGTTTAAAGTGGAAAATGGCAAGCTCTCCACAGGATATAAATGCACGCTGTTATCTAGTCAAATGTTAAAGCCATAATCTTCTGGAAAACTGCATGTCTCTTGATATTTTGCATGAAGCATCAGCATAAATACTATATGGTGTTAAGCAATATTAAGCATTTAACTTATTTGCCTTTTCTAAAATCATGCTTCCTGAAAAGGTTCTGACAAGTAAAGAAGTGCCTTTATATCATAATTAATGTCAGAATTCCGACAAAGCAGACACAAAACCAGTAAACACCAACAAAAACGGACAAGGATCTCTGATGACAAATTAATCTTGCTACAGATTTAGTTGGAAATATCATGTGCTTCGAAAACAATTCATAACAAATTATCACGAAGAAACACAAAACATAAAATCACCGAACGGAAATCAACAACGCGAAGAAAAAACCTGAAGAGATAAAGGAAGACGTTAAAAGTACGTTATGAAAAATTTACATCAGAGGAATTGAATTGCCATATTTGTCTACGAGTACTTGACGCCTCTCTTAAAATCTTCTTCAGTTAAAACAACAACGTAGGAGCGACTTAAACTTGTGATATGTTTTGTCTTATAATTTGAATTCAATTAGGAAATGCTTCTATACAAATGTTAGAGTAAGTCGTTCAACATTATATGAAACACATCAACAAACTCACTGGGGGCTAGGAAAAACTAATAAAAATCTTACAAACATTCCCTAGATGACCATCTTAGAAAATATGCATAGTTTTCGTATAAAACAAGTAAATGATTACTTAAAAAGAGTCATCTTCTTTTTAACATTTCATGATATTTATCACGCGAAGGTGTTTCATATGCCTAATTGACTTTACTGTATAGAACATAATTTTCCTAAACCTACAAAGTCCCGGCACGTATCAATGTGTGAGGGTGCTACAATTTCACATCTTTTAAGCTGATTATTACCTTATTTGTTTAAACAACAATTCATTAACGTTTTTAGATAACTTTTTAATATAACTAGGCTTAAATTTTGTGATTTTTTTTAAAATTACATTAACATACTATGACAGAAAACAAACTAAGAAATAACAGAAAAAAAAGGCAATGACGCTATTAAGATTACGCATTTAAGGTATTCGATATAAGAAAGAAAAAATATCTAAAATAAAAATGATTCTGTAAATTTCACAGTATTATCACGCTAATGTGTAAACAAAAACATATTGGAATTTGATGTACATGTATATCTTTTTCAATTGTGTACAGTCGAACTAAAGAAGTATGGAATTATTGGTTTCATAGACCTAAAAGGAACTGCACATAACTATGAGAGCATAAAATTAATAAAAGTAATTTCAAAAATTACTGAACTTGGATGATCAATCTAAAACATCCATAAGCGGCAAAGTAAAAACAACAACATAGAAGTCCTATTAACGTGATATTTTACATTATATTTTCGTCAATAGCTTTCATTCCATCAGGATATACTTTTCAAAAAAGTAATATTAAGTCGTTGGACACTATACAAAACACATTAACGAACTCACAAGGGGGCCAAAAAAAATCTTGAAAATATCCCCATGATATCCATCTTAAAAAAAGGGAAAATCAAATAAATGATTACTTCATCTAAAAAGCTTAATGCCATCTTCTGCACCATGGGAATACATCTGTAAATTTCACAGTGTTATTACGCTAATGTGTCGACAAAAACATATTGGAATTTGATGTATATATTATTTAATTGTGCCCAGTCGACTAGAGAATCACGAATATATTGATATATTGGTTTCATAGGCCTAAAAAGTAACTGCACATAACTATGAAAAACAGTTTAGTAATATAAATATTACAAAATTTGAATGATCAATCTCAAACGTCCAAAAGAAACAGAAACAGAACAAGCAAAACATACCATAGTTATTGAAGATCGCAATTGTCCTGACTTGGTTGAGGCATTGCAAAAGAAATGATGCGATAAACAAGGTTTCATTGCGTGCAAAAACCCTCTCCTTAAGATTCTTTTCGTCCGATAGTTACTAAACTATCGTTAACATTAATAAACTGTATATCTATCAAGTGAAAGCAACATAAAAGGTTCCTAAAATGGTCTTAAGTAGTATTGGGGAATAGCCATATGACTAGTATTCCGTTTTTACATCAAAATGAAGACAGTGTGTATTCGAAAGATTGAAAAGGTAAAATTATGTTAATTAATAGATAATTAAACGAATATATAGTACTGTGAAGTTCTGTGGAAAACAATGTTCAAAATATTGGTGAGGCAATACTTGGTTTTCTTTCGGTTAAATATACAATGGTATCCGATATATAAATAGGTGGCCATATATTAGCGCATTACCAATCTTTTCATCTAGCCGGTTATCATGAAGCTGCAGTGGGTCTGGGATAGTACAATTTTCTAAATTAAGTAGTTTCTGATAATAAGCTTGGTTTTGTCTAAGAATCTCGGAAGATGATGGAACTATTGGCATTTTCATAATATTGGCAGAATAACAAAAGGCTGCTAACTCGTTTTTATTACCATCTTTTGTTAATCCACGTTTGGTCAAGAACTCCTGGAGAGCGTCAACTTTCCACATCAAAAATTCATCTAAAGAAATGTCCTGATGTCCAGCATCCATGGTACAAAGGTGAAATACAAACTCGATCAACGAAAATTACAAAAGTCAATGCACAAAATATAAAGCAGTATCAAAAATTATAAAAAAAATCGCACAGCATGAATGCAGGTCCATTCACTTGCAGCCATCTTTTTTGGTTTGACGCAGTTTTTTTTCCTATGACCTCTTAACCCCGAACCGCCATTACGGAAACAAACGAAGTGTTGATTGGACAATTGTAATGTTATTATTGTTTGTTTGTCAAAACATAAAACTATTTTGTTTGGAGACTAAACCGTATTTGATCTTTCAGTGAGTAAAACTGTAGGCAAATTGACATAAGTACTGTTATATGGGTGTGTTCATGTTTTTCCAACATTTGAAAATTTACTATAATATCATCAAATTAAGGGTGCGGATTAAGGGGCCATACTTAGTTTTTTGTTTTTTTTTTTGGGGGGGGGGTTTGGGGGGGGGTTTAGGAATTCCCAGAATATTTGTTGTTAAAATCGGTATAATTACATGTATAATTAAAAAACAGGCAGAGCCTAGCTTGTCGTAAGAGGCGACTAAGGGTTTTGGGATTCTGGTGTCGGGTCAGTGCTCAGCCCACAGAGCGACCAAGTGTGTACCCTAGGTGGCTGAATAGGGTAGCCCTCGTCCCCGGGGTTTGTCAAGTCTATAATACGGAAACTCTGACCGCTGAACATAGTGGGCCAACGTGTGTGGAGAGTGTCACGCTTCATGCACGTAAAAGACCCCTTTGTGGAAAGCCAAGTATTGCACCACATAGGCTAAATTTTCCGCCCCTACCTATCTCTCCCCTTTTCCTGTAAATTTACCGGTCCTTTGTGTCCCACACCACCCATATTTCACTTATCATCATCATTTCATGCTCATTTTATCATCCTTTTCATGTTCATCGCCTGTAAATAATCTATATAGCGTTGCACGGGCGTTAAACACCAACTCACTCACACACTCATTATAAAAGCTGAATGACACAGTTTAACACACAATTGCTGTCTTCACTCATTACATTTTACGGTAGACGCCGTGCACTCGTAGACAAATATGGGATTGACATCTCTCAGATGTTGATTTGTCGTAGAGTTTTTTGTCCTCTTTTACAGGATCTGACACACTGAATTGGAAATTAGCAGCACGACGGGTGTGATATATCAGGCAGGTACCGCTTACTATCCCATTACGACCTGTGTTCGCGGTGTTGATTTCCGTTCTGTTGATTTTGTGTTTTGTGTTATTCGTGTTGTTCATGTCCATGTTTGTCTGTTTTGTCAGTCCTTTCAGACTTTTAGTGCTCAGGTCGTTGGTGCCTCTTTCCTTCTTGCAACCAGCTGATCGATCGAATTTCTTCATAAGTGTATAAGGATGGGGTGGTTCTGATCATAAAACTTCTTCTACGACAACAATAGCATAGAAGCAACATCTACTAGCGATGCTATTATTTTTTCGACATTTTCTTTTCCATAAGGAAATACTCTTTGTGTATTGTACAAAACACATTAACGAACTCGCAGGGGGGGGGGGCTTGGATTACTGCGATCTTTTTTTTTTAGAATATCCCCTTGATAACCATCGACAAGAATTTAAGCGATCACTTTCATATAAAACAAGTAAATGGGTACTTAAGCTTGAATAGTGTCATCTTCTTCGCAATGGGAAAACATTTTATCATACCACAATATCAATCATGACATTGTGTCAACAAAAAGTATTGGCATCTGATGGAAAATTTAGTCCCGTATGTCCAATAGACTATAGATTATAGTCTCTTCTACCCTTTTAAGTACCAGATCGTAACAGCGTGTCATATTTTTACATGTTTAAATATGAGAGCAAAAAGGTTAACCTTATTTCTTTGTATGTCACACGTTTAGAATTTACAATTAAGACGGACATAAAAATTAACTTTTGTGCTGTTGTAAAATTCAAATTTTGAGTTTAAGAACACATCATAGCATCATAGCTACTGATTATCAGTTTATTTCAACATTTCAACATTATAAAACCCCTAAGGTTCTTCCTAGTAAAGAAGTAGGTTGGTCATAATTTGGTTTCAAGTTCGGCTATGGTATTATGGTTCTATTCTCTTCATATTTATATAGTGTTTGGCATATTCAAATTTTGATAGAGCGCCTCTGGTGAGTCTTGAAAAGATGTAACGCGCGTAAGACGTAGCAAAACTTAATGTCTGGAACTTTGTTGCGATCTTTTTCAAGGGTGATGTAAATAAAAGATTTAATTTAGTTATGTTGTATAAAGATTAGTTCAAATGCTACCTCTCAGTCGTATTTAAACCAATACAATAAATAGGTAGAAAACCAAGGGTCTTATAAACAAAGAAGTAATACCCAAAAAGTTCAAAAGGGGAAGTCATATTAAGCATAAGGGATAATGACCATGTTTGTTGGAAAAAAAAACACAACTTCGAAAAATGTATACACAGTTCATATCATTGGCCAAGCTTGTGTCAGAGAAGTCTTTTGATTGTTTTTGTGGACCCTTAAGGGTTAATTTGTTTGTGTTGTATATTCATATCAATATGGTAATTTAAGGTATTCTGAATACAGCTTAAAAGTTGAGACTTCGTACAGCACCGTATAATCGATTTTGGTGCAGTTTGGTACATTAAGTGAGCTCGAGCTGTCACAATGCTTTTTAATGGACTTGAGATAGGCTGTTGCTTTTATAGTGACATGTGTGTGTTTTGTGGTTACAGACACATACACTACGGTGACTTGTTTCCTCTATCAGCATATTGCTTAAATGAATGTGCAATAAAAGGAAACTTTTGTTTCGCACATTGACTCCAACAATATATTGAAAGACGGATGCAAGTCCTTGTGCAGAGACAGACTCCAAACACTAACAGATTTGATTTCACAAACAGCAACCAAAGGTGGTCATAGATATTTTAGTTTGAACAGAACAAAGGTGTTCGCATGCTTATCACTGATCTTTTGTTTTGTATTTTCGTTTTTATTCCTATGTGATCTTTAGGCTATTTTAACATCTTAAAATCCGGATAAGAAACACTGTTGACTTTTGCAGCAAAGCCAATTAGACTATAGATTTAAGAGTATTTGACCTCGGTTGGTAATAACAGAACCGATATGAGTAGTATAGATGCACCGATCATTTATTATTTCTCGGGTGGTGCAGGGTGGTGCGGGCTTTTGCGCAGGCGTATGACGTCACATCCGGTTCCGGTCGGCCATCTTGGATCCCGGCGGCCATCTTGGATCACGTGACTTCCGGTTCCGCCCCATGACGCAGTTTCCGGTTTTTGGAAGTTCGTTTTCGCGCGAAAATTCGAGATATCCGAGAAATTCGAACTGTTCACCACATCTATACTACTATTTTTTAATAAGTCATAACTTTGTTATTCCTTGTCCGATTTACTTCCGGTTTGTTGCATTGTCTTGGGTAAGACAATGTCTTTCCGATGATGTCCGTTGTGTTGGTCAGTGGTCATCCGGGGCTTGACCACAAAATGACCAATACCTAAATTAGGTCCAATATAGGGTTGTTGTATATCATTTGAGAGCTAATGAGGTCTAGAGGCAGATTCTGGGGGTTTAAGGGTGGTTATGGTCAGTGGTCAGTCAGGACTTGACCCCAAAGTGACCCATTCCAAAAACTAAGGGTGTTAAAGAGCCAAGGACCAATACATAAGGAATATAAGAAGAACTAAGTACGAGACACCATAAAGAGCCCATAAAGAAACATACAAAAGGGTTAGGGGTTAGGGTTAAAGACAGAAGAGAGTTAGGGTTAGAATAGGGCCAGGGTTAAAAATAGAACAAAGGAAAGTTAGGGTTAGGGTTAAAAATAGAACAAAACATAGGGTTAGAGAAAGATATAGGAAATGACAGGTAGAGTTTGAGTCAGTCTTACGTTAGACACCGAAGAGGAAACATGGATTGCTTTATTTGTGGGAAAATACTTTCCCGAAAAGACCATGTAAAGAGACACATCGAAACAGTTCACAACAAAGTGAAAAGAAACAGAACCATGCCAACTACTTTACCAAGATCTAAATTGATAACACCTCCACTACCCCTGCAAAGGAATGCTGAAACTGATACACCAGTCAACAATAGGAAGACAGAACAAGAGCCTTACTTCATTTTACCGACGAGCGATCCCTTTACGTTTAACGTACCCGATGGATTACTCCACGACCATTTCATGCCTTGGGCTCATCCATTCACCAGCGTCATTACAGGACCTACCGGAAGTGGAAAGTCAGTCTTTGTAAGAAGATTCATCGACAATATACAACACATGACGCTTCCCCAACCCGATCGAATATGGTGGTCATACGATGTACAACAGCCCCTATATTCTGGAATGAACAACGTCGAGTTTATCAGAGGACTCCCGGATATCGAGAGCTTGAACCCCGAAGAGAAACATCTTATCGTCATCGACGACCAGATGGACAACATTACACAAGCCATAGCGGACCTGTTTACCAAATACAGTCACCACAGATCCATTAGTATCATGCTGATCGTACAGAACCTGTTTAATAAAAACAAACACCACAGAACCATCAGTCTCAATACCCACTACATGGTCGTATTCAAGAACCCGAGAGACACATCCCAAATCATGACCTTAGGACAACAGATGTTCCCCGGAAGATCCAAGTACTTTCTTGAATCCTACGAAGCCGCAGTCAGGAAACCCCACGGATACATGTTGATCGACATGAGGCAGGACACCCCGGAAATCTTACGTTTAAGAACTAATATTTTTCCTGGAGAAGAGCAAATAGCAATGGTAGATATGTAACCTCCGAAGATTGCAAATTGGATATAGTTGTACAAGATTGTAGCTTAGCAATAAAATATTGAAACTGATACTTTCATTGTGGTATTTAGTGTCCTAGCTAAAGAGTATTACCCCCCTAAGAACTACCAATTTCAATTCCAATTACGTCCGATTTAAAATGCTGCTTATAAGCAGCCCCAATTCCCCCCCCCCCCCCATTTTTAATTTCCCCCCCCCGAAATTGGGGGGGGGTAAATCCCCCCCCCCCCATTTTACCCTAAAACCCCCATTTTACCCCAAAAACCCCAAAACCCCCATTTTACCCCAAAAACCCCCCATTTTACCCCAAAATTACCCATTTTACCCCCCCCCGAATGGGGGTAATTCCCCAATTTTAATTGGGGGGGGGGGTTTCACGATACGATTTGAAAAGGCATCGGACCATAATACAATATCAGATTTTCAAGTGACAATCAGATGACACTAGTAAAAAGGAAGAATACGTAAAATGATAGACATACGGTGAAGGTAAACACATGAATACTAAGAGAGGGCGAAACAAAAAGTCGCAGGACGATAGGACCATGAAACAGGAGCCCATTAAGGGCGATACAAAAGTCTAAGGACTAAAAGAGACAGCAGACAAGAGCCCATAAAGGGCGAAACGTACAAAACAAAGTGGTTAGGGTTGAGGTTAGGGCTAAGGGTTATGGATAGTCAGGAGAGCCCATAAAGAGCAATCCAAGGATGAAAAGAGACACCATGAAAACAGAGCCCATAAAGAAACATACAAAGGGGTTATGGTTAGGGTATGAGACAAGAGCCCATAAAGGGCAAAATATGCAAATAGGGTTGGGGTAGGGTTGAAAGAGTTAGGGGTAGGGTTAGGGCCAAGGACCATGGTTAGGGTTAGGGCTAGGGGGGTCATGGTTAGGGTTATTGTTAAGGGTAAGGATTATATTTAGGTTAAGGATAAGGGTCCTAGATTGAGGTTTGGGGTTAAGGTTATGGTTAAGGGTTAAGGTTTTTCTAAGGGTGATCATGAACGATTTAACCACTAGACCCTATGGATATTGATATTGTAAAGTTGTAAAATAGAAAGTGTAAATAAAAGTTGTACCTTAACTCCCGAGTTTTTATTGATAGTGTAAAACAAAGAACTCAAAATACAAAAAGACAAATCAAAATGAGCCCATTGGGGCGAAACAAATAAAAAAACAAAGGAGGAGGAGGAGGAGGAGGAGGAGGAGGAGGAGCAGGAGGAGCAGGAGGGGGAACAGGAGGAGGAGGAGCAGCAGCAGGAGGAGGAGGAGGAGGAGGAGGAGGAAGACAATGAGTAAAATGAGCAAAAAGAGCAAGGAAAAGAGCAACAAGAGCAAAAGAAAAAGACAAAGGGGGGGGGGGTAGGAAGAAGTAGGGTCAGGAGAGCCCATAAAGGGCGAAACAATAGTCCATGGACGAAAAGAAACATCATACAAGAGCCCATAAAGGGCGATACAAAAGTCTAAGGACTAAAAGAGACAGCAGACAAGAGCCCATAAAGGGCTAATCTTACAAAAGAAAAAGATATAGGGTTAGGGTTGACGTTAGGGCTAATTGTTAGGGTTAGGACTAAAGGTTATGGATAGAGTCAGTAGAGCCCATAAAGGGTAAAACAAGAGTACAAGGACGAAAAGAGACAGCATACAAGAGCCCATAAAGGGTGAAACTTACAAAGAAAAAGGTGTTAGGGGAAAGGTGTGAGACAAGAGCCCATAAAGGACGAAATATAAAAAAACCCAAAAGGGTTAGGGGTAGGTTTGGGGTAAGGGTTAGGGTTAGGAGTTAGGGTTAGGGCTAAGGGTTAGGGGTAAGATTAGAAATCATCGTTCCGCATGACTGCACATGACTTTACTGCTAGAGGTTTGGAGGTGACAGGTGTCGCCAAGATCGCCAAGATCACAAAGAAGATTTAACATGGGAGTCTATGGGCATGAGCTCGGGGTCATCGGGGGTCAAACTGTTCTAGAGTGGCCCATTATACTACTGATATGACGAAGCACGGTCAGGGGTTTATTTCAATTAGATTATTTGAATGGCTTATAATACATGATGATCACGTATGTTCTAGGATTACTGTGATCTCCTTTAATAGAAGCCATGCCAGGAACAGGGGAAGCCGTCTACTGCCAAACAAACAAGATAATTGGGGTCAAATCAAGTAACACACTAACTAAGCACGCAATATAAGTTTAAAACTTGAGAAAAAACATTAGTCTGTTACATGTATATCTTTGCACGTCGCACATGTCGCAAGTCGATACAATGAAATTAGAAAAACATATATCTTAAAACAGAAATAAAATAGTTCGTTGTCAATTAAGATCATATTTATCTTTTATCGACCTGATACCTAAACAAAACTTTATTATCGATACTACTGGGCATTCGGACGGAATTGCAAAATTACACCATCAATGATGTGTAGGATGTTTTAGACATATTTAATTTATATTGTGTAAGCTTTTCTTTAAATTATTAAATTAAAATGGATTCAGAGTAAAAATAACAATTAATTTCAAACATGAAGACGTTGTAATTTGATTGATTATAAAACTAAAAACAAACATTGTGTGGACTTTTTGCACTTGTTATATATACACTATTATTATTGCTGAAAACGCCTCGTCTAAAAAAACTGAAAAAGTGTGTCAAACCCATTAAATCTAAAAGGATGCTTAATATTTAACAGCTTTTATACATAAGGGATAATCGCTTTTTTCTCCTTAAAACTAATAATTTAAAATTTGCCATAACAATGATAATATATATTGTAGATTTAAATATCAATAAAAATGTAATTTGATATGCATAAAATAAATCTTTTATATGAATTCATGTATTTAAATAAACAATCGCAGGTTTTACCATTCAACATTTAGCAGATTTTTTTCATTGGTTTTAGTGATAAAAATATATCTTAGAATGATCACGACAGAAACTCATCTGACATCTATTTGTTTAAAATAAGATAACAAAACCTTAAAACTGCGGACAGGATGTGTTTTTTTACCTTCTGGGAGTTAAAAATATATTAGTTTAAACATATATATTTACCCTGGATTCGGAAACAAGCTTAATACTTATATAAATCCCTCTCCAGCAAGCAGATTGCGAGTGTGGCCTTTGTAGCGGCCCCCATTGAGCCTACTCTTATCGAACTCTACAAAAAGGTTTTTAACGTGCATAGGGTATTGCTCTCCCATACACGGGACAACCATTTCCGTCCCTTCCGAAGGACTAGCATCGATTCTTGAGACCATCCTCGCAAATGGTGTCAAGAGAGAGTCGGAAAATTGGTTCATGAAATTTTCACCCCTGACGAGGATCGAACCACGAACATCGGTGTTAGTAGCCCGACGCGTTAACCACTACACCACCGGCAAAAATATATAGAAGCATTACCAAAAATAATTTGATTCTGATCTACCACCTACAAACCCTTGTTGTCTACACTTATTCAACATCTCATTATCGTCTACCCAAATATCGTTTTTCAAGCATACTACCTCTTTTTTAAAATGTTTAATGCCAATTCAAGTAAATTGTTACCATTTCCAGTGTTATAAATAAAAACACATTTTTTTCAAATGATACAAAACATAGTCGTATGTTAGATGGGTACATAAAAATCTAATAAGTTGACTTCAAGTCACTCGACTTATCAACTTGCATACCGTGATAGTTTGTGGCAATTAATGATGACATTCCATCCCTGTATTGGATTCCTAAATTACATAAAAATCCATACCAACAGAACTTTACTGCAGGTTCATCCATATGTACCACTATAACTCTTTTAGTTATGTTGACTTCAATACTTACGGCAATAAAATCCAGAAATATTAAGACTGTTATAATTCTAGAAATACATGTAGTATCAAACAAATGTGGATCCTGAAGAATTCGAAAGAACTGATGGAGATTCTTAACTCTAAATCAGTTTTATCTTGAAACAGCATCAAAACGTTCCATTTCTCCAAACTTTACACATGTATTCCACATAAATAACTGAAATCAAGATTGGCACAACTGATTAAATGCAGTGTCTTGAAAACGAATAGAAAACGCGGGTACAAATATATGGTAGTCGATTACACCAAGACTTACTTTGTCATTAATGAGTCTAAGAAAAAAGAACAAATTGACAGACGACCAAATAATTGACATGCTCAATTTTCTTACCGACAACATATTTGTTCAGTTTGGTGGACGTGTTTTTTTCAGCAAACATAGGGATTCCAATAGGCACTAATTGTGCACTTATGCTTGCTGATTTGTTTCTTCATTCATATGAAGCGGACTTCTTACAATCTGTTCTAGACAAAAAAGCTCGTAGACTGGTTCTCTCTTTACCCCCGTTTCCGTTATATTGATAATGTCCTTTCATTGAGCAATTCTCGATTTGGCGACTATCTACATCTTATATTTCCTGAAGAACTTGAGATAAAGGACATAAAGGATTTTAAGTCGTCTGTTTCATATCAAATCTTTATCTCGAAATAAACTCTCAGGGAAAACTTTCAACAAACTCTATGACAAACGTGATGATTTCAACTTTCTACTTCTCAACTTTCCCATCGTGTGTAGCAACATTACGTCCGCACCAGCTTTATATAATATTTACATATCACAATTGATTCGTTTCTTCAGAGCTTGCAGTAATTGCTTCGATTTCCTTGGCAGACCGTCACATTTGACACAAAAATGCTAGCACAAGATTGTGTTACTCCCCAGTTGCTGTTTTGAAATTTGAAATTTTACGGTAGGCATCACGCACTCAGACAAATATGGGATTTCTATCTTTCCCTTGTTGTGTAGCAACATTCCGTCCGCTCCAGCTTATGGAGTTTACGTATCTCAATTGATTCGTTACTCCAGAGCGTGCGGGACTTACATCGATTTCCTTAGCAGAGCGACACGTCTGACGCAAAAATTGCTCACACAGGGTTATGTTGCTCCTCGGTTGCTGTCTTCACTCAAGAAATTTTACGGAAGACATCATGCGCTTATAGACAAATATGGGATTTCGATCTCTCAGATGAGTGCAGATGTTGGTTTGTCATAGGGTTTTGTTTTGTCTTCCTTTACCGGATTTGACACGCTGAATGGACTATTGGCAACACGACGGGTGTGCTATAGCAAGCAGGAACTGATTACTCTGCCGGAGCACCTGGGTTCACTCTTGTTTCGACTGGAGTTCGTGTTGTTGATTGATATGCAGTTATTTTTTGTTTCCATGTTTTACATGTTGTCTGCTTTGGTCCCGTTCTTGTTGGTGTTTACTGGTTTTGTCTCTGCCCTTTCGGACTTTTGACATTCGGATACCCCATTGGTACCTCTGCTTCTTTCATATGAGTGCAGATGTTGGTTTGTCATAGGTTTTTAGTCTTCCTTTATACCCCCTTCACATTTACGGGATTTCCTTACGAGTTCTTACGAGTTTTCAACTCGTATTGGATCGCGAAGACTCGTAAAGCACTCTGTGTTACTTGTAAACAGGTCGTTCTAGCTCGTGTGAAATTGTAAGAACTCGTGAAAGTTTTACGAGGATTTTTGACGTTTACCCCCTTCACATATACGAGATTTCCTTACGAGTTCTTACGAGTTTTCAACTCGTATTCGATCGCGATGACTCGTAAATCACTCTTTTTTACTCGTTAACAGGTCTTTCTAGCTCGTGTGAAATCGTAAGAGCTCGTGAAAGTTTTACGAGGATTTTTGACATGTCAAAAATCCTCGTAAAACTTTTACGAATTGAAAAAACAACAATGTCATAATTTAACTCGTAAACACATCGCAAGTAACTCGTAAACAACTCGTAGAGATCGTAAATGACTCGCCTTTACTCGTAACTAAGTCGGGAAGACCTCGCAAAGGAATTCTTTTACGAGTGGTTTGCGAGTTAGTTACGATATCATTTCCAATATCGCAAATCACTCGTAAAGACGTCGTAAAGGCGCCGTAACATGCTCGTTGACACTTTAAAAATAAAATCCATATCGTCTCTGGACGGGAGTGCGAAAAAATTCCGCACAACTGACGAAATCGTGACAACTCGGAAATCGATCGTAAAAGGTTGGCAGAAAATCTCGCAAGAACTCGTAAAACTATAAATTTTGAAAATTGTAACAACTCGTAAGAGAATATCGTATATGTGAAGGGGGTATAAGACTTTTACGAGTTGAAAAAACAACATTGTCATAATTTAACTCGTAAACACATCGTAAATAACTCGTAAAGAGCTCGTAGTGATCGTAAATAACTCGCCTTTACTCGTAACTAACTCGGGAAGACCTCGCAAAGGAGTTTCTTTACGAGTGGTTTGCGAGTAAGTTACGATATCCTTTTCAATATCGGAATTCACTCGTAAAGACCGTAACATGCTCGGAAACACGTCGAAAATAAAATTAGTATCGTCGCTGGACGGGGGTTCGTAAAATTTCCGCACAACTGACGAAATCGTGGCAACTCGGAAATAGATCGTAAAAGTTTGGATTTGACACATTGAATTGGAAATTGACAGCGCGACGGGAGTGCTATAGCAGGCAGGATTCAGTGTTGTTGTAATTTTTGTGTTTCCGTGTTTTATATGTTATCTTTTTTTTTCACTCTGTCATTGTTTGTGTTTGTTGGTTTTGTCTCTGTCCTGTCGGTATTGACATTGGGATGCCCATTGGTACCTCTGCTTCTTTCATGATATGAAGTTATCATATGTCTATTCCGTTATTATTTATTAACGTTTGGCATCGACGTCATTTCTATAGTACTATATCATCTAACTTATGTTTAAGTTTGCCGATTGCTCAACTACGTCCTATTCCTAATGCTTTTTAACGCAGGTGACAGGTGGTCCTACATGGGCGACCGCGATATTGGTTTTCATTTTGTAGATATATCCATTCTGAAAGCGCCTTTACAAAATATTTATCGCTTTCTTTTGCTAATGGTATCTAAATTTCAATTTTGTTCTTCACTGAGCCTTGCTAACCTCGATCAATATAATTCACTGCAAACTAGCTGCCTCAACTACTTATCTTTTCATTTTAATTTAATAATTCACATTTTTATCCATTTCAAAAAAATTCTGGATAGTTTTTCCTTCCAACTATCGTCATTCATTTCAATAATAGCTTTGAAAGTAGAATTAATATAGTCAATAACTACTTGACTGCAGAGGACATTTGGGAGAAATCAATGTGTCCTCATATAGACCATCACAGGACTTCCTGTGGTCGATGTTGCTGACCGTATCAAACAGTCATTTCCATCACGTATGGTGCCTTATGAATGGTTTGCGTTAACTGTACGAAATGCTTTTGACCACATCTGACGATTTCCGATGTATAGTTTGCACTGAATTGTCCAGGACTTCTTAAACCGGGCAGACAGGTGTCCGATGACCGTTTGGATCTAATACTGGTTGTCTGATCAGTTACTGATGGTCTTGTAATGTTTTTGACAGTTATGGTTTGCCGAGCAATCCATTATGAACTGATGGGGATGTTGTCATAATGTTGCTATTCTGGTCTTTTGATGACATATTTGTGGTTAAAGCCTCCATGTGATCAATGGTTGTGTGTTGTTGTTGTTGTTGTTTTCGGATAGATTTCTGTTATCCTTGGACTTGCTGTTAACATTTTTACTTCTACAACTTATTTTATCCGAGTCCTAAGCATGATTGCCAAAATGAAATTCCATTTAATCCATTTCCAGCTGACGTAAACTTTTATCCAGAAACCGCGTCTTTCTATCAGCCTGATTGCTTGTATTGGAGCACACACTACTGCATTTGAGTTCATTTGAAAATTGAAGAACAGTTTCTTCCTTATCTTGTTTCCTACTTTGCAGGAACACTTGTGACCTAATAGGCTGTTCTAGTTCTCCTTTGCTATTTTCGATTGGGTTTGTTTAAGTTGCTTGTTTTTAGCCATAACTAGCTCTTTCAAGTGATTTATTTCCTCAAGTATCAGATCTTGTTCGCCCGCTGGTAGCGAATTATTAGGTTTATTACACGAGGGACGCAAGGTTTTGTCAAAATCCTCTGTTCTACTTTTTGATACATCTTTGTGTTTGCGTCGACTTGGCCTATTCTGAATCCTTATTCTTTGGAAGTCATTGGAATCCCGGTATTGGTGACAATGTGGTTTTCGATAGATATGGCTTCTTTTGGATCTGTTCCATTTTCAAGTACCATTGTTGTGTAAAAAACATTGTTTACAGTTTGTATTTGCCCCGAGTGGCTTTTTCATTTCTATTACTGTGAGCTCTTGAATGGGACAGCCCTGTCACAATGAATGCCGTGGTCGTCAGGCTATAATACGGAAAACGTGACAGCACACGATAGTGGTGCACCATGTTTGGAAAAATGTCACCTTCTTCGCACGTTAAAAACCTTGCTACAGGTCTCAGTAGGAGTAGGACCCATAGGATCCCATGCAGGAGGCTGAATGTCCGGTCCCTACCCGTCACACCTTTTTCTAGTAGCAGTCTAAACTCTCCTTTCCGATTGGCCTTGTGTCCCCCTTCCCTTCAATTGAACATCATTTTATGTTCATTATATGTATATCACCATTTTCATGTTCATGTCCCGCATATGGCCGAAATCAAGCTGCTTGGAAGATAAAAGCAATAAATAACTAGCTGTGAGTTCTTTGCTTCAATCGTCTGTACTTTTGCTGGTGACAATTTTCACATACACATTCTGGATTTGGTGAGATGCAGATTACTACGAAAGAGCTGTTCTGTGTTTATCTACATACGAATGGATCCAGAATCGTTCACTGTGTGAACCCTTCAGCAATATATGAACGATTTTTTACCTCTTAATTACGTGGTAGGGTGGAGAAGTTTATTTTTTACCGGAATTTCTCATTACAGTGGAAGAGAGAGTTATTATTAGGGTATTGCATTCAATTTCCATTGCTACTGTTGCTCGATCGGCTGCTTCAATTTTAATTTTCAGGGTGCTCTTTTTGTTGATATTGTAATTAGCTTGGGAATTTTTTTTCTTTCTTCTTTGGGCTATTCACGATGTAAAAACAATAGCAGGGAAAAGCACCTTCGTCTTTATTTGGAACCGGACGTCATCATCAATATAATTTAAGCCTTATGATTAAATTAATTTATCAAAGTGATGGTGCATTATGGTTTTCTGTTGTCTTATGTTAAGAGTTTGGTAATAGGATGAATCCTCATTAGGCATTTTCACGGGTTTTGATAGGCTCGCGCCAAATTGTTTAGATCGAGTCTTTCTTGACGAGAATCTGAATGGAACAGACGTAAAAACAATGAGAGGAATTGGTGGATGAAATATTAAACATCAAATATCATTGTCAGGGAGGCAATTTTGAGTTAAAATCGCATACTCCAATCTACTTTACTCGAACAACAATTTAACGTTGTGAATGTGAAATAATACATGAAAAAAGAAAAATCACCCTCGCAGGTTACAAGTACATGTATGACATCCACGTGTTTAAAAACACCGAGCCGTTTCATAAGCAATGCATAATTTACAACTTGATTGTTTTTGCTTATACACATTTAGTTATTAATGTACAAGTCTCCCCCTATTTTGTTACAACAAAAGTAAAACACTAACATGGCATTTCACCTGTCAGGGTGCAGTCAGCAGTGGACATGCTAGCATTGAACGATAATCAGCAATTACATAAATTTACAGACAATTTTGTCTCGAAATCAAGCCTGATTTGATTCTATAGTTTATCATGCTATATTAGGTTAGACTAGTGTGGGAAATATCGGTCACAGCATACCAACAAAAATGGGGTCAATAAGTGGGATTGTTTGAGTTGTGTCTTTTAATTTACACAAATGTATGTTTGATATGAATGCTAGTACACGGTTCATTTACATATATTTAGGCGATGAAATGCATTTATTACCAGGTGCAAAATGACAGGCACACATTTTTAAATTGTTTAAATTTAATCCAGATCTAATTATGAATAACTATTTCCACAAGGGCCTGTCAGTTAAGAAGGTTAGTAAGAAAGATGACAGATCCATTATATGGTCAAAACAGGTGGATGGAGCAGGATTGACAAATTTTCACAAATCTGACCACTGCAAGTTTATCTCAACATTGCCAAATTTAGAGAATGCCTATGGATCTAGTTTTACATGTATCTCACTGAGAAGAGTACTCTGGCTTATACAAGTCTAACATCAGTGACAGTTTCCTTGTTATGTAAATTGGTTTAATGTCTTGGATCATTTCCGTCTACAAAAAGTATAAAATGTGAAGCCAAATCCAACCCGCACAAAAACCTTCGTTGCATTGGTTTAAGCAATACGATGAGGAAGGTCCAGGCTCCAAAGCTGCCGTCAAGCTGTGGCATTGTTAGATAAGTTAACTTGACAGTAATCTTTACTCGTTTTTCTTCGTTGTATCATTCACTTAAAATTTGTATAAAAAGATCAGGTAGACATGCATCCAATCTTTTAGCAACATCCTTTATTTGCGAGGAAGTGCGAATTCTAGGAGTGTGTGTAAAGATACACGTATACCTGATCAAATAAACCAATCCTATCATTTAAGCTTGCAAATATCGGAGTTTTTATTTGAATTTTATATGATTTTTTTAACTTTATTCCATTATAAAATTATTGATAAAAGATGCAAGATTATTTAATTTTCAGAAAGTTTGCACTTTTTATTGCTGAATTTTCTCATTTTTAAAAGTGTGTCGTATATTCAAATAAATTCTTGATAATTTGCAGTTATTTGATACCGAGGGAATATGCTTTATTCAGCCTTTATAATTTAGTAATAAAATATTCGAAAAAAAATGGCATATATATTTACTTTTTAAGAAGAAAGTCTATCTTTCCATTATTTTTGTGAGAATACCAATATGTAGCTGACAACTACGACAAAAACTTATCTGACATCTCTGTATTTACAGTAATAAAGCAAACCTTTTAAGTGCAGGCAGGATGAACATTTTTTACAATAAGAACTATGTATCGTCATTTTGTAACGTGTTTGGTGATTCTAACCAGAGTAGCCCCGGGGCCTATGGCTAATCATTCAGCAGGTAGCGCTATTTAGTTTTTAATTTAAATTGGAGTTAACTTAGGACCTTTAAGCTGTTTAACTTCTAGCTCTTACAGTCTATTTGTATTTTAGCTCTTCTGGCTCAATAGTTATGTATATTGGATCTGATAAATGAAGATCTCCCCGCTCATTCTCAATGTACTAGCTTGTGTTACACCTTATGAAGACACAGGTTCATTTCACTTTAAGGTACGTATATTCTTCCCAGCTTAAAGAAAACTTTAAGTATATTTTGATCATCTCCCGTACAATCTGCAAGGTAAGCTTTCAAAGCTAGGCACCCCTTGTTGACACTATTAGGTTTTATTTTGTCCAAAATATCATTTAAATGACACCAACATTGGTGATGTTAATTTAAATATAGATACTAAAAGGAAATGTACTTACACTTACTATCTTAATACATTTATCATGTACATGAATATTAAGTAAACATGAATGGCCATATTAAGTCGTGTATTAATAAGTAGGTTGAATTTTAAATGCCGATATATGACTTTGTATATAATATTTATACAATGTCCAATGAAGTAGAAAATCCAAACATTACTTCATATTAAAAACGGGTTAAATATGGATAATATTGTCCAACACACAACAGATAACAGGGCTATAGTGCTGTCTGTGTCCGTAATTGGTGAGTAAATTTATTGTTTTAGATGGACCTCAATTTAAATAGTTTAGAACTTTGCTTTGTTTTATGCTGGCATGCACTTACACTCTCCTCTGTCAATATTTTGCTAGAGTCTGTATATGTGCTTTACGAATAAACACCTCAGTCAAATTGAATCTAACAAATTATTGATACTTAAAAGTGTTCGATTTTTTGCCCTAATTTTTTGTGATTTTGGAAAAAGTTTTTTACGTACAACTGTTTTTATTAAAGATAACATTGTCTTTATGTCAACTCGATTTAAAAAAAAAAACAGATAATCCTAAACAAGCAGAAATTTAAAAAGACCACTAATAATTTGCAGTTACATGTATGTATCGAAACAATTATAAATGAAAAAATATCTAGATCACAATGATGAAAAATAAACCAAATTGTTTATATAAGAAACACGTATGCTGTAGCTAGATCTCCAAATAGTTATTTTTTTTATTCATAATCGCATTTGTTTGCAGGTACATGTATTTGTTTGTGGGGTTTCCGCCGATATGTCAAGGGTCAAATCTACAAGGGAACCAGACGGATGAATGGTAAAACTGTTCTTATCACTGGGGCCAATACAGGGATAGGAAAGGAAACGGCCATTGATTTGGCTAAACGAGGTAAATGGTATCAATGAAAGATGAAAAAGAAATAACATTCGACTGTTTTAGGTCGAAAAGACAAGACAAAACCTGTAAACTCCAAATACAACATCAATACCTGAAAACTCAAATCATTAAAGCAAACTCACGTCGAAATGAGAGTGAATTCATGTGCTTCTGAAAAATTGCTCCAAAACACCCGTCGCCATGATTTCAGTAAAGTGAAGATCAAACACATGAGCTTTAAATTAATGAATACCAACATCATAATATTTTATGTTACTGGTACAAAAAGTGTATTTTAAAGATGGTGGTCCCGGTTTGGCTACAAGTAAATGCTAAAATCTATAATAGCACAACATAAAACATTTATCAAAATAGGTGATCAACCTTCTGATTTCGTATTTTTGGAACTAAAATTCTACACTTTCATTTCAAGTTGATAAGGTTGTGGTTGTTTGCAAACAATTATGAAAGCGATTGCAAAAATATATCAAATGGTCACATTCGTAAAACAAAGTTTGTAAAAAAAATCATCTGATGCATGTTTAATAATTTTCTAGCTTGATACATGTGATATATCACTCTACCAAATTAATGGATATGTACAGTTAAAAACTCATTGTTTTCACAGGAGCAAAGGTGATTATCGCTTGTCGTGATATGAAAAAAGGAACTAACGCTTTAGATGAAATAAGACAGCGGTCCGGGAGCAGCAATGCCCGGCTTGTCAAGCTGGATCTTGCTTCTTTTAATTCGGTTAGAAACTGTGCAGGAAAGATCATTAAAACAGAAACACGACTTGATGTTCTTATAAACAATGCAGGTATGTCAAGACTGATTTGTGTCCATTAACAGGATATCAAAAACCACTGTACCGTTGTTTATGCTACTACGAACATCATATAAATGTACTACATAATAATCGATACCGCTTGCAAAGTGTGGGGTGTATGTTTGCAGTATAGCAAAGGAGTGACCATTTGATTCTTCTCTTTTTTTTAGGGTGGGGGTGGTGGTGGAGGGGGGCAATGGATATTTTTTTCATCCTACCTTTTTATTATGTCGCCTGCAACGTATTTAAAAGGAATATATTTGGATTTCGTTTGGTTAAATGCTTTTTGAACATCTTTGAATTGTGGATTTCCTTTGTTTGGGTTCTAGTGATGCTGATGAGGAATAATTTTCCGAAATGGCCAAAAAGCTCATAAAAATAATTGTAGTTGGAGCTAACATACATGTATGTGTTGTGGTAACATGTTCATTTACTCCATATCCTTTCATAAATTATATTATACAAATGCATGTTTGAGTCACGTTGGCACGTCTTGCGTCGTCGTCCGGCGGCGTCACAAAAATTTCCGTCGCATTTTTTTCGGGCAACTTCATGACACGGTATCTTGATATTTGGCATGTAGCTCCCTTCTATAGTACTATATGGTGTAAAGCGATCTTATAGTCGTAACTTATCTACCCCCTGTTTACCGAATATTTTTAGACGCAGGTGAATTACGTCTTCAATGGAAGACCGCCATTCTAGTTTTTACGGAAAAAATCGGAGCCAGAGTTATCAAGCACAGTTTTTGTTTTAACATTTTCTATCGTTTTCTATCGTGCCTTGTTTTATTCATATCACTGTCCTTCCCTTTTTCATGATTTATGGCATCTTGCCTTTTTATTTCAAATTGCACCATACCCCCACCCCCTCAATTTAATGGTTGCTTCCGAAGGGTTTCCATCTGTTACATTTGTGTACACTTACAATAACACCCTTTATTTATCCACTACTCCATCTTAATTACTTGATGGATTTTCGTGAAATTTTAACAAAATGTATATGTAGATTCGTATACCTTTAATTTAAAAAATAGGGAGCGGGGATATTCATTTGTGAATAGCGGCAACAGGTTTTTGAGTTTATCACCTTATATGTATTTCCCAAATTTCTTTCATATACTGCATGATGATTTTGTAGGAATTATGTTATGTCCGTATTGGAAAACAGAGGACGGCTTTGAGATGCAGTTCGGTACAAACCATCTTGGTCATTTTCTATTGACAAATTTACTGCTAGATCTGATGAAGAAATCTGCCCCAAGTCGAATTGTCAATGTGTCCTCTATGGGACATAAAATGTGTAAGATTTATTTTTAAAATAGCTTTTATATGCAAATACATTTCTCTATAGGTAGTATTATATACCAATTCAATTAAAACTTAATTAATAATTAATATTTTGATATTTCTTTCTTTAATATATTCATAAAAAAACATCCAGGCAATGTTATTCCTGCCAATAATTTTTGGTCAATTTTTTATAACCAGAAAAGTTTAACAGATTCTTAAAACAAACCAAGTGATACGAATCCAAGCAGCATTTTTAAACTCTTTTTTTTCTCTCTTTTAGAATATGGAATATAATTAACCTTTAGTGTATGCTAAATGATACATGTAGTAAACTGCAATGGCAGGACATCGATCAAATTTCGAAAGGGGGCACTGACTGTAGCTTTAGGGGGTGGACACTCTGATCATGTTTCAATGATTTTCTATGTATCCATTTTTTCGCAAAAAGGAGGGGACGACGCTCCGCCACTGTACTGTGCAAGCTTTTTAATGCTTTCAGTTGGTTCTCTGGACTTTGACGACATTGCGTATAGAGAGAAGAGCTACTTTTCGCCAATGGCCTACTCCCACAGCAAACTGGCTAACATCCTCTTTACTAAAGAGTTGGCAAAGAGGTTGGTAGGTAAGATATAATCTGATACGGTATTGATAACTTCGTCGGGCAATCTGAATTGGCGATAATGAGATACGCGACACAACCAACAAAAAGAAATCACAATGGAAAACAGTCAACAGTCTTCAACATGACCAGAGGTCGCTGCCCCTCGTCTTCATTTGCCCAAGACAAAAAGTACACTACTACTATAAGATTCAATAAGAATCCAAAAATATTCAAAACAATTGATTTTTAAATTCATTTGCTTAGTATTGAGCATGCTTTACATATTTTATTAAAAAAGAAATTACTATGGAAAATAGATATCATATCTCTACTTAAAGAAATCATACAGCCACCTACCACCTTCCCCCGTACTTTATTTGAAATCACCATAAATATTGCATCTTATATTCAAATCCAAGTTTTTTGTTGTTACAAATAATGGTCTTGATTGTCATGGTCATAGAAATTATGTAATGGTGGTTAATTTTGTCGTCTTTTGTTTTTCTTGGCTCACTTTTAGTGCACATAATGTTTGGGGGCTACATTTTTGTAGTTACGCTACATGTCACTCGTGTATTGTTTTTCTTAGCTAAGAATTTACAATATTTGCCTTTTATTTCTATAGGTACTGGGGTAACAAGTTATTCCTTACATCCTGGAATTATTGACTCGGAGTTAATGCGTTATTTTAGAGCTTCGTGTGGGATAATTATAGAGCCGATTTATTTCATCTCCCGGTATTTCACACGGACACCATTCGAGGGAGCCCAGACAAATATTTTTTGTGCTGTTGACGAATCATTGGAAAAAGAAACAGGAAAATATTACAAGTAAGTAAACAAGTATTTTATCTATGAAAATTATCATTAATACTACTAGTATCTGAATGAGGGTAATTCGGACGACCAAAAACTATATTCATTTGATTTGAAGATATAATACTAGTAGAAGAAAATGAGATGTGGAATAAGTGCACGCGACACAACCTACAATATAAACGTAAATTTAAAACATCCACAATGGAAAACAGCCAGCAGCCTCCAATGTGACCAGCGGTCGCTGCTGGCTGTTTTTCAATTGGCCCCTGAATTGAAAAAGTTTGTTTATAAGCTTTTAGGTAAGTTGAAGACCAAACATAATCACGTAAAAAATTGATAAAAGTAACAACAAAAAGAAAGACACCTCGCTTCATTTCCTTGTAGAAACAAAATAAAAGTAAAGGGGTCAATCTGACTTGTTCTCCTTAAACTTTTACATTTAGAATTAAAGTCCCGGGGCCCGAGAGGCGAATAGAGCCCGCAGCAGCGCTAAGCTTGTCGGTAAAAGAACGCTCAGAAACTGACATTGGGTCAGGCCGCTTAACCCATAAAGCGACTGGAATGTGTGCCCCAGGTGGTTGAATGGGACAGTCCTGTAATAATGAATGCCGGGGTCGATAGGCTACATGTATGGTGCGGAATCCATAGTGGACCAACTTGTGTGGAGAGGGCCACTATTCATGCACATCAAAGATCCCTTTGTGAACCCTAATTTGTGCACCTACCACATAGCTAAATGCTCCGCCCCTAACCATCTCTCCCCTTTTCCTGTGGTCTTCAAATTACTGTTCCTTAGTTTTCCATCCCACCCCCATATTTCATTTCTCATCATTTCATGTTCATTTTACCATCCATTTCATGTTCTGCGATTTAAATAACCTATATAGCGTTGCAAACTCACTCACTCACCCATTCCGTTTGAAAGAATCCAAACTTTTACGTCCATGATTATCATTTAAACTTTGTGGTATCGACAGAAATTGTTTGTTTATTGCCAAAAGCAGAACTACAGGTAGCACATAGTGTGGTAAAGAAAGTGGTCCATATGGTTGCATTTCTTACATTTTGAAACTCAAAGTCGGTAACAACAAAGACGTAGCAAAACAATAAGAAAATGAAAACAAAGATTCTACCACACACACACACACACACACTTAACACGCGATCTCCTTTTGTACAAAGAATGTTTCTGCCCCATAGTTTCTGTTTAAAAAAGAACATTTTATTTTACGACTAAGCTCGACAGTTTGACAGCAAGCCAAGAGAACCTTTGCTTGTGTGTTCGCCTTATACGACTTACTTCCCAATGAAAAATTCAAACACAACAAGAAATCTGTGAATCAATGCTCACTCAGTATACCCTCGTTAACCCCCAAATTGACTAAGTTGGTAAACAGGAAGTAGATAACCGATATGTATTTAATTTCGATATTCGCTATAAAAGACCGCACACTGAACTCCTAAACATATCATCAAGTCCCTGTGATTAGTAATTTCCGAGAAAACTGTTACAAAAGTTATGTTACGGACAGACGGGCGGACGGTTTTTGTTTCGACCAGCTTTTGTGACAAAAGAGGTTTTGACGCCATTTTGTCATAAATCTGCAAGAAATAAAGTTTCCTATGAAAACGGGGTATCTATTCCCTTTCACTTGACGCAGACTATATTTTCTCTTTTTTATTGTAGTGATTGTAGGGAGGATAAACCTTCAAAAGCCGCATTAGACGAGGCTGCTGCTACGAAGTTATGGGAGTTATCAGAGAAATTGACGGGTCTTCAAACGTCATGAGCATTTAGAATTTTACCGTTCGATCTATACCGATGCACTTCATGGAGCAATTGTGTGCCCAGCTCCAGCTACAAGACTTCGTTACACGGAATAGACTCAAATCCATGATCTTTTATACTCGAACTAATTGCCATGATGCGTTTTGAAAAAGATTATATAATAATTTGTTTATTAAATATGATTTATTTTACGATATGATAAAAGCCATTTTTCCAGGATCCGTAGCGTACTATATAGTTTTAAGGTATCATGATAAATTTCTATACAAAATAGTATACAGATTTTTAAGAGTTGAAAAATGTAAAATGGACCATAGCTATAGACCATTGAACTTGTAAGTACTTGTAAATTTATTAGTATCCTTGTATCCATCTAAATCTCGGCACAAGCGCCTCGGACTTTGACCTGATTCTTCGAGCGGAAAAAACTGTACGGTAACGGGTGTTACCAGCTTGTGTTTCTGTTACATATGTCATGTATGTATTGTATCTAATACATCATAAACCGGCTTTGAATATTTGCATAAGTTTAATTTGTAACGCCTTGGTAGTCATCTGTATCACCTTTATTTTTGTAGGGACAGGTAAGTTTAATTAAAGCATTTTGCACTTACGGCGAGATTAGCCTTATACAATACCATGTCCCTGTATGGTCGCCAGGTTTGTGGTAGAGAAGAGTTTCTAAGCTTGGATTGGTGTCTGGAAACGTTGTCACTTGAGAGGCTCAAACCCTACAACATGAAGTCACGACTTAGCAAGTTTAGGTCCAGTGCCTCTACCACTCGGTCATCTACATTGTGCCTCGGATATGACTTTTTGTTTTCTTACCTCTGGTAGTTTCATCACTGGGCTTGTGTCTAGTCGGAGGCACGTCCGGTAGGTTTTAATGTCGACCAGGTTTTAGATGAAATTTCATTTAAAAATAATAAACTAGGGCCTTAAAGAAAACCAGAAAACTCCTACTTAACCGTCGAGAAGTAGACTGGATCTTGCAAAGTTATTAAAAAAATCATACAATAAAGGGAAAAAAAAGAAGAAAAAAAACACACACAAAAAACGTACAAGTTTTCGCTGTATAATTTATTAAATTTTAATGATTTATATAGCGAAAACCTGTACTATTTTTTTTTCTTCCACTTCCTTTAATGTTCATTTCATCAAGGTCGTCGTGTTCATCTACTCATTTTTATTTTGTGTTTCAATGATATACGCCCTCCCAAGTGCTTGAAATTCCCCTGTGAAAAGATTCTTCTAATATTAAGACCTTATCGCCCAACTGTTGTGTTATTCTTTTGGACTTTATTCAAAATAATAAATTTATAATTATTGTAATTAAAATATTGTGTAATAAGGTATCATAATCAATCATGTTAACAGTGATCTTATTACTTTTAATTGTTTGATATTTCTTCTCAGTCTAATATCTAGTGGTATTCAATTATCTCCCCTGCGGAAAAAAGCTAATGTGTTTTTTTATTTTTAACGATGACAACGACGATGGCGACGGCATGTAAACAATCTTCGACTTTCATTTATTGTGCATGGACCTGACTACTATCATAGCGAGCATAGCTCGCAAGCGGGAACGAAGTGCCCGCTCGAGCGAAGAGCTCTACGGTATTTGTTTCCGCGAGAAATTTGCTAATGCTGATTTAGATTTTTTATGGTCCGGAAAGGGTTGTTATTTTTACAGGACCGGAGTGAATGTTAAAATAATTTATAAGAAAAGAAATAATGCTTAAAAAAAATAATAAATTGCGCTTTTTACAAGAAAATAATATTCTTAAAATAATAAATACACATAAACTGCTCGTTTCGTCTTGGTTATATGCACGTGCGAAACTAACGTGTCTCAAAGCTTAATCGCCCCATACCATCTCGCCCAAAAATAAGCAAATGGAAATATTGGAAATTAAATGATAGCGATAGCCCTGAATGTCGACATTTAGAACAAAAAACGTAGTCCCTTTTAGCTATGCTCGCATTTAGGCAATGCCTACTCCATATTATACGTTGGACATGTCATGTTATTAAAGAATCTTTTCTGTTGCGTAAACAGTTGTTTATAAGGTCAACAAAAGAGCATATTTTTACAAATCGAGTGAAACTTGCTGGACGTTGGAAAAAATTAAAATGTCAACTCAACCTTAAAAAAATCACACAAGGCGTAATACCTGCAGTACATTCTCGAAATTTGTGGGAATGTTAGGTTATTACCTTTTCTTACGACAGATATTAGTTTGGAAATTATATTTTACTGTTATCACTTAACGATCCATTTGAATTCAATGTGTAACTATGAAATACTTTCAAGGGGCACAACCAAGTTCTATCTTTCATTAATAATAAACATGATAAAAGGGGGGCATTCCTATTTTTAAAACGGATGACTGAAGACTGAATTGGACATTTAATCCAATACAATGCAAATTCTCATGTTGTTGATCCCAAATTTACGGACACCGGTCAAAAAGGTAAACATGTTCTATGACGTAATCAAATTCAACAGGTAAATCGTGTACTTTTAAAGAGAAGGTTGTCAAGACGGACTAGAAAAATAGGTCTTTTTCTTAATTTTATTTTGGCTTAACCTCTTGCAGTACATGTCTGAAAATTTGCAGATGGGAAGATATACATTTAAACAAATAGTGTGATTTATTTCAATTTTTTATAAAAGTTAAAGTTGTGCGATCCATTTCAGTTTGCACCGTATGCATTTCATAAATATCCACATAATAACATGCATAAAAATGCAATCTTTTACTTTTAAAAACTCTATTTAATTCAAAAAGTTTATTTTATCAGCATAACCTAAAATTGGAAGAAATTTTGTACTAAAAAGAACTTTTGATTCACTTGACAACCAGGATAAACATTCGAATTGACTTTCCTATCTTTTCCGATGAAGAGCTCACATTCTATTGTTTAAATACCACCGGTTTTCGGACTGTTCTTAGTGATTTGGACCAAGGTTTTCAGTTTTAGAATTTCAACTTTTGCACGTAAAAAACCCCTTTGTGGACCGCCATAATTTTTCGCCCCTACCCAACTCTCCTCTATCCCTGTATTTCTTCAAAATTTACCGGTCCTTTGTTTCCCACCCCACCCCATATTTCATTTATCATCATCATTTCATGTTCATTTTATCATCCTTTTCATGTTCATTGCCTGTAAATAACCTATATAGCAACGCACGGGCGTACAACACCAACTCACTCACTCACTACCAGACCGATCTAATATTTAAAATTATAATATATTTATCATTTCATTCGATGACATACCCTTATTTGATTACTGTTCAGAATTGTGGCGTCACTAGTCTAGAGAGAAAAATATAAGCAGGTTTATCATTGACCTCTTAAGACCACCACTGGGTCTGGGGCTTGGGGCTCTAGGGGGCCAAGGCCCCGGAAGCTAATAAAAGCTATGAGCCAAGGCACATCAAAATCGTTCTATATGTCTAAAAGTTTGCGTCTAAAGTCGTGACAAAAGCTCTCATATACATTCAGATAAAAAGATACACTATAATAAAGCTATAAAATGCACATATACTCACGCTGGCGGGTTCCCAACCATAGGCAAGTACAACAGGCCGAACCGACAACAACAGTAAGTTTATCTTAAAAGTCGATTGAGTCAGAGCGTATCTAAATCCATCCCGTTTCTCTTTTGCTCTCTTGTTCATTTTATTATACTTCGTTTATGTTAATCTCATTGATTATATACATTTACAATTCAGTAAAATATAATATTACTACGGAGAAGGGACTTGTCGGGGGCAATTGAACAAAGCTCTCTCGGGGGGCAATTGAACAAAGCTCTCTCGGGGGGCAATTGAACAAAGCTCTCTCGGGGGGCAATTGAACAAAGCTCTCTCGGGGGGCAATTGAACAAAGCTCTCTCGGGGGGCAATTGAACAAAGCTCTCTCGGGGGCAATTGAACAAAGCTCTCTCGGGGGCAATTGAACAATGCTCATGCAGAATTGTTTGAACCCTGTCAGTATGCCGTCCACATAATAAGATTTAGTTAGAAATGTATTATTAAAGAAAATAATAGGGAGAACAAGATACGATATGTCAATCTATATTATATAAGAAAGATTCCCTGAAAATGTTCACTAAATTAGTGAAAATTTTCAGGGAATCTTCCTTTAATACATGTTGATTTGCATCATGCACATATTTGGCAAAGTGTCTAGAAGGAGAAGTTAAGACAAAAAGGTGCAACAGTCGGACCGGCGAACGATCAAACAGACGGTAACACGGGCACAACTTTCCAACAATATAAACTGCTGCCTATAAAACGGGGGTAAAATGGCGCTTTATTTACCAGAATGAGATATCAAGATCCGTTTTAGTGTCCAAAGTCGGCCGGTAAGAGAACAAGTAATGGACAAACCGTTGAGGTTATTGGAATGCATTTTCTTCGAGATCTGAATGAAACATAATAATGAATGATTAGGGTTTATTCCAAAAATAAATTTGCGCGGGTTCCAACAGGCAAAAAAGCCAGCTAAGCTTGTCGGTAAAAACAATGAGCGATCAGAAATCAGGTCGCTACAAAGTGACTGGGATGTGTCCCATGTGGTTTAAGATGCAGTCATCTCATAATAAATGCCGTGTCAGGCTTTTGTTTTTTGTTTGTTTTATGCCCAGTCAAAATGATTTCAGGCATAATCAGGACAAGAACTTATTGAAATAACAAATTGAGTTGTGTAGACGCACTCGTGAGACGTCAGGTTTTAATGCAGGACACCTGATAAATATGTATAGTGGTGCACCGTGTTTGGTGAAATGTCCCGTTCCTCACACGTTAAACATGTTAAAGAACCCTTCTGCAGATCTCAATAAGAAATCCCCATGCAGACGGCTAAATTGTTCAATTCTGGCCATCCTTTTTTTTAATTTGCGGTCAAAATGTTCACCCGAATGGCCTTGTGTCCCCATTTCTTCCACTTCAGCATCATTTCATTTCTCTACCTTCCATTAAAATACAATACCAAAACTTATATATCCATATTCATCTTATTAGTATTCCACTGAAATAAAGCCAAATTCTTGCTGCCTGGAAGTATAGCAAAAGTGTCACTGAAAAGTGTAAAGCAATAACTAACTACCTAACAAACTGAATGTGCTAAAAGTTTGATAAGGTGCTGTTTTACATAATGATTAGGGAGCGATCATTTGAATTTTAATGGGGGGAGGGGGGCTATGGTGAAATATTTGAAATGGTGGTTTTGGCTGAAAAAAAAATATAGCCTTTTTGAAGTCAAATGTTGCGAGATAGGTCATCATTTCTTTTCCACATACTCTTGTTATTACTGTATTATTTCTATTTATTTATTTTGACTTGCTTAATTCCACCCGTGACCGCTAACATTATAGTCAAGTGACTATGGTATACCAACTTGTTCATTTTAATCATGCAACTATCATGATTTTTCAAAAGCATCTGTTCATTTCATTAAGGAGGGGGGGCGAGAGGGGGTCTCATCCCGATTTCCCGGTTTTAATTTCAGAAAATCCCGAAATCCCGGACATATTTTGTTAAAAATCCCGATCTCGATAAATTTGTTTTCAAACTTTAATGTTTACAGTTTTAATGCTTACGATTTAAAGTAAAACGTCTCGGGTATGATTGAAAGTGACTAGTCTTTCATGTATTATCAATATGACCGTGACGTAAATCTGCATAGAAGCAATTTTTGTTCTCATTAATCTTCAGTAGCCAGTCAGAAATTGGCCAAATTCCAGTTAAAGTCAATACAAGAACCTATATGACTAGCACTGTAATCGTTGTGCAACGAAGAGACATTTGAATCTATTGAGTCACCATTTCGATTTGGTGACTTTCTCCATCTCATATATCCCCAGGAGCTTGAGATAAAGGACACAACGGATTCTAGGAAGTCTGCTTTGCTTCATATTTAGATCTACATCTAGAAATTGACTCTCAAGGAAGACTTTCAACAAGACTCTATGACAAACGTGATGACTTCAACTTTCCAATCGTCAACTTTCCCTTCTTGTGTAGCAACATTCCGTCCACACCAGCTTATGGAGTTTACGTATCTCAATTGATTCGTTACTCCAGAGCGTGCGGGACTTACATCGATTTCCTCAGCAGAGCGACATGTCTGACGCAAAAATTGCTCACACAGGGTTATGTTGCTCCTCGGTTACTGTCTTCACTCAAGAAATTTTACGGAAGACTTCATGCACTTATAGACAAATATGGGATTTCGATCTCTCAGATTAGTGCAGATGTTGGTTTGTCATAGGGTTTTTGTTTTGTCTTCCTTTACCGGATTTGACACGTTGAATGGACTATTGGCAACGCGACGGGTGTGCTATAGCAAACAGGAACTGCTTACTCTTCTTGAGCACCTGAGTTCACTTTTGTTTCGACTGGAGTTCGCGTTGTTGATTGATATTCAGTTATTTTGTGTTTCAATGTTTTACATGTTGTCTGTTTTTGTCCCGTTCTTGTTAGTGTTTACTGGTTTTGTCTCTGCCCTTTCGGACTTTTGACATTCGGATACCCCATTGGTACATCTGCTTCTTCCAAAACCACTGTACCAAGTTACAGACAAAAACAGAACTACAAATGTCACTTAAGAGATTTGTAGTCGAAACACTGTTAAAATACATTATAAAATTTTAAAAAAATACTTATTAGGATAAATGAGTATGCCCAGGGCAGTATTATATTACCTTAACTGCTCTGTGCAACTATACAAACAAGTTTTTCTGGATTTCCAAGGCTAAGCCACCAGACTGTTCTTGTGACAAATCCCCATTCAAATATAGTCCCTCTGCCCATGCCAGTACTGGGGACCTCAATATCATGGAAAATGACAGGCTCTGCGATGTTTTTGCCAAAATATTGCGAGCCTAGAACAATCAACTGGACCAATAAATTCAAATAGACAACACTGAGATGTGGAATAAGTGTACGCGACACAGGTCATATAAAAAGCAGTAATTTAGAAAAACCACAGTAAAAAACCGCCAGCCTTCAACAAGGCCAGAAGGCACTGCTCGCCGTTTTGCAATCGGCCCAAGGTCTAAATAAAATGTATATAATTAAAATCCAGTCCTGAAATAGTCAAAGATAGACCCCCTTCTTAGACAAAGAAGACAAAGCACCAAAAAGACGAGAACAAACAAAAGCTTTGTCAAAGATCCCTAACTTAGGACAGGCACATTTAAAAACAAATATGGATTTAGTTGAAGACTAAAATATACCAGAAAATGGACCAAACATGAACATAAAAATGAAGTGACGTTCTTTCTGAATGGATAAAATCTATGAGGTCGTTGGTTTTGAAAAGAATTACCTCTTTAAAAGCCTCGATGAGCACCAAGGTAATATTCATTTTCAACAACCCTGATGTTGCTAAGACATTGTCCACTTTACATGATAAATATGTTGTCGTTCCTGCAAATAAATCACTTAACAACATATTTTTTTTGCAAAAAAAAAACCTAAACACTATATTGACTGTTTAACAGCTGAATTAGGGATTAGTTGTACCAGCAAAAGCACCACATATGCAGCAAAAACATTGACCAACACTGTCAAAGGAGGAGATAGTTAACAATCATAATTCTGTCATTTCTTCCTCTGGCCTTTCTGTTGACGAAAGGAGCATTCCATCCTCGTATTGGATTCCGAAATTACACAAAAATCCATACAAGCAACGTCATCCAAGTGTGCATGATTGTACTAAAGCTCTTTCAGTTTTGATAATATCAATCCCCTCAAAAGTATTTCGATTGTTGTTACTCTACAAATGGCGTCAATCAAATGTGGATTTACAAAAATTCAAAAAACTGATGGAAATTCTCCACTATAAGTCTTGATTTATCTATATTATACACTTCAATTCCACACCCACAATTGAAATCCCGTTTGGCAGAGTTGATTCAACGTACCTATTTCAAAAAGAACGGAAAACTCAGGTCCACATTTCTGGTAATCGATTATAAAAAGACTTATTTTGTCATCCATGAGTCAATTTACAGATTTAAATAATTAAATGCTCAACTTACTTATCGGCAACATATTTGTACAGTTTGGTGTAGTGTTATTCAGAACATCCCAATGGGTATGAATTGTGCACCACTGCTTGTCGATTTGTTTCTTCATTCATATAACACGGGCATCTTACAATCACTTCTAGACAAAAAGAATCGCAAACTTAATTGCTTTATTAGAATTTCGTTATGTAACATCGATGACGTCCTTTCACTAAGCGATCCTCGGTTAGGTATATTTACATCCTATATATCCCTAGGAACTTGAGATAAAGGACACTATACAGATCCTAGGAGGCCCGCTTTATATTTGGAGTTACACGATCTTACATGTACTCTGATCTGGATCTACTTTGTTTCTGGATGCGATTCTGATTGAGGCATAATGAAAATGGCACTTTTATCTGTCCGATGTACAGTTTTTTGTCAATCCCGTTATAATTCAACATAAAAATCCCGATTTCCCGTGGCTAAAAATGTGATAATCCCGTATCCCGATGTTTTTCTATCCCGAATTCCCGGTCTTTAAACAAGGCAATCCCGAAATCCCGTTGCTAAAATCGGCCGATCCCGGCGTCCCGAAAATGGTCTCGCCCCCCCCCCCCCCCCCCCATTAAGCGAAAGAAATACACACACACAAATAATGTTTATACATAATTAAATTTCTTCCTGAATTCCTTAGTACACGCTATGTTTATAAATACACATAAATTGTAAAAATCCATTATTAAATGCCCGACTGTCATTGACTGTACAAAAAATAGGACGTAAAACAGAACTGTCTTGTAAGCACTTAATGATCAATCATGGAGGATGTCGTTCAGTTGATTACGGAGAATAAATGTGCATTGATTTCTGTATCAGTTATTGGTGAGTTTAATATACTACATGCATGCTATATTACGAATGTAAACAGTCAAATGGAGACAACTGTAAAATATTTACGATTGAAACCTGACGTGGAAATAATTTAGTCGTTATATATACATACTTTTTGCGTATATATTTACATTGATTCATGACGCTGCGGTTTCAAAATTATATAGAGAAACTGCTACACGTTGGCGAACGTGTTTGCGAACTTTCATTGAACAAGTTAAGTAAGTTAAACGTACCCAAAGGCACTTGGGATTTAAGGATTTTATTTTTTCATTCATTGTGTCTGTATTGATTCGCCATATTACTATTTCCACGTTACATACACCTGGTATATTCAGTGAGGGTCAGAATTTTTATACATGTAATAATAATAATAAATTCAAATTCTTTTTTTATTGCAGTAACACCCTTATGGGTCAAAGCAATTACATGTATACAAAACACTAACAAATATTATATATTGCCCACTATTAACATGATTAATCAAAATAAAATCCTAGACTCAAACGCCTGCCCCGAGCTGTTGAATTGAGATCGGTATGCATATTTTGTAAATTAACCCTTTTGTCCAAAGTTAAACTTAGATGTGCATATCAGCTACCATCACAGATTTAAGGAGGTCCGCTTCATCTGTTCATATTTAGATTTATTACTAGAAATTGACACACTACAAAGGCAATATCAGCTACCATCACAGATTTAAGGAGGTCCGCTTCATCTGTTCATATTTAGATTTATTAGTAGAAATTGACACACTACAAAGGCAATTGTACAATGCTCTATGACAAACGTGATGACTTTAATTTTTCGATCGTCAACTTTCCTTTTCTGTGTAGAAATCTGTCCGTTCCAGCATATGGAGTTAACGTATCACAATTGATTCGTTATTCCAGAACTTGTTGGGAGTATTAATACTTCCTTGATAGAGCAACACGACTGACAAACAAATTCTGTTCGGAGGTTTCAATTTAAAATTACAGTTATTGTTTATCTTTGCGATGTTATAGACATGTCTATGTTCAATGGTTATGTGTTATTGCACGGCGCTCAAAGATGCCGCTTTACGTCTGATACAGCATGATTAAGCCCTTTTAACTGAGAAAGAGCCAATGCCGGAAAAAAGTTTGATATGCGCATTGTCTTCTATCATACAAAGTATCGATTGCGGGGAGCAAGTTTTTTGTGCGTTTCTCATTCTGGGAAGAAGAGGCAGATTTACGCTGAATGGAATGAAGAAATATATATGACATGAATTTGCACAAACCCATATAATCATCAACTGTCCTATTTTAGGTTGCCTTGATTTTCCAGTTTAATCCATATGGGGAATTCCAATGTCCGAATGTGTTTTTTTGGTTTTTTTTTATTTATTTTGAACATTGTTTCTTGGGTTAAACATTGTTTTAATGGAGATTCGATGAAATATTGACACGTTTCTGAATTGAAAAATGAATAATTATTTCATTTTTATTCAAAGGTATTTGTTTGTGGGGTTTCCGCCGCTATGTCAAGGGTCAAATCTACAAGGGGACCAGACGGATGGATGGTAAAACTGTTCTTATCACTGGGGCCAATACGGGAATAGGAAAGGAAACGGCCATTGATTTGGCTAAACGAGGTACGGATACGCTAAAACTTGTTCTTGTGCCATTTCATATTATTTTTTATATATCAAAGCATTAAGTCAGTAAACCATATTGGTTATAGCTTTACACAATAGGTCATAAATGTAATAAGATGTAAAGATAAACCACATTTGCTTTCCTAAATTACATTCAGATGTGTTGTTTTAATATGGATTTTTTAAACAAATGTCTTTTTTACACGAAAATTGAACCAAGTGCAGCTAAAAGTATTAGCAGGACTACGTCTCATGTCATGTATGTGCGTTTCGTCTTTAAAATAATCGCTCAAGAAAGTTTCTTTATATAAAAAATAAAAAGCTTCGCCGAGCGCAGCATGATACGACCGCAACATGTTGAACCCTGTACATTTTAGGCCCAATATGGATAGTCTATTGCTCTGGACACATGCAGCCCATGGTGGACTGACAAAGGTTTTTGACACATGCTGCTCTGGTGGACTTTCGACCCAGGGGGTAAAAATATAAATTTTCAATTTTGTATTCTACTCTTGCAAAAAAATTGTCAAAATTGGACAAGAATTAAAAAAAATCAATTTCGGCCCCTTTTGGCCCCTTATTATGTAACAGGTGAAAAAGGGGTGGGGTTGCAAAAATAATTTCTCAAATTTGGATTCACTACTTGACAAAAATAAACTTGCAAAAAAAAATTTCAAAAACAAACCAGAAATAAAAGTTTTTATTACGGCCCCTTTTGGCCCCTAATTACAAAACAAGTGAAAAAGGGGATGGTCACAAAAATTAATTCTCAAATTTGGATTCACTACCTGACAAGAATAAACTTGCAAAAAAAAATTTAAAATTACCACAAATAAAAAAGTTTTGATTTTGGCCCCATTTGGCCCCTAATTACGTAATAGGGGAAAAAGGGGGGGGTCGCAAAATTTAATTCTTAATTGTGTAAATGAGCTGAACATTTAAGCAAGCAACAGCTTCTCTCTACCTGCTATAGTTTTCATTTCATAGGCCAAAAACATGAAAAAACATTATTTTAGGGGCTGTAGCCCCTATAAGGGGTCATCTGACAACTTCGACCGTATGGAGTTTTTTGTAGAGCTAATTGAGCTGAACAATTAAGCAAGCAACAGCTTTTTGCTATCTGCAATAATTTTCATACTATAGGGCAAAAACATGAAAAAATGCTATTTTTCACCTTTAAGGGGTCGTAACCCCTATAAGGGGTCTTCTGACAACTTCGACCAAATGGAGACTTTTGAAGAACTTTTGATCCTGAAGCAGTAGGGTGGCATCAGATTTCATCTATCCCTTATACTTTTTGAATTACAAGCCAAAAACAGTAGTCTGACCCCCTGGTCTATTTTTAGCCACGGCGGCCATGTTTTTTGACGAATCAGAAATTGAAACGTTACTATAGTGCAGGACACCCTAATGATCAATCATACCAAGTTTCATTGAGTTCTGTTCAGTAGTTTCAGAGGAGAAAATTTTGAAAAAGTTATTGTAAGAACAAACAAAAAAGTTACAATTTTGGCCCCTTTTGGCCCTTAATTTCCAAACGAAAAAAGGGGGGGACTCCCAAAATCAATCCCATCCATCCTTTAATGGTAAGAAATATCATTGTCAAATTTCATTGCATTTGGATAACTAGAACTAAAGTTATCGTGTATACTAGTACACTAAAGTTAACGGACGACGACGACGACGACAACGACAACGACAACGACGACGACAGCATCATACCATTATACGTCCGCAAATTTTTTGCGGTCGTATAAAAATAAGATAAACACTACAAATGAAACCCTTCAAAGAGGCAGATCCAGAAATTTTGAAAAAGGGGGACTTTTGTAATGCTTCAATGATTTCCTATACATCTAATCAAAATTTTCGGCAAAAAAGGTACTTTGCCCCCTCTGGTTCCGTTCCTGCTTCAAAGAACAGCTTGTATTTCAGGAGCAAGAGTGATAATTGCTTGTCGCGATATGAACAAAGGAAACAACGCTGTAGCAGAAATAAAACAGCGATCCGGGAGCAGCAATGTTCGTCTGATCCAGTTAGACCTTAATTCCTTAAAATCTGTCAGAAACTGTGCAGGGGAGGTAAACAAATCGGAAGCACGACTTGATGTTCTTATTAATAATGCAGGTAACTAAAGTACATTAGGTCTATAATAGTAATGTAGCATTGCTTTTCATTTAAACCTCTACAGAAACATACCACTAAACATATTATTATATACTCAAGTATAGGCTAAAACATTTATGCAAAAGAGTGACGGTTTTATTATGGATCAAGGAGGAGACAACAGTGCCAAAGAAACAAACGAAAAGTCGAAGGAGCATTTTCTTAACAATTTAAAAAAAAAGACAAATCTTTGATACATTGAAGACAACCAATAAAAGTATACAAAATGAGAATAGCTAATTATCATAAAACTCTCATAAAAGTTTAAAACTAAGGTTAACTCGGATACTTCGTGTTTGGACACTGATGTTTTCGAGCTTCTTATATTTGTACAATACTAACTTATCAAATAAACACTGCCATAACAAATACTTTTATCACCTTTTTGCTATATTCTCATAACTTTCTAGGTATAATGCAATGCCCACAATGGAAAACGGAGGATGGCTTTGAGATGCAGTTCGGAACAAACCATCTTGGTCATTTCCTGTTCACAAATCTGTTGTTAGATCTGATAAAGAAATCTGCTCCAAGTCGGATTGTCAATGTATCCTCTCTAGCACACAAATTTAGTAAGTTTATAGTAAATCTGGTTACTATGATATTGAAATACACATGAAATATGCTGAAATTTCCACGTCTATAGTTTAAAGAGGCAACAATGGGCAATTCGATCGTCGAAAGTCCGAAAGGACAACGACACAATCAGTAAACATGAACATGAAACAACACGAAGAAACACAATACATTAAAAAAGCACAAAATTAACCCAACAGAAATCAACAACGCGGACTAAAGTCGTAACGAGAGTGAATTCGGGTGCCCCGGAAGAGTAAGCAGTTCTTGCTTGTTATAGCACACCCGTTGCTCTACCAATTGTCAATTCAGTTGATAATAGAATTATTAAATCGCATTTCTACCAATTGTCAATTCAGTTGATAATAGAATTATGAAATCGCAAAGTCAGTCATGGATAGTAGTCTTTCCAAGGTCACTTTTTGTTGTAAAACAATTTATTTTAAAATCACTACAATATGTACATCTAACATAATTATTATTTTCGACTAATGAAACTTTTATATTAGGAATCTTGTTTGTTTAACACAGAAAACAATAACTCATGCACGTTTAAAGTTTTGAACCTTCAAAAAAGAGAAAAATCTAATAAGTAAAAGATCAAAACCAAAAAAACAACTATTGCTAGAAGTAGAGTGCAATAAGATTCTACAGTGACTATTGTATCATTAAAGTTGCACTAGTATGTATGTTGTCGGTAGCAGTTCTTTCACATCTCATTATCTCCTAAACAGGTATACAACAGCCCGACAAGACATTCTTTATATCATATACATGTCTACATTTACCAGGTGCATTGCATCTAGAAGTACAATTTGACCATCTTCCCAGTCAAAGTTTTCTGAACCATCTCGCTTCCCATATTATTAAGTCCACTTCACACTCCTTGACTCGGAAAGATGCCTGGACGAAAGGCAAAGGTGATACAAAGATTTCGTCTTGAGCCGTCTTTGCAAATAACTGTTTCAACATTTAAGTCTATAAAATTACTCAAATAAGTGCAATAAGAATACACCAAAGCTTTAAATGTAAATAATAATTTAACCAATCGTTCATTTCTATTCCAAAGCTAAGACTATAGATTTGGATGACATTGCTTATAGAAAGAAAGGCTACAATTCTTCAATAGTCTATGCTCAAAGCAAACTGGCGAATATCCTCTTTACAAAGGAGTTGGCAAAAAGATTGGAAGGTATGTAAACCATAGATTTTTTTTTATTATTTATCACAAAATTATTGGATGAAATTTCTTATCAAACATATTGGTCAATTCGTTTGACTGTTTATGATTTGTCGGGCACTGGGCGCGGAGAATATTCAAAACATTTTTTCTCTGTAACTGGTCTACTTATTACGGAACTTTGGTATTTGGTATATGGCTGAATTTGATTTCAGGTCTGTCACTCATCGCTACTTCCTGTTTAACGTAATCCGGTCTTTCGATACTGTATTGCCTGTTTACAATACTAGGATTGCACAATATATCCGTTCCGGATTTGACTCGTCATTTAGACGAGGTCATCAGGGGTCACGGGGAGGAAAAACGACGTCATTCAACATGGGTTAAAGGGAACGGCATTTTCTATCAACGATTCTTCTGTAATTATTCAACATATAGGGTAAAAATCATTTGCAACTGACAAATAAACCAACCATCAACATTTCCAACCAATAAAAAATCAATCTTGAACAGAAATACAGAAATTACTTTCTTCGTCCATTAGCATGTTGGAACCAGTTTTTTTACCAGTTCCTCCTCTTTTGGCTAAATTAGTGAGCAATCCCGCAAATGCGCAACGCGTGTATAGTCATGTGACAATAGTGCTTTATCTATACCGTATCCTAGATCACCAAGTGATCAAATATACCATAATAGTATGATTACCAGTGCATTACGAATATACGTGACTCTTTGAGTTCCTGTGTATAAAAGGTGTTTGCAACAAAGACCTTGATGCATTGTATAATAGGTGTAATAGCTTATTTGCACTATACAGCAAATTTGATGGTATTTACTACCAAGTGAACTATATTTTTCATTAAGTAAACATTTTTTTTTAGATTTTCATTTTTTGTTCCATTTTCGCAAATGTCCATGTTATAGGCAACATTTTTTTGTAAAAGAAGATGGTCTGAAATATTTATGGTTTTCTTGATTGATACTACGAAAATTTGCAAATTTCCATGACTATGCCCAAAAACAACCATTAGAGATAACAATCATGTTTATTTACAAAAAAAATTATTAGCAAGACATACATGCGAAAATCAAATAAAAACATTAAAATCTCAAATTGATTTTTTACTTCATGAAAAATATAGTCCATTTGATACTAAATGAACTATTACACCCAACATGTGATATATGATCCATGTGTACTTTAAAGGTCATAGGTGCTAGTTACCCTAACAAGCTCGAACTACCTAAACATTTCTTTTCTAGGAACAAAAGTTACCACGTATTCCCTTCATCCAGGGGCAATAGATACTGAGCTAGGACGTCATTTTAGAGGCTCTTTCAAACTATTGACCGAACCCATTTATTTCCTGTATTCGTTTTTCACACGAACGCCATTCGAGGGAGCACAGACAAACATATACTGTGCTGTGGAAGAATCATTGGAACACGAAACTGGCAAATATTACAAGTAAGAGTCCCCATGAATATGTAAATCTATTATTGTTTGCCTGTGGATGATCCAGAAATTTTCTAACGTGAGGGCGAGCAATAAAATAAAAACTTTTGGGACCTCTTGTTTTATACAGTTCTTTACCAAATTTTCCTTATAAAAAAGGTGCGCGCGACCAGCACGCCGGTTCTAATTCCGTCTTATTTTGCTCTATATTATGTGCAAGTATGCATAGGTAGTTAAAAGGCACAATAGTCTGGGAAAATCTAATATGTCGTTAGAAAGTCAAAATTATTTGGGATAGCTTGAAATATATATTTCAGGAATTATAATCTAAGTTAACAAGAACAAAAACAGTACATTTCAATAACTTAACTGGCATACTCCTAACAATGTACCAATAGTTTCATCTCACAATAGTTTTTAAACCTTTTCACTGTTTCTTTGTAGTGATTGTCGAGAAGAGAGACCAACTGATGCTGCATTAGATGAAGTATCAGCGAAGAAGTTGTGGGAGTTATCAGAGAGGCTGACGGGCCTTCAGACGTCGTGAACAACTAGAGGTGATAACTGCTGAAATTATCCGAAAAAACGAGAAAGATTTTTGTGTCATTCATTTTTTTGGAAAGTGTTTTGGATATAGTATTGTTTTGTAGATCTGATTGGAATATAACAAAAATTCAGGTCTCTATATATCACCTTGTAAGAAGTTCGTTTACATTTTGTAAAATAAGTAAAACATTTTATTAAAAAATTAACCAAGAAAATCAGATTTTGTTTGAATATTCATAACTTTTTTTCTCAGTAACTGGTCTACTTAAAACGACCCTTTCGTATTTAGTATAGAGCTTCATACGGTGGAATTTGATTTCAGGTCTGTCCCTCATTGTTACTTCCTGTTTAATGTAGTCTGGTCTTATAGTTATATATCTTTTGATTTTCACCTTTTTTATATAGTCTACACTGAAAATCGGGCATGCAATATTCCTACTGGTGTATCGATAGGAGAGCATTAATCTTGTCTAAACTAATAGGTACATTTTTATACCTCTATATAAATCCAATATAAAAATGTGCACTACATTTCATGTATCAATACGCAAGTTGATGTATAATTAAGCATTGTAGACCTTTTACCTTTTACCTAAGTACACTTTACTCAACAACTATTCTATTGGGAGCCAAATAACAGCTTCTGTAAAAATGTCAAGTTGGCGGAGCGAAATTACTGTAACAGCTTGCTTTACAAATGATTAAAGTGTATAATAAATGCTCCCAAATTCAAACCAGAACCTCCACTAGAAAATAAAGAGATGTGGAATAAGTGTACGCGACACAGCCTACAAATTAACGGCAATTTAGAAAAATCACAATGGACAACCGCCAGCAGCCTTCAACGAGGCCATTTGGCACTGCTCGCGGTTCTGCAATTGGCCCATGGTCTAAATAAGATGCATATAATTCAAATCCAGCCCTGAAATAGTCACGGATAGACCCCCTTCTTAAACAAGGAACTAGTTGTCTCCGGTTAGACTGTTACTGGAGCAGTCAACTCCGGGAGTGTTGTGTCATGGCACTGAAGTCATCTATAAAAAACAATTCGTCAGAAAAGTGTTTCGTACGTTTCACCATAGACCTATTTATTCAAGATCCGTATAAATGTTCAGAGCCGGTAAGAGCACGTGGGTATTGGACAATACGAATATGTTATTGGAATGCATGTTATATTTTCACGGGACACCAACGACGAGATCTGAATGAAACATAATAATGAAGGATTGTGTTTTATGCCATATATAACCTTTGCGGGTACCGGCAGTCGAAGTCGAAGTCGGTAAAAGTATAAAGAGGTGTCAGAAATCTCGAATTAAGATGCTACAAAGTAACTGAGATGTGTGTCCCAGGTTGTTGAATGATACAGTCTCTCATAATAAATGCCAGTGTCGTCAGACTATATTGCAGGAGACCTGACCGTAAACTATGTGGTGCACCTTGTTGGGAAAATGTCGCGTTCCTCTCATCAAAATGTACCACTAAAGCTCTTTTAGTTCTGTTGACTGCAATACTAAGGACAATAAAATCCGGCCTCCAGAAATATTATGATTGTTGTTATTCTTGAAATGGTGTAGATCAAATGTGGATCCTGAAGAATTCGAGAGAACTATTGGAGATTCTTAGCTCAAAATCTGTTTCATCTTAAGCTTGTAACAGCATCAAAATTTTCGATTTCTCTATACTCTACACTTTTATACCGCACGAACAACTCAAATCACGATTGGCACAGCTGATTAAACGCAGTTTTTCAAAAAGATTTGAAATCAAAGGTACAAATATCTGGTAGTCGATTACAGTAAGACTATCAACGAAAAAGAACAAATATACAGAAGACCAAATAGTCGACATGCTTAATTTTCATATTGACAACATATTTTAGTGTTTCCCCAAGCCTTCAAAAAGGGCATGGTAAATTATTTCAAAAAGGGCACATGAAACGCGCCGCAGCCACCTGAAAGGGTTCAGTTTGGTGGACAAGCTTTTTCAGCAAACAATAGAGATTCCAATTGCCACTTATTGCACATTTGCTTGTTGATTTGTTTCTTGATTCATATGAAGCAGACTTCTTACAATCTCTTCTAAACAAAAAAGATCGTAGACAAGCTCTCTCTTAACCTCACGTTCCGTTATATTTATGATGTCCTTTCACTGAACAATTATCGATTTGGTGACTTTCTCCATCTCTTATATCCTCAGGAACCTGCGATAAAGAACAATACGGATTCAAAGAAGTCTGCTTCAAATTTAGATCTACATCTCGAAATTGACTCTCAAGGAAGACTTTCAAAAAAGCTTTATGACAAACGTGATGACTTCAACTTTCCAATCGTCAACTTTCCCTTTTTGTGTAGCAACATTCCGTCCGCTCCTGCTTATGGAGTCTTCGTATCACAGTTGATTTGTTACTCCAGAGCTTGCGGGAATAACATAGATTTCGTTGGCAGAGCGTCACGTTTGAAACAGAAATTGCTAATATGGGGATATGTTGCTCCACGGTTGCTGTCTACACTCGAGACATTTTACGAAAGACATCGTGCACTCGTAGACAAATATTGGATTTATATCTCCCAAATGAGTGCAGATGTATGTTTGTCGTAGAGATTTGTTTTGTCTTCCTTACCAGGGATTTGTCGCACTGAATTGGAAATTAACAACACGACGGGTGTGCTAAAACAGGCAGGAACCGCTTACTCTGCAGAGCACCTGAGTTCACGCTTGTGACGACTTGGGTCTGCGTTGTTGTTTTCCGTTGTATCCCCTTGCAGAAGGCTAAATCGTCCGATTTTTACCCATCTCTTCAGTTTTATGTGACAGTCAAAATACTCATCCCCGAATGGCATTGCTTCCCCATTCCCTAAGTACATCATATCATTTAATGTCCATTTTATTACATGATTGCATGATTATGTTCTTGTATTAACTTTGTACACCTGATATATTAGTCAAATTCGTGCTGCTTGCCAATAGGAGTAAATTTAAGCAATAACTTACTTACCAAATGTGACAAATTTGAAAAGATAATATTTTAATCTAAAAGCGCTTGACATGAAAGTAGCAGTGGAAAGTAGTTATAAAATGTCATTATGAACATGAAACATGATGATGATGATGATGATGATGATGATGATGATGATGATATTGAGAGAAGTGGAATATAGACACAAGATCTAGACCAAGCGGGCAAAAAGTGCGATAACATTTCGGGGAACAATTTTGAATTTTTGTTTTTGAATTCATTAATATTTTGCAAGGCAGTAGCTTCCACTGCTAACATTAGTCAAGTGATAATGGTACCCAACAGGGAACTTTTTCAATTAAATCTAATTATCAACTTCATGTAGGTTCTTTTTTTGCAAAAAGGATCCAATTATTCAAGGGCAACTGCTATTTTTTTCTTTGAATACATTGATCTAGCGTAAACCGACACACATATGTTTACGTAATATATAAATTACTTGCACGCTATGTTTTTAAATACACATAAATTGTAAAAATCCATTTTTAAATGACCGACTGTACAATAATAGGAAGAAAAAACTGTCTTGTAAGCACTCAAATGTTCAATCATGAAGGATGTTGTACAGTTGATTACGGAGAATAAATGTGCATTGATTTCTGTTTCAGTTATTGGTGAGTTTTTATTTCTCTTAAGATCCTGTTCATGAGAAAACCATGCAAATATTGCGAATAATGTGCAGTAGCAAGGTTTGTAATTATGCAAAAAGTATAGTGCAACTGAAATACCATATTAAAAGACTTATTCAGGCAAATTTTTTTTTTTTTTCAATTTGATTGAAACCTCCTATTATTTAAGTTTAAAGCTATATATAGCTATTGAGGCCTGTAGGGCTTCCATCTTGATTTTTTCGAAGAAATAAATTTGCCTGAATAAGTAATATAGTATGGTCTTTCAGATGCACTATACCTTTTACAAAAAATACAAAATTGCTTTTTGACGATGTTGCATGTTTTTTCATGAACACTCTTAATATAAACATACTGTATAGCAGGTATACTACATGTATGTTTATTGTAATTTTGTGTAACTTTGCTTTTGAATTTGATGATGTATAAACATTATGTCAATATGTGGATCGTGTCTTTCTGGCACATATTCCATATTTTTTTTCTTTTTAAAATTTATTTCAGAGTTTGGCTTTAGTGCCATGTGGAGGTCGTAGAAAGCTTCTCCGTGCTTCAGTTGTATGCTCTTATATATTTTCGAGTAATGGAATATGTGTTGAAAAGACACTGTTTACATATTTCCAGAATTGTATATAATTATCTCAAACTTTAAGCTATCTAAAATAAAGTTGAAAAAAATATTTTGATTTGTCACTGTTGTAATATTTTTTCCAATATTCGAATTGGGCTGAATTGGGGGTTGGTTGTACCAGCAACAGCACCACATACACGGCTACAACATTGTCTAAGGAGGAAATCATTGACAATCACAAATCTGTCATTTCCTCCTTCGGCCTTTCTGTTGGTGGCAGTAATGATGACATTCCATCCCTGTATTGGATTCCCAAATTACATAAAAATCCATACAAACAGCGCTTCATTGCAGGGTCATCCAAATGTACAACTAAACCTCTTTCAGTTTTGTTGACTTCAATACTTACGGCAGTAAAATCCGGCCTCCAGAAATATTACGATTGTTGTTATTCTAGAAATGGTGTCAATCAAATGTGGATCCTGAAGAATTCGAAAGAACTGATGGAGATTCTTAACTCTAAATCAGTTTCATCTTGTAACAGCATCAAAACATTCGATTTCTCCACACTTTACACTTCTATTCCACATGAACAACTGAAATCACGATTGGCACAGCTGATTAAACGCAGCTTTTTCAAAAAGAATGGAAAACGCAGGTACAAATTTCTTGTAGTCGATTATACCAAGACTTACTTTGTCATCAATGAGTCCAAGAAAAAGAACAAATTTACAGAAGACCAAATAATCGACATGCTCAACTTTCTTATTGACAACATATTTGTTCAGTTTGGTGGACGTGTTTTTCAGCAAACAATAGGGATTCCAATGGGCACTAATTGTGCACCTTTGCTTGCTGATTTGTTTCTTCATTCATATGAAGCAGACTTCTTGCAATCTCTTCTAGACAAAAAAGACCGTAGACTAGCTCTCTCTTTCAACCTCACGTTCCGTTATATTGATGATGTTCTTTCACTAAACAATTCTCGATTTGGTGACTTTCTCCATCTCATATATCCACAGGAGCTTGAGATAAAGGACACAACGGAATCTAGGAAGTCTGCTTCATATTTAGATCTACATCTCGAAATTGACTCTCAAGGAAGACTTTCAACAAGGCTCTATGACAAACGTGATGACTTCAACTTTCCAATCGTCAACTTCCCCTTCTTGTGTAGCAATATTCCGTCAGCTCCAGCTTATGGAGTTTACGTATCTCAATTGATTCGTTACTCCAGAGCGTGCGGGACTTACATCGATTTCCTTAGCAGAGCGACACGTCTGACGCAAAAATTGCTCACACAGGGTTATGTTGCTCCTCGGTTGCTGTCTTCACTCAAGAAATTTTACGGAAGACATCATGCACTTATAGACAAATATGGGATTTCGATCTCTCAGATGAGTGCAGATGTTGGTTTGTCATAGGATGTTGTTTTGTCTTCCTTTACTGGATTTGACACGCTGAATGGACTATTGGCAACGCGACGGGTGTGCTATAGCAAGCAGGAACTGCTTACTCTTCCGGAGCACCTGAGTTCACTCTTGTTTCGACTGGAGTTCGCGTTGTTGATTGATATTCAGTTGTTTTGTGTTTCCATGTTTAACGTGTTGTCTGTTTTTGTCCCGTTCTTGTTTGTGTTTACTGGTTTAGTCTCTGCCCTTTCGGACTTTTGACATTCGGATACCCCATTGGTACCTCTGCTTCTTTCGACCTCTAGCGTGTCTGATGATGGTTAATCCAGAAAAACGCTTCACATCCAGTGTAATTTTGCTTTTAAACTTGATGATGGATAAAAAATTATGTCAACGTGTGGATCGTGTCTTTCTGGCACATATTCCATATTATTTCTTTTTAAAATTTATCACCAATGTAAATAGTCAAATGGAACATATTGAGAAACTGCTAATCGTTGCATTGAACAAGGTTAAGTAATAGTTGCACGTACTCACAGGCGCTTGGGTCTTAGATTTTATTTTGTATTTATTGTGTCTGTATAGAAAATTCTTACCTTTGCTATATCACTATTTCCACGTAATACAGTGAGGGTCATGCACAATATGAATTAAAAATAAAATCATAGACCCAAATGCCTGTGCATTAACCATACAATTTCAAATAATTTATACTGTTGATCGTATTTCATGCATGAATTTAAGATCGCATGCATATTTTGTAAATTAAACCGATTGTCCGAATTTTGTACAAAAAATGTACTATAAATATTGTACAATGTCTTTTCTGAAGGGACATAGCCTATTGCAAATTGCTAATTATCAATGCTAATTGTTGATTATACTTGCCAATGCTAATTGTCGATTACCATTTGCCAATTGCGAACTGCCAATGCTAATTGTCGATAACCAGTTGCCAATTACGTATTGCCAATGCTTATTGTCAATTACCAGTTGCCAGTTGGTAATCGACAATTAGCATTGGCTATTCGCAATTGGCAACTGGTAATCGACAAATAGCATTGGCAATTATAATCAACAATTAGCATTGACAATTAGCAATTCGCAATTCACAATTGGCAATTGGCAATCGACAGTTAGCAATTGGCTTTATCCCTGCAGGAATTCCGTACTTTATTTAATAATTATGTTTATACTTAATGCCTTTATTGACATAAATCGGAGCTAGTATTTTGTATTTTCCTTTTGTAATATCAGTGAATATGGTACACTAAATCTAGTGCACTAGCTGTGTAATTTTTATATCTCCCAAACACTGTTAGGGAGACATATTGTTTTTACTTTTATTAGGGGTTTCTCAAGAACTACTTAATGGATCGTCATGAACTTTTTTATAGAGTGGCACCCAAAGCTGGGCATGCATATATCAAAATTTTGAAAATGGTTTATATGGAAAGAGGAAAAAGGTCTAAATATATAATAATAGGTTATTGCAAATATCGCGGTAAACTAGGTGCGTAGAGTTCTGACATTTTGTAGGTTAATAGAGCAAAAGGAGCTCTTCAATAACATGAAAACAAATTAAAGTGATAAGTACAGTTTTTGAGTAATTTACGAAAATGTGATATTTCAGGTAAAAAAAATAAGCAATTTAAATTGTCAAAACGTTTCAATCTCAACAAAACTTTGTATATAGGGGTTTTATATGATGATGAAATAAGATACGATGTCAAAATTTAGGTAGAATGACAATATGCGTAGGTATGGGAGATATTTGTTTTTGTTTGGCATCCACAACACAGTCAACACTGGTTTTGATTGTTTTTTTTTTTAGCCATCTCCATCTGTTCAAATGTTTCAAGTTAGAATTACAGTCATTTTTATCTGTGTGATGTTATAGACATGGCCATGTTCAATGGTTATGTTTTATGGCACTGCGCTCAAAGATGAACTTTCGTCTGATAATGCATAAGAATATATCCTTTTCATGGAGAAAGAGCCAATGTCATACGAAAAAAAACCCATTTTTTGATACATCGCCTTTTAACAAATATTAATTGATAGAGGGGGCAAGTTATTGTGTCCTTCTCTTTGATGTTCACTTTATACATGATATAATGTATTAATATTATCAAAAGAAACATCTCGGAAGATCTAAATTGCAGATTTTCGCTGAAATGTTGCATATAGGAATAGGATTGATGCAGAGTAATAGTAAATATAGTTGTGCCATTAGAGTGCTCCCGTAGGGTTAAAAACGACCTGCGACCGCCGCCAAAATATGCCTTTTAAAAGCGACCTTGCGACCTCAGGCCCCTTTTAAAAGCGACCTTGCGACCTGAGGGGGGTACCCTGCGGGAGCCCCATTAGAGTCACGACAGTTATCAACTGTCTTACAGGTTGCTTAGATTTATAAATCTGCACATGGTATGTGATATTTTCCAGTTTCATTCATTATGCTATACAAATACATGTACATTTCATATGCACTTATGAAAGTCAATGAAAAAAGCAAACAACGCACCAATGGGATATTGTTAGGTCGTTTTCTTAAATTAGTATATTTCTTGTTCATAACATTGTTTTTGAATGGAGATTCTAATGAATCATTGGCATATTCCGTTGCTTTTTCATAATTGTTTAACAAATTATATCATTTTCATCCGAAGGTATTTGTTTGTGGGGTTTCCGCCGCTATGTCAAGGGTCAAATCTACAAGGGGACCAGACGGATGGATGGTAAAACTGTTCTTATCACTGGGGCCAATACGGGGATAGGAAAGGAAACAGCCATTGATTTGGCTAAACGAGGTACGTTCTACTTTTTATTCAATACATGTGTCAAAAAGTCAACTAATTGCAAGGATTAAATCTTAAAACTGCGTCTGATGTGTGTTTCTTCTATAATGCAAAAAAGTACGTGTGTTTCTGGTTCCATGCCTTGAAATAGGTTAAAGGTAGTCATTTTACAACGATAAAAGGGGAGTTTATTTCAAGTAACGATGCTTCAGCTAAAACGGCAATGACAAGGCTAGGGTCATCACGGAAAACTAGGAGGTAAGTAGGGTAGCCAGAAACACACAAAGCATGCATCTTTTTAAACAAAGCACTGTCCTGCCTTTATATTTCCTAAATGTTTGGCATCCTGCCTTTTTATTTCAAAGGAGTAGGGGCGATAGGGCATGTTTTTGGCCTAAAAAGTTTTACCCAATTCTAAAATTTGAATACTGTTGTCAGATGCTGACAAAAAAATTATTAAATATCAAGAAATGAAAAACTTAATATATTTATCAATTTCTAAATGACTGTTTACGGCCTATATAAACCTACTCTAAAAATGTGAACTTGTTTCTCGTGTGCAGACGGTGTTTTCTTTTCCAAAATGTACCATGAAAACGACAAAAAAAAAAAATCACATATTTTGTCATTTTTGCTAAAATCACTAAAATTATCATCATGTCATTTTGACGCTTAAATATGGATTTTTTTTAAACTTTAGACAAGTTTTTTAGGCAGAGTTTACACTATATTGTAACAAGAAATGAACACTTTTGCATACATTGTAACCTTCATATTTTTAGGCTGAAAAGGGGTCTTATCGCCCCTACTCCTTTTACCATATCTCCCTTAAAAATCAAATGGTCGCTCGATTCCATAGATAAGGATTTCGCCCAAAACATGTATTTTGTGAACAGTTGAAAGGCTCTTCAAAAATTACTTGTGTTACAGGCGCTCGAGTGATAATTGCTTGTCGTGATATGAACAAAGGCAACAACGCTATAGCAGACATAAAACAACGATCCGGGAGCAGCAATGTTCGTCTGGTCCAGTTAGACCTTAATTCCTTAACATCTGTCAGAAACTGTGCAGGGGAGGTAAACAAATCGGAATCACGACTTGATGTTCTTATTAATAATGCGGGTAAATATAGTTGTAATGTAGCAGTGTATTTCATATTTACAATCCTTTAAAGAAACTCAACATTAAGCATATTTACTCGAGAGTAGGAAAGCATTAAATATTCGAAAATGCAACGGTTTTATCATGGATCAAGGAACAGTCAACAAAGTCAAGGAAACAAAACAATGTAGAAGGTGGAATCAATGAGAAGTTGAAGACAACACAACCAATGAAAAAGATGCAAAATTAGCATCACTAACTTTCATGAAGCTAAAGTGATCTCAGATACTTTATCTTTTGACACTGACGTTTTCGAGCTTCTAACATTTTTACAATACTAAATAAAGGTATAATAACAAAATTACCGAACTTGGAGGATCGATCTCAAATGTCCATGAGAAAAGACGAAACAAGGAAGACATACCAGAGAAATTGAAGATCGCTATGGTCCCTACTTGATACAGGCATTTTAAAAGAAATGGTTGGTTAAACCAGGTTACATGGTACGGCAACCCCCCCCCCCCCTTTTCCATTGCGATCTCTCTGTCCAGTAGTTACACAAAACACAACACTTGTTGGTGAAGACATAAAAGGAATATTGACGTAATCATCTCGGTACAACAATAATTACTTATTCAAAGAAACACTACCATAACAAATACGCATGCCATCTTTTTTGCTATATATTCTTATAACTTTTAAGGTATAATGCAATGCACACAGTGCAAAACAGAGGACGGCTTTGAGATGCAGTTTGGTACAAACCATCTTGGTCATTTCCTGTTGACAAATTTACTGTTAGATCTGATTAAGAAATCTGGCCCAAGTCGGATAGTCAATGTGTCCTCCATGGCATACAAATTTGGTAAGTTTATAGTAAAATGATGTTACTGTAATATTGAAAATATACATGATACATGCTTAAAATTCCACATCTATAGAAGCAAAGAAGTACCAATAGAGCATTCGAGTGTCAAAAGTCCGAAAGGGCAACGACAAAGCCAGTAAACATGAACATGAAACAGTACGAAGAAACACAAAACATAAAACACACAAAATCAACCGAACAGACAACGCTACCTCAAGTCGGAACGAGAGTGATATCGGTGCTCCGGAACACTTCGCAGTCCCGGCTTGCTTTAGCACACTAGTCGCGCTGCCAATTGTCAATTCAGTTGATCTTAGAATTATTAAATCACAGAGTCTGTAATGAATAGATATGTCTTTCTGCGGTCACTTTTGATTGTAAAACAATTTACTTTAGATCACTTTAGAATTAATGCATTCAATCTTTTTTTTTTGGCTATAAATGAAACTTAGATATTAGTTGCGATTCTTGTTTGTTTAAAACAGAATACAATAATTCTATAATCTGACAGGATTAAAATACGTAGACATAGGATAATGAGATGTGGAATAAGTGTACGCGACACAACCAACATATGATACAAACGTCAATTTGAAAATCACAATGGAAAACAGCCAGCAGTCTTAAACATGACCAGAGGTCGCTGATGGCCGTCTTGCATTGGGCCAAGACTAAAAATACAACACATAAGTTTCAATACCAATCCCAAAATTGCCAAGAAATACCAATATTTGTACATAGAACAAGAAACACAAGGTTGAAACTATAATCTCATAATAATAAATAAGGTGATTAACAAAGAAGAGACAAACCTTAAAAAATCAAAAGCAGGAAAACCATTGCTAAATAGAATGCAATTAGATGCTACAGGGACTGTCCTGTCATGAAAGTTGCAATTGTTTGCAGATTGTGTCAGTTGCAGTTATTCCACATCTCATTACTTTAATTCGTGGGTACCAATTTTCGTGGTTTGATGAAAACTGATAAGTTCGTGGATTGATAAATTCGTTGATCTGAAGTCAGCAGCATACAGTTAAATGTTAATTTTTTCTATCAAATAGAAATTGATGAGATGTGGAATAAGTGTACGCGACACAGCCCACAATTAAACGGCAATTTAGAAAAACCACAATGGACAACCGCCAGCAGCCTTCAACGAGGCCATTTGGCACTGCTCGCGGTTCTGCAATTGGCCCATGGTCTAAATAAGATGCATATAATTCAAATCCAGCCCTGAAATAGTCACAGATAGACCCCCTTCTTAAACAAGGAACAGAAAACATCAAAAAGACAAGTACAAACGAAAGCTTTGTCAAAGATTCCTGGCTTAGGACAGGCACATGTAATATGTGGCGGGGTTAAACTAGTTTGTTGGGCCCAACCTTCCCCCTATCAATATTCCTAGACAAAGCACAAAAACTAAACACACAATAAAAATTGATCAAAGTCCAATTCTACTAGAGAGAACCTAAGACAAAAAACAAGAACAAACAAAAGGACGGTAAAGGAACTCTCTATAGAACACTCGCTGTTACTGACAGCTAGCTGAGAATCATCAATCGACTGATGTAAAAAAATCAAACGTATCGATTTTAAATCCGACACAACACTTCAAACAATAATGTTTTAGTGAAGTGTCATCACACAAAACCGACACGCTTGATCGCTATAATGCTTAAAAATGACAATAGTAAAAACATTTATGGAAGTTTCAAAGCAAGCAACAAGTTTTCAATATTTCTGCCAAAAAACACTAAATTCAAAGATTTAACCAAGATATTCATTTCATATCCTTTCCGTAATAAATTTTGAAGCCAATTTTTCATTTCAATTGGATTGCTTTTAAATTTGTGAGCTTTATAAAAAACATTACCATAAAATTCAGGATGTGATATTCCTTTCACTATAAGAAAGTGGCGTGTATAATTAAATTTTTCAATAAGAGATCGATACTTGTGGAAGAATTTAGAAAAAGATTTTACTAATTTGTGGTATCGATAACCTTGTTTTAATAATTTTTCAGTAATAAAACGGTTTTTATTACTAAAATCAGAAACACAACTGCAGATCCGAGCATATCTTACTAACTGTGAAATGTAAACCCCGTATGACGGCGCTTGTGGAACATCTCCTTCAAGAAAAGGGAAATTTATAATAGGGAAGGTAAAGTTGTCACGTTTATCATATACTTTTGTATGTAATTTTCCGTCAATAATACTTAAATCTAAATCTAAAAAAGGACATCTATCACCGGTGACGTTAGATTTGTTCAAGGTTAATTCAGAAGGATAGATATCTGTAATAAAATTAGAAAATGAAGGATTGTTGAGTGCAAGAATGTCATCATCAATATTAACCACGAAAGTTGATCCCCAACGAAAAATAATGAAACGTCAGTATCTTCTATACAGGTACCCAACAGTCCAACAGGCTATGTTTATATGTTTAGAAAACTTTGACTGGGATGATGGACAAATTGCACTTCTATTAATTAAACATAATTTAACAAAACTTTTCTTTTAATGCAAAGCTAAGACTATAGATTTGGATGACATCGCTTACAGAAAGAAAGGCTACAATTATTTCAAAGTCTATGCTCAAAGCAAGCTAGCAAACATCCTATTTACAAAAGAGCTAGCTAAAAGATTGGACGGTATGTTAACAATGGCTTTTTTGAAAGTTTTTTTTTATCACGAATTTATCTTGTTTCATTTCTTCACAACACTATTAATCAAATCGTTTGACTGTTATTTGATTCTGATTTGTCATTTTAATTAAACATATTAGATTAATAATTTAGAATAAACAGGTTTTGGTGAATGTGGGGCACCGGGCGCCGGAATATTCAAAACACTTTTAGTAGCTGGTCTACCTATTATAGTCCTTTGGTATTTGGTTTGGATCGAAGCTTCATACGGTGGAATTTAATTTCAGGTCTATTGCTAAATCGCTACTTAATGTTTAATGTAATCCGGTCTTTGTATACTGTGATGCAGGTTAACAATAGTCATGTGGCAGTAGTGCTTTATTCATACTGTATCCGTTGTTATAATGGAAAGGGTATTACACCACCTAGTGATTAAGTACCAAACTAGTATGATTACCAGTATATTACAAAATAATGTACGTGACTATTCGAGTTCTAGTAATGACAAGGAGTTTGCAACATATGCCTGTATCATGTTTATGATCCATGCGGTGTGATTAAAAGGGTATACTTGTTAATCCTGGACAAGCACGAATTCCACTAGATCCACATAATTCGAAAAAAAACATATATAATACAATTGTAAACATTTCTTTTCTAGGAACAAAAGTTACCACCTATTCTCTACATCCAGGGGCAGTAGATACTGAGCTGGCACGTCATGTTAGAAGCTCTATCAAAATATTGACCGAAATCATTTATTTCTTGTATTCGTTTTTCACACGTACGCCATTTGAGGGAGCACAGACAAACATTTTCTGTGCTGTGGAAGAATCTTTGGAAAACGAGACTGGCAAATATTATAAGTAAGAGTCACCTTATGATTGTATACATGTAAATTTATTATTGTTTGCTTTAAATATCCTGATTGTTTGCTCTAAATATCCTGATTGTTTGCTCTAAATACCCTGATTGTTTGCTCTAAATTCCCTGATTGTTTGCTCTAAATACCCTGATTGTTTGCTCTAAATACCCTGATTGTTTGCTTTAAATATCCTGATTGTTTGCTCTAAATATCCTGATTGTTTGCTCTAAATACCCTGAGTGTTTGCTCTAAATATCCTGATTGTTTGCTCTAAATACCCTGATTGTTTGCTCTAAATACCCTGAGTGTTTGCTTTAAATTCCCTGATTGTTTGCTCTAAATATCCTGATTGTTTGCTCTAAATATCCTGATTGTTTGCTCTAAATACCCTGAGTGTTTGCTCTAAATACCCTGATTGTTTGCTCTAAATACCCTGATTGTTTGCTCTAAATACCATGATTGTTTGCTTTAAATTCCCTGATTGTTTGCTCTAAATATCCTGATTGTTTGCTCTAAATATCCTGATGTTTTGCTCTAAATATCCTGATTGTTTGCTCTAAATATCCTGATTGTTTGCTCTAAATATCCTGATTGTTTGCTCTAAATACCCTGATTGTTTGCTCTAAATACCCTGATTGTTTGCTCTAAATACCCTGATTGTTTGCTCTAAATACCCTGATTGTTTGCTCTAAATACCCTGATTGTTTGCTCTAAATATCCTGATGTTTTGCTCTAAATATCCTGATTGTTTGCTCTAAATATCCTGATTGTTTGCTCTAAATATCCTGATTGTTTGCTCTAAATACCCTGATTGTTTGCTCTAAATACCCTGATTGTTTGCTCTAAATACCCTGATTGTTTGCTCTAAATATCCTGATTGTTTGCTCTAAATATCCTGATTGTTTTCTCTAAATACCCTGATTGTTTGCTCTAAATACCCTGATTGTTTGCTCTAAATATCCTGATTGTTTGCTCGAAATACCCTGATTGTTTGCTCTAAATATCCTGATTGTTTGCTCTAAATATCCTGATTGTTTGCTCTAAATACCCTGATTGTTTGCTCTAATAAATACCCTGATTGTTTGCTCTAAATATCCTGATTGTTTGCTCTAAATACCCTGATTGTTTGCTCTAAATACCCTGATTGTTTGCTCTAAATACCCTGATTGTTTGCTCTAAATATCCTGATTGTTTGCTCTAAATATCCTGATTGTTTGCTCTAAATACCCTGATTGTTTGCTCTAATAAATACCCTGATTGTTTGCTCTAAATATCCTGATTGTTTGCTCTAAATACCCTGAGTGTTTGCTCTAAATATCCTGATTGTTTGCTCTAAATACCCTGATTGTTTGCTCTAAATACCCTGAGTGTTTGCTCTAAATATCCTGATTGTTTGCTCTAAATATCCTGATTGTTTGCTCTAAATACCCTGATTGTTTGCTCTAAATATCCTGATTGTTTGCTCTAAATACCCTGATTGTTTGCTCTAAATACCCTGATTGTTTGCTCTAAATATCCTGATTGTTTGCTCTAAATACCCTGATTGTTTGCTCTAAATACCCTGAGTGTTTGCTCTAAATACCCTGATTGTTTGCTCTATATATCCTGATTGTTTGCTCTAAATACCCTGATTGTTTGCTCTAATAAATACCCTGATTGTTTGCTCTAAATATCCTGATTGTTTGCTCTAAATACCCTGATTGTTTGCTCTAAATACCCTGATTGTTTGCTCTAAATATCCTGATTGTTTGCTCTAAATATCCTGATTGTTTGCTCTAAATACCCTGATTGTTTGCTCTAATAAATACCCTGATTGTTTGCTCTAAATATCCTGATTGTTTGCTCTAAATACCCTGAGTGTTTGCTCTAAATATCCTGATTGTTTGCTCTAAATACCCTGATTGTTTGCTCTAAATACCCTGAGTGTTTGCTCTAAATATCCTGATTGTTTGCTCTAAATATCCTGATTGTTTGCTCTAAATACCCTGATTGTTTGCTCTAAATATCCTGATTGTTTGCTCTAAATATCCTGATTGTTTTCTCTAAATACCCTGATTGTTTGCTCTAAATACCCTGATTGTTTGCTCTAAATATCCTGATTGTTTGCTCTAAATACCCTGATTGTTTGCTCTAAATATCCTGATTGTTTGCTCTAAATATCCTGATTGTTTGCTCTAAATACCCTGATTGTTTGCTCTAATAAATACCCTGATTGTTTGCTCTAAATATCCTGATTGTTTGCTCTAAATACCCTGATTGTTTGCTCTAAATACCCTGATTGTTTGCTCTAAATACCCTGATTGTTTGCTCTAAATATCCTGATTGTTTGCTCTAAATATCCTGATTGTTTGCTCTAAATACCCTGATTGTTTGCTCTAATAAATACCCTGATTGTTTGCTCTAAATATCCTGATTGTTTGCTCTAAATACCCTGAGTGTTTGCTCTAAATATCCTGATTGTTTGCTCTAAATACCCTGATTGTTTGCTCTAAATACCCTGAGTGTTTGCTCTAAATATCCTGATTGTTTGCTCTAAATATCCTGATTGTTTGCTCTAAATACCCTGATTGTTTGCTCTAAATATCCTGATTGTTTGCTCTAAATACCCTGATTGTTTGCTCTAAATACCCTGATTGTTTGCTCTAAATATCCTGATTGTTTGCTCTACATATCCTGATTGTTTACTCTAAATACCCTGATTGTTTGCTCTAAATATCCTGATTGTTTGCTCTAAATATCCTGAACAAGTAAGTGTAGGTCTTAAAATGAACGGTCACCCTATATTTTTGGCAAATTGAAAAAAAGCTTTCGAAAAGAGACTTTCATTCAGAATTAGAGCTGATTCTATAGTAGGAATTCTTCAATAGGTACCTCTATAGCTTTATTCCCTATATGTCCTATAAAAAAATATTGATACCATGGTATTTTTAGAAATCTGATAGCGCTCTAAAATGAAGGGTGACCTCCTCTTTTTATTTTATATTGTTTATCCATACATTAAGGACTATCTATGTGCAAACCATGAGCAAATTCTATAGTAGAATTCTAATAGCCCCGAGACACCTTAAAAGTCACAAAACGAAAATTTAGATGGTCGTTAGAAAGCCATGAAAAATTAGGGACTACCAAGACCTGTTCTCTTCATGGTATTATAATTAGTAAACAAGAAGTTAACATTTTACATTACAATTTCTTTTTTTTTTAAACAACGATTTCGATTGGTTAATAGCACTTTGGTGATGAAGTTTCAATTCTCGGAGTAATTTTTAAACAAATAAGCAATGCGTGGACCTTTGTGAACATTTTCAACATGAAGCGCTCAATATTAAAATGTGCTTGGGTCCACGCTTTTACACTCAAATAAATCTACAAAATATTGCATTCAATGTTTAAATATTTTGACTGAGGCTTTTAACAATGGGCGCATATTTTCATCTCATAATAGTTTTTAAAACTTTTCACTGTTTCTTTGTAGTGATTGTCGAGAAGAGAAACCAACTGATGCTGCATTAGATGAAGTATCAGCGAAGAAGTTGTGGGAGTTATCAGAGAGGCTGACGGGCCTTCAGACGTCGTAAACAATTAGACGCGATTCATGTAACTGCTGAAATTATCCAAAGAAACGAGAAAGATTTTTGTGTCATTCATTTTTATACATTGTTTTGTATATAGTATTCAATTGTTGATCTGATTGGATTTTAACAAATATGCATGTCTCTATATGACACTGTTTTGCGGTAAAAATTATCCAATTGAACTTTTGTACATTTTACATAATGTAATTATAGGTAGATCACTGTATCATAAAATTGACCAAGAAAATTAAATTTTGTTTATTTAACTGTTTATAACTTACTTGATGCTTGGTGCTGATGTAAATACTGTAGTATTTCAACATAATGTTTAAAAACTTACAAGGACAGGGCCTATTGTAAATGCCTGTGCATAAATGCTGTTGCCGTAGACATGCAGTGGTGGTTCTCGGGGCAACATTGGGGTTGGGAATACTTTTCCATGGAAAAATTTTTATAGTACAGATCTTCTGCAGAATTAGTCTGAACTTCTCTTTTGGTACAGCGCCTCTGATGAGTCTTGAATAGACGAAACGCGCGTCAGGCGTAGCAAAATTTATTGTCTGGAACTTTGTTGTCATTTGTATTTTTATCTTTAGTGAACTTTAAGTGGAGCACCCATTTGTATAAAATTACGTACCAATCCCTTCATCAGTACAAGGAAACGACGCATGCAAAACACTTTTAAGAGACACTGCCGCTTTACCTTAATAGTGCTTGAAATGCAGCACAAAAAAGAGAAACTGTAAAACAATTACGTACACAAGTTTTAATTTATAGTTATGTTAAATTTCAATCTCAACTGATTCATCATTAAATTGTATTTTGTCTTAAAATAGTACGCGTGCCAATCTGAAACTATCGAGTCTGTAATAAAAGAAAAACATTTTAGGTCTAACGTTTTGGTACAGTTTCTGTAATGGTGGACAATGGCGTCTGTATAATCTACGTCATAGGTTACGTAATTTTGGTCATCCGGCCACGCTCTACTCACGTGGTGTATCCCTACTTCAAATATTCTATAGGGTTTTACAATGACCTTACTTCGTATTCGACTAACGTCTTCTGTCCGATAATTATGATCCAAAATGTCAATTTCACTTTCAACGTTGCGCTTATCAGTAGGGTTCCTAATATAAAAGGCACTTCCAAACCTGAATGCTGCTACCTTGTCGTTTTTTGATGCGATGCTGTTAATGAAATCAAAAAGAGTTATCTCGGAGTTATGGGAAACAATAAACTCGTCTAAATCTGTAAAGGCAAGATATTTGAAATGAAGCATAGTTCTGTAGAGGCAATCATTGATAGCTAATGATTGGCCATAATACCACAAGTGATTTTTCTCAATTGGTAAAGACCATGTGATTGTCGTAATTGAGTTTGCACTTTCTAAATGTTCAAGAACAGAACTCAGTTCTTCCGTTATATTAAAAACATAAAATACAACATGTTCTATGCCGAGAGTGCTAGTAAATGATAAAAATTTTGCAATTTTATCTGGTTTAATATCCCCAAAGAGCGGTGGAACACACAGTCCAAACTTTTGCGAGACTCCATATTCTGACTTGGTTTTAAGCAACGGCACACTAATGGATTGAAACGTCCATGAATGCAGTGGATCTGATTCTGTAACACCTATGGTGCATGGGATTGTATTATTTATCTCCGCCATTGGAATTGGACATGACAAAATCCACCCTCCATAACTAAAGTGGTGGTTTTCACACATTTCATAAAACTCGACAGGTTCAGCTATGTTTATCCCATGTTCTTCACTAAACCCAAAATGGCACCATAGCTTATGTTTGTCGTTCTTATTTCGCCGCTGAACAAGCGCTATCATCCGGACAAAAGGTTCACCCGTTCGTACATCAACAAATGCTGAATAAACGTGGACATCATTTAACGAGTTATAAGATTTAAGTAGAAGTTTCTCGTACGGTTCATTAGTAATACAATGTTCAAAAATGGGATGTCCTATACGAAATTGTTCGGGTCGCCTATGTTTTTGCATGTGGATTTTCGCCTTCTCATATTCCAACATTAACACGTCGCCCTGTTCTGTATGCCAGTTGTGTATAACATAGTAACACAATCCAATGGAACATATATAAACAGTTGAAATCGCTAGAGTTGCAGTTTTCAAGCGACTACGCATCGCCAAAATTGTTTATTTCTCGATTCAATGTGATTTGACAATGAATTATTCAGTCTGACTGTTCCAATTCTGATTTCCAAACACAAACAAATTGTTCACTTCATTTTTTTAATGCTTGTTTTGACAGTTATCTTGAATGCAAGTCCACCGTCAGACTTTTGATACCTTCTCTTAGTTTCACTTTATATTTATAACATCAATCTTTCAGCTTGTAAAAAGGCACATTGATTTCGTTTGTTATTTGGTGAAATTAAATCCATATTGATCAATCCTTTCCATACATATTAAGCTTAACATGTTCTTTCTGTATAAAAGGGCATTCAACCATTCAAACAAATTGAATGGCAGTAAAAATTACAAAGAGGTTTAAACGGCAATAATTTGAGAGTGTTATGTGAAAATTGGTGTATTAACCATGCATGGAATTTGTTGTGTCGTACAATCTTTCCGTTTTTAGGAAAGCGCAACAAAGCCCAGAGGCGATCCAGAAATTTTCAAACGGAAGGGCGCGCAATTGAAAAAAAAATCTTCTGGGACCTCTTGTTTCATACAGTCATAACACAATTTTCCTGTCAAACGGGAAGGCGCGTTCCTAGCACGCCGGTTCTTAAGCTTTATGTAGTCTATATAGTATTGGACAATTTTTTGCGTTTTTATTTTAGTCTAGACGGAGTAAACTTCCTGTTTCCGGTCTGGAAATATTATCTTTATTCTTTATTACTTTTCAATACATCATTATTGTTTGAAGTGTTGGGTCAGATTCGAAATCGATTTGTTTAATTTTTTAACATCAGTCGATTGATGATTCTCAGCTAGCTGTCAGTAACAGCGAGTGTTCTATAGAGAGTTCCTTTACCGTCCTTTTGTTTGTTCTTGTTTTTTTTTGTCTTAGGTTCTCTCTAGTGGAATTGGACTTTGATCGATTTGATTTTTATTGTGTGTTTAGTTTTTGTGCTTTGTCTAGGAATATTGATAGGGGGGAAGGTTGGGCCCAAAAAACTAGTTTAACCCCGCCACATATCATATGTGACTGTCCTAAACCAGGAATCTTTGACAAAGCTTTGTTTGTACTTGTCTTTTTTATGTTTTCTGTTCCTTGTTTAAAAAGGGGGTCTATCTGTGACTATTTCAGGACTGGATTTGAATTATATGCATTTTATTTAGACCATTGCAGAACCGCGAGCAGCGCCAAATGGCCTCGTTGAAGGCTGCTGGCGGTTGTCCATTGTGGTTTTTCTGAATTGCCGCTTGATTGTGGGCTGTGTCGCGTACACTTATTCCGCATCTCATTATTTTCTAACATGAAACACATTTTTATCGCTTTAATCATAGACAAGACAAATACATTCCTCTTATCTTTCCATACAGTTGCGAGAAGGATTCCAATGGACACTACTTCTGCACCTTTGCTTGCTGATTTGTTTCTTCATTCCTATGAAACAGACCTCTTACAATCACTTCTAAACATAAAAGATCGTAGACTAGCTCTCTCTTTCAATCTCACTTTCCGTCATATTGATGATGTCCTTTCATTGAACAATTCACGATTTAGTGACTTTCTCTATCGTATGCCGTATATCCTCATAAACTTGAGATAAAGGACACTACGGATTCTAGGAAGTCTGCTTCATATTTAAATCTACATCTTTGAAATAGATTCTCAAGGAAACCTTTAAACAAAGCTCTATGACAAACGTGATGACTTCAACTTTCCATTCTTGTGTAGCAACATTCCTTCCGCTCAAGCTTATGATGTTTACGCACCACAACTGATTAGTTATTCCAGAGCTTGTTGGACTTTCATCGATTTCCTCAGCAGAGCATCTGACACAAATATTTCTTATACTGGATTATGTTTCTCCTCGGTTGCTGTCTTCACTCAAGAAATTTTACGGAACACATCATGCACTTATAGACATTTATTTCGATCAGATGTTGGTTTGTCATGTAGGGTTCTTTTACCGAATTGACTGTGTTTGCAACGCAACGAGTAAGTTATATCAAGCAGGAACTGCTTAATCTTCCAGGGCACATGAGTTCACTCTCGTTATGACTAGAGTTTGCGTTGTTTATTGATATTCAGTAGTTTTGTGCCTCCGTATTTTATATGTTGTCTGTTTTTTGTCGTCCTGTTCTCGTTTGTGTTTACTGATTTTGTCTCTATCCATTTTGACTTTTGACATTCAAATGCGTGACGGGTGTGTTATAGCAAGCAGGAACTGCTTACTCTTCCGGAGCACCTGATTTTACTCTCGTTTCGACTTGAGTTCACGTTGCTGAATGCGATTTTGTTGCTATGTGTGTGTTTTTAATGTTGTGTGGTTTGTTGGGGGTGGTAAAGGGGGGGTACGTGCACGGATGAACGGCCAATAAAAAATGACAATCTCGATGAACGGCCAATAAAAAAATGATAATCACGATGAACGAAAAATGAAATAGAGAAAAACGATGCACGATGAACCTCCATGCACGGCTGAACGGGAAATAAAAATTGCTCAACACGATGCACGAAAAAAACCCTTTACCACCCACTTTGTTAAGTTGTGATGTTTTTTTTTGTCTACCAATTTTGTCTTTGTCTTTTCGGTAAAATGCTATTTGATTACCCCTTTGGTACACCCTTGCTTTGTCCCCCCATTGGTACCTCTGCTTCTTTCCTTCCTATCCTCGATTTGGTTGCTTTCTACTTCTCATATATCTAAACTTACAAAAACCATTATACATTATATTGCATGTTTCATATTTGATGGTTATAAAATAACTCATATACACATTGTAGGAATGGAACTATACAGTTTGTGGTCTATGCGAAAATTTTGCATTCAAAATGTCTATATCTTGTAGTAATAACAAAATTTTACAAACATTTTCAAATGAAAATAAAACAACGAACTTCAAGATATAAAATTGTTCGCTTCAAAATTTAAGAACGGTGAATTTGGTTATGCTGTATATCGATATTTCAAGGAGTATTCTCTCATCAGGAGCTTTGGAATCAAAACATTGGAAAGTCAAAAATCAAAAGTTTCAAATGAAAAGTACTTTAAGTCAAAAGGCTCGAACAGGGAAGCCAAATCCAGCACCGATGATGGTACAAGCTTTTGGTAAGAAACCCGGTTTTTCAAACAATTTCGAATTTAACAATCGGAAATGTCATTAATGCAACTAGAAATTCAAACTTGCACACTTGATCCTTGAAACATTTCATTCATATTGATACATATTACCCGCTTGTGGGCACTTATTTGATCAAATTCAAGAAGAGTTTGTGGAGATATCCTTGTAAAAATCATTTCTGTATATTTTCAACATGCACTTACGGGTGAATACATCCAGGATTTTTATTCAATTTGAATTTTATTCATATAACCCTTTTTTTTTCAAATTTGCACGCAGGCTATCTCCACATGTGCAAATTTAATACACGGTTTGTATGCACCAAGTTCAAATTAAAACATTGGATTACGAAGCTCAACTCGTTGCACATTATTGTCACTAAGTGGGAAAATTGACTTTTCAGATTTTTAAGTTCCCAATCCATGCAAAAAGAGGTCACAGCATCCGAAGCATGCATTGTGCTAAGCATCACTATGTGCACCTACCAGACCAATATCATTGATGTGCCACTTGTCAGTAAGCAGGAATGGACTTAAACCATTCTTCTGCATGCGGTCATCCATGCAGAAAATATAGGTCACAGCCAGCATCCGAAGCATGCATTGTGCTTAGCATCACTAGGTGAACCTACCATAGCAATATCATTGAAGTGGCACTTGTCAGTAAGCCGGAATGGACTTTAATCATTCTTCTGTAAGTGGTCATCCATGCGGGTAAAATATAGTTCACAGCCAGCATCCAAAGCATGCATTGTGCTTAGCATCACCAGGTGCACCTACCATACCAATATCATTGATGTAGCAATTGTAAGTAAGCGTGTATGGATCTTAACCACATTCTTCTGTAAGTGGGTGCAGACGCCGACACCGACGCCGGGGGTATCACATAAGCCCCCCCCCCCCCCTCGCTTTCGTGAGGTGAGCTAATAAAAAATCCTAGATGTATTCACTCAATTCCGTTCTTACACTGTGACATATATACATACGATGACTTTATTGTTCTTTTCATGTCTACAAATAGCAACATTGATTCCACCCGCTTCGACATATGTTGCAGTCTAAATCTTCACTAGAAAGATCATGCACGTGAGCATTTACGTGTTAGGACTGTTCATCCCTCCAAAGAGTACATATATGGATTTATCATAGTTTTGTATTGTCATTCTGGGTAAGATTTTGCAAACAGTAAGCTGCTCCTTGATATAGCGACTGGTGTTGCTGCACACAGGAAATGCTTGCCCTTCCAAGTCACCTACGATTTAGCATACTAGTAATTTCATTTTATTGATTGTGATAATTTGTGTTTTGTGTTCCTCTGTATTGAGTTCCCTATTGAACAGTACTTCTTTGCCTCTATTCTGATTTTTTTAGAAATTTACATACAAATCTGTACTAAATATATTTCGGATCTTCAGTTTAGAAATGTACATGCAAATATATTCTGAATATTTTTCTCATTTTGGAAATACATACACTAAATTACGTTGTTAATATAGACTACAGAGTGGACACCGAGTTATTCATTCCTGTCTTTACATTAAATTAATTTAGCCTGCATTCAGCACAAAGTTTCATCTACCAAAGGCCTATCGTACTCGAGAGTATGAATCAAACACTTATCACTAGAAATTCATTGAAAAAAAAATCAAATGGCGGGACTGTAGTTGCGGTATACATGCAATAGTTGATGTTAATCTCTGCTAACATTTCTGGATCACCCAAGTTCTCTCTTTACGACGTGACTTCGTGTTGCTGGTTGCTGTTTCGTTGTGTTTGTGCCCCTTGTTTTTCGTGTTCTGTTGTTTCGGTTGATTTTTTTAAAGTTTGCCTTATATAATTAGAATGCCTTCAGTGAATGCCTTATAATATTGGTAACTATTCATCTGCAGTTAACTAGGAAATATAGACATTTTCGCCCCCCGCCGCAACGCGGAGCGGGGACATAGAAATGCCGGACGTCCGTCCGTCCATCCGTCTGTCCGTCCGTCCCACTTTTTGTAAGCGCTCTCAAGGCTACAAATTTTGTTGGATTTTCATGAAATTTATACCAAATGTTTATATCACTAATACCTTGGACAAGTTCGAAAATCAGCATTTTTCAATAGTTTTTGTAGGAGTTACGGGACTTTGACCATTTAAACGACTCTGTTTTTCTGCAAAACAGACCTTGTAAGCGCTCTCATCCTTACAGATGTTGACAGATTTTCATGAAATTTATACCAAATGTTTATATCACTAATAGCTTGGACAAGTTCGAAAATCAGCATTTTTCAATAGTTTTTGTAGGAGTTATGGGACCTTTACCATAAAAACGACTCCGTTTTATTGCAAAACAGACCTTGTAAGCACTCTCATCCCTACAGATGTTGACAGATTTTCATGAAATTTTTACCAAATATTTATATCACTAATACCTTGGTCAAGTTCAACAATCCACATTTTTAGATAATTTTTGTAGGAGTTAGGGGACTTTGACCATAAAAATGACTATTTTTTTGCAAAACAGACCTTGTAAGCACTCTCATCCCTACAGATGTTGACAGATTTTCATGAAATTTTTACCAAATATCTATATCACTAATACCTTGGTCAAGTTCAACAATCCACATTTTTAGATAATTTTTGTAGGAGTTAGGGGACTTTGACCATAAAAATGACTCTATTTTTTTGCAAAACAGACCTTGTAAGCACTCTCATCCCTACAGATGTTGACAGATTTTCATGAAATTTTTACCAAATATTCATATCACTAATACCTTGGTCAAGTTCAACAATCCACATTTTTAGATAATTTTTGTAGGAGTTAGGGGACTTTGACCATAAAATGACTCTATTTTTTTGCAAAACAGACCTTGTAAGCGCTCTCATCCCTACAGATGTTGACAGATTTTCATGAAATTAATACCAAATGTTTATATCACTAATACCTTGGTCAAGTAAAAAAATCAGCTGTGTTCGATAATTTTTGCTTCAATGGCGGAGGACCCTGGAATTCCATTCTAGTAGATATTAATGTGTTCATAAAATATTCAATTAAACCTCTCCATATTACTGTTGTTGACTGTCACATATGTCAAAGCTACAAACTTTAAGCTCAATGCGAATTGTCGAGCTACAGTTTTATCTTGTAATGTACATGCATCTGCATGTATACCAAGTTTTTCTCACCAAGGTCTAAAATCTTCAGACAAGATGCACCTTCTTCGACTGAACTTTAAAGAAAGCAACATTTATTTTCTTTTTTTTTTATCTGTTATCATTTTTTAGCAAAAACACGATTTTTGACTTTTAAAGCTACATAAATCTTACCAAAGGCCAACAGACATTTTGCTCTGATATAATGCCTTAAGGACCTAATTAGGGGTAAGCAAACAATGTCTTTTTTTTCTATCTGCAATAGTTTTCATTCTATAGGGCAAACACACGTTATAATGGAAAAGTGTAATGGTTATTTATGGAGCGATCATTTGATTTTTAGGGGTGAAATTCGAAACAAGAGGCTCTCAGGAACCTGAATCGCTCACCTGATCTCTTATGCTAAAGCCTCTTACCTTGCGTGCAACATAGTCTACATTACCTTGCGTGCAACATGGTCTACATGTACTTGGTAAGTAACATTTAAGGAACAAGTTAGGATAACAACCTCAAGATCAAGAATACAAAGTTACAAAGCTTTCCATTTGAAAAACCAAACAGTTAAAAGGGGGATAACTCTTAAAATAATCATCTGATTATTTTGAACCTGAATCCATTTTGTAGATCTCAATTAGCTGAACAATTTTGCAATGCTAAAAGCTTCGTAAAGCTTTTGATGCTGAAGAAGGTAGGTTGCTTCGGAATTTCTCTATCTCTTACACTTTTGAACTTTAAGCCAAAACCTATGGTTTGACCCCCCTTCTATTGTTAGCTGTTAGCAACAGCAGCCATGTTGGTTGGTCGGCATGCATACAATGTACGTATATTTCACAAACTTGGTAGAGGACATCCTAAACATCAAGTGTACAAAGATTGAAAGCAATCCCTTCAGTGGTTTCAGAGAAGATTTTTTTAAATCAGTTAAAATTGATAGAAAAAAAAACAGTTAAAGGGGGGAAACTTTTAAACGACTTATCTTACAATTTTGACCCTGAAACAATATTTGTAACTGTAACTTTTCCTCTAGCACTTTTGGTTTTGAAGGTAAAGTCCAAAATCTGTGAGAATGGTAAATTTTGACGATTAAGGGGAAATAAATCCTATAGGACCTACAATGAGTCGTCCCACAATTTTCAGATCTAGTGTACAAAGTTTCAAAGCAATCCCATCAGTGGTTTCAGAGAAGAAGATTTGAAGAAAAATTAACGGATGGACGAGGGACGACGGAACGTTGACAATAGCTCACATGACGTTCATCAGGCAGGATGACTAGCTAAAATTCAGAAATAAAAAGGCAGGAGAGTGCTTTGAATTGAAAAAAAATGGCAGGATGGTATTCTAAAACTTAAATGTAGCTTTAACAAGAAGCTCCCAGGAGCAGGGTTGCCACTATTTTGTTGTTGCAGAGTCATCTGTAACCTTCAATCTAATGAATATTGATCATGAAAAGCTGAATAAACTGAGTCTGAGGGTTTAAGAAAGGAACAGCTTGTCTCTATCTGCTATGGTTTTCATTCTAAAGGTCAAAAACATGAAAAAATGCTATTTTCCATCTTAAAAGTGCCATGTTAACCCCTTTAACCCTATATCGTGATCTTCTTTTCTAATTAGAACAAACACATTCATAACGATTGTAATTTACCTTTGTTAATAATTTAATCTTAGAGTCTATGACATGCATTGTTAGACAATAATAATTTAAGTCGATTTATATATACATCCTTACTACATGTTAATTTATAAATGAACATGTAAATGTGTTATTGTACATGTACCACAACATCAATTTAAATATTATTATAAATAATCAAGGTAATCAACAACAAAAACTTCTGTAATTTTGCAAACATAAATGATCATAAATATTCTTCACATTTAAAAATGAGGAAGCTCCATATTAGATGAACATACACACATAAATTTGTACAAGAATTGGTCAGTGTATATGTAATTATGGTACATGTACATGTATACTAAATATACATTTTGACTAAAGCATTACTTTAACAGAGTAGTGCTATTATGCACAGGATATAAATATCCACATTTATGTAAATGATGTACATGTATGTACATGTGCATTTGTTTGTACATGAACTAATTGTTTAACACCAATGTTTATATAACCTAAAAATAAAATTCTATCTTTAAAATTAACAAGTTTTATATACATGTAGGCATGTTCAGAGATCACCTTTGGTTAGAAATATTTTGCTTTTTTTGTAATTAAAATCTTAAACAATATGAAAGAGATTACTGGTGGTATTCTTAAATACCTGACCCCATTACAGCATTAGGCAAACTATAAGGGGATAAATGCATTTAAGCACATATTAACCACATTAATGTACATTTTGCGTACATTTTGTACATGTACCCATAATGTAGGAAATCTTTTGTCTATTCTACCCCCTCTGATTCCATAATATACATGTGCATTGTAGGTTCTTCAACTGAATCTTCATCTAGAACTGTCTCTTTCTTAATCAAGATTTCAGTCTCACTTTCAGAAGTGTCCGTTTTGTTATCAGGTCCACTTATATCTTGGCCTGGTTCTTTTGGTACATGTAAGTCTTTGTGCACATGTTCATCATCTTTTGAGACCTGAGTACTTCCATCGGGTAAATCTTGTGAATCTGAATTTGGCTGTGTGCGAGTATGAATCTTAATATGTTTCCGTAACATAGCATTTGTCATAAAGCACTTTCCACATAGGTGGCATTCATGTGGTTTTAAACCAGTGTGGGTCAAACGGTGATTATAATATCCACTCTTGGAGAAACTTTTGTCACATTCCTCACAGCGGTAAGGGCGGTCCCCAGTATGTGTCTTAATATGTGCCCTAAGCGTGTCGCTATGACTAAATTCTTTACCACACTGTCCACATTTGTAAGCTTTCTCGTCCAGGTGAATCATCTTGTGTTTTTTCAGACCATGTAAAGTTGTGAATTTCACTTCACAAACATCACATTTATGAGGTCTGTCGCCGGTATGTATTAAATAATGCCGCTGCAGACTCGAGATTCGTGCAAACTTGGCATCACAGACGTCACATTCAAATGGTTTTTCCCCAGTGTGCACAATGCGATGATTTTTCAGACATGACGGTTGAGAGAATTCTTTCCCACATTCCTCACATTTACACCTTCTATTCACATTTTTCATGCGTCTTTTCATCTTAGCTTTTAAAGCCTTATCGTCAATGTTATTCAAATTGCTGATAGCATTTAAAATATCTTCTGTAGTAGGGCCATCAGTCACCCTATCATCATTGCTGAAATCATCCGCTGGAGAATCAAGTGCAGGCATTGTTCCAGGATCTTCATATTCAAAAGACATATATGCATTGTCATAACCATTTGGTGCTCTAACAAAGTTTCTATCTTGTATGTCTGTAGAATAAGTGGGTAGTGTGTTGTCTGCATTATTAGGAATACAAGTATTATCATAACTATTTGGTTTCCTAAAGGAATCAGTAGACTGCTGCATGTCTGTAACATTGTGATGTCCTGTGTTCTCTGTAGGATAGTAATCTTTAAGTTTGTTTTGCATGTCCATGTTCCGTTCTTCAGTAGAAGTTACATGCTTTGGGTTGTTAGCATTACATGTAACATAAGAACTACAAGTTTTCCCATTTTCATTCACATTGGTTTTTTTGACAAAATCAGTATTCTGAGATGTGTCATCAGCATGACTTTCAAAACGTAATGTTTTGCCATAAATGTTTGATGTTTGCACAGTATCAGTTGTCTGTTTATGGCTGGTAGTTAAATCAATTGGGATTTCAGAATGATATGAGTGGCTATGTGTATCATTATAATCATATGACTTTACTACAGAATTGTTTGTTATATTTTCATCATTAGATTTAACACATTCATTTGATTCATGTGGTTTATCAACGTTTGCTCTCTTTCCATTCAAAGATAAAGTTAATTCTAATTTAGTACTTTTGTGAGCATTGCTTGTATAGTGCCTCTTTAGCAAGGAGTTGGTCATAAATTTCTTTCCACATAAATGACATACATGTTTCTTAATTCCTGTGTGAATTAAACGATGAGAATAATACCCACTCTTTGTAAAATTCTTATCACATTCCTCACATCTGTACAATTTTTCATTATTATGTGTCTTGCAGTGTATTTGTTGATTGTCTTTCAGACTGAAATCTGTACCATTTTCATTATAAAGTTGCATCATTTCATTACAATCAAAAGGCCTTTCTACTGGTTGAATCATCTTTGTTCTTTACATCCTCTTGTTAACAAACATACTAAGTCCTGAAAAGAAACCAAAATATACATGTATATGTTGTGTACAAGTTGTAATTTGTACAAGTTATAACATGTACAAAATTTGTGTACATGTTATAACTTGTACGACCCAAAAATACAAGTTATAACCTGTACATGTTATAACTTGTACAAAATAAGGCTAAAAATGGTATTTAACTTGTACAAAAAATATTGTAGACAGATTTTCTTTACGAATACATTTGTAAGTATAAAATAATAGAAATGATCAAAACGTTTTTTTTTTCACTTTACAAACTGTTGAAGTTGAATATTTTAGTGATCACTTTTAATCTAGAATTTCTTCAGTTTGAACACTTGTAATCACTTTTAAAGTAATATCACCAGAGGGCAGACATGGGGTCAATTACACACTAAAGTAATTTATTACAATTCAATTACAATTACATTTTTTCTGTTAAATTACCCATTACATTATCCAAAATTTTTAAAAGTAATTAATTACATTACAATTACTTTGGTAATGTAATTAATTACTTTTGAATTACTTTAAATGTGTTTAGTACATGTTAAAATATTTTTGTCAAATGAATGTACATTAGGCTATGATCATGATGATTGCCAGCTGCATACATCCATAATAAATTCAATTCATTTATAAAGCCTAACTGGTTACAAGCAATTATTTCGGACATCTTTGTTAAAAACTTTTCCGAAATTAGGAGCTGTCCAACTAGTTTGAAAAACTGGAGTACAATAAAATCGTGGCTAAAATATATCTTGCAATACCTATGCAGTGATAAACCTACATGTGTATGGAGCATAATTTTTTTTTTCAAAATAATTTTAATGTGCTATTTCTTTTTATGAACCAGATTTTTGATATTTAGAATTCTTAATTCAAATATGATTAGCTTGAAACAATTTATTTTATTATTCAGTTATTATGTGATATAACAATAAGATAACTGCCAAATAAGTGTTCTATTTAAAAGCCATATCTTGACAAAATATATCAGTTTGTTGATGATGTTTCAATGGCGTAGGACACGTCGAAGTTATCTGTTACAAATCTCAAGTGTTTAGCGTGGAATATAAATGGTGGTTTTGAAAATAAAGTAGAAGATACTAGTTTTAGAAATTTCATTAGCACTTATGATATTGTGTTTTTGTCTGAATGCTGGATTAATGATACTTGTGATGTTGAAATTGATAATTACAATTGTAAAGCTATTCCATTGTCCAGAAAAAAGTACAAACAAGGTTGTGGTTTATATCTTATGATAAAAAATTCAATCGAAAAACATGTAAAAGTATTGGAAATTTTATACGAAACTATTGTATGGCTGAGAGTGTCCAAAGAATTAACAGGTTGTGGAACTGATTATCTGATAGCTTTCGTCTATATACCCCCTCAGAACTCATCTTTCTATAAGATACACGAAGTTGATTTGTTTTATGAACTAGAAACGCAGGTAGCCAAATATTCTAATGACTGTCCAAATATATTTATCATTGGTGATTGTAACTCTAGAACTGGTAATTTGTATGATTTTGTTAATAATGATGTATTACATGATAGTGTTTTAGATAGGGTTGGTGAATGTTTTACTTACGTTACTGACGAGACTCTACCTGTCAGAAGTAATCCGGATACTGCGACCAACGACTATGGTTTGAAGATTATTGACCTTTGTAAAAGTAGTAGTTTGCGTATCTTGAATGGTCGACATCCTGATGGTATGGCAAGTGATTTTACTTACAGCGGACCAAGAGGTATGAGTGTTATAGACTATGTTCTATGTAAATCTGGTAGCTTCGACTTGGTTTCAAAATTTATTACTAGCAACTTTACAACGTACAGTGACCATGCACCTTTGCATATCCACTTTAAAATAAACTATTCTACTGAAAGTGTTAATCCAAAACCTAGTGATGAGAATTTGGGAGATGAATCTTTGTTTTATAAATGGGACAACGACTTAAAAGACATGTGTTTTAACGCCTTGTTAGTAAACGCAGATACCTTAAGTACAACAATCGAACATGTTGACATTTCATCCCAAGAACGAATTGACTCTTTAGTTAATAATTTTTCTGAAGTGTTCATTAATATTATGACTCCATTCTTTAAGCAGGACAAACAACCAAGTAAAAACCGTACTGCAAATAACAAAGCACCTGATAAACCATGGTTTGACCGTAAATGTAAAGAACTGTATTCCAATTATCGTAAAGCGTTGTTGAATTTTAACATGGACAAAACTCGAGTTAACCACAGAGAGTTGAACCGTACCAAAAGCGAATACAAGGACTACGAACGTAAATGTAACCGTATTTATAAACGCCAACAAGGTGATATGTTGAGTAAATTACGTTCTGATAACCCTAAACTGTTTTATGCGAAATTCAAGAAAAAAAGGAGTATGAAATGTGATTTGAATGCATCTGACTTCTTCGACTATTTTAAAACTTTAGTATCAGATGTGCCGATACGAAATGTTAACCCAAATATGCCCGAAAATGACTGTGTTTTTGAAGATTTGGATCAAAGCATTTCGCAAAATGAAATTGAGAATGCCATTCGTCAACTGAAACGCGAAAAAAGCCACGGCCCGGACTGTTTTTTAAATGAGTTTTTAATTGAATTCAAAGACTTTCTATTGCCATTTTTATGTACTATTTTCAATGCCGTCTTGGATTCAGGTTATTTCCCGTCTATATGGACTGATGCTATCCTTGTACCAGTGTTTAAATCGGGTGATGTAAACGATCCAGGGAACTATCGTGGAATTAGTCTCGTCAGTAATCTAGGTAAATTGTTTACTACTATATTAAATCTTAGATTATTAAAATGGGCATCTAGTAATGATGTATTAACTGATGCACAATTTGGGTTTCGTAATGGTTATAGTACAGTTGATGCAATATTTTGTGTTTATTCTGTTATACAAAATACTTTATGTAAAGGTAAAGGTAAAAGATTGTATTGTTGTTTCGTAGATTACAAAAAGGCGTTTGATTCTATAGATCGTATTTGTTTGTGGTATAAGTTGGCAAAAATAGGTATTAGAGGCAAATTATTATTAGTTTTGAAGTCTATGTATGAAAATGTTAGAACATGCATACGTTTCAATGGTTTTAATTCTGATTATTTCAGCAATAACCTTGGTGTCATGCAAGGCGAAGTTCTTTCTCCTATATTATTTTCATTTTATGTTAATGATTTTGAATGTGAATTTATTTCAAAAGGTAATTTTCCCCTTGAATTTCAAGACATAGCATTATTTTTATTAATGTATGCCGACGATATGATTTTGTTTGCTGAAACTGTTGAAGAATTACAAAATATGTTAAATACATTGTCTCATTATACAGAAGAATGGGGTTTGTCTGTTAATGTTAAGAAAACTAAAATTGTTGTATTTAGAAAAGGTGGAACAATTAAAACACACGAAGAATGGTTTTACAATGGTAGAAAACTTGATATTGTAGATCAGTTTTGTTATTTAGGTGTTTTATTGCATTATAATTGTAAATTTTTGATAACACAGAAGCATTGTGCAGAACAAGGTAGAAAAGCAATGTTTGGCTTAAGAAGAAATACATCTTCTTTATTTTTAAATATATTTACAATGTTAAGTCTGTTTGACACTTATGTAGTAAGTGTGTTAATGTATGGCTGTGAAATATGGGGAGCTCATAAAGCGCCCATGGTTGAAAAAGTACATATAGACTATTGTAAGATTTTACTGGGTGTTAAAAGATCAACTTGTAATGTAATGTTGTATTATGAACTTGGTAGGTTACCACTCCTATATGAAAGATATTACAGAATGATAAAATTTTGGATTAAGATTTTGAATTGTAATAATTGTATTGTACAGTCATGTTACAAAGAATTGGTAGATAACTGTTTGCGTTGTGATAACTGGGCTTCATGTATTAGAAAAATATTGTATGATTTAGGTATGAATTATTTGTGGGATAGTCAATTTGTGTTAAACATAGATAACTCATGTCTTTTGACTATCAGACAACGCTTGAATGATCAAGCAAAACAAGAACTTCACTTGGTATTGGATGCATCACAAAAATGTCGATTATATAAATATGTAGTTTCTAATATTGATCTTCAATTTTATTTACAAAAATGTATACCTGTTGTATATCGTAAGTTAATTACTAAGATTAGATTATCTTCTCACAATCTGTGTATTGAAACTGGACGTTATCATGGAGTTAATAGAAATGAAAGACATTGTTATATGTGTAATTTGAACGTATTAGAGGATGAATTTCATTTCATTTTACAGTGTAATTGTTATGTTTTACTTCGTAAAAAATATATAAAGAAGTATTATTGGTCTAGGCCTTCAGCCTTTAAACTAGTACAACTGCTTTGTGTGGAAAATGTTAAAGAGCTGTGCAATTTAGGGAAATATTTATTAAATGCCTTTAAGATTAGGAATAATGTTTAGTTCTAATGTATTGTAACGATAATTTCTGACGTATATACATGATATACTTGTATAACTGCTATATTACTATACTGTCTGATGTACAATTTTATACTGATAAACTGTAATAGTTTAAAGTTAATAAAGAATGAATGTTGTTTTAGCTGATTGAACATTGAAAAGGTTTTTGTTTTCCTCTATTAAATGAACAATGAATTTAGTGCCCAGGGCTTGGTGTTATGTTGTTTTAGTGATTAAAGGGCTTTGGTGTCAATCAAATGAACTGTTTATTTAAAGGAAAATACTAATTTACTAAAAAAAAGTAAATGAAATACTAATTTATCTTTTTGTCATTTTCTTAACTTTGACAGAATAAGCAAATATTTATGTTCATTACCAAAAAGGTGTTATTTTCATGTGAACATTTACTTTTTTGTTAAGTACAAATACATGTATACTATGAATTCATGAAAATGTATTATGCTTATATTATCCTTAATCATACTGTGCTATAAGTCTGTAAGCAATGTAATTATATGTAATTGAAATGTAATTGGCATTACATGCAAAATATGAAAAGTTATGCATTACTTTCAATTACAAGTAATTAAAATTTGCCTCAATTACATATTACTTTCAATTACATGGAAAACATGTAATTAATTACAGCTTATTACAATTACTTTTTTAATTACCCCATGCAGGTCTGCCGGAGGGTGAGCAGGTTTTGTTTGGTTGGGCTATTTAATGATCAAATCTAGATGGATGAAGATGGTAAGGACAAAACTTTGATCTGAAATTTTTAGAAATGTCAAGACACTGACACAGGAAAAAATACAGACAGCACAAGTTCTGAAACTGAGAATGAACTTCACAAACAAATGTTTTATGGCCTATGGCATGTATGGCTAATACGCTCCCGAAGGGAGCGATAATGGTAGAAATGTCAATATTTTAATTGTACTATGAGCTGAATTTTCCTTCAACGTCTGGTTTAGCAGGCGCTTGTTTTCCCGAACTTTCTGCGTCTTTTTAACGTTTTTATCTTTGAAAATTTGAGACGTCATTAAATGCTCACGTAACCCACAAGAAAAGCTAGTTTGTTTTTATTTTCGAACAAACAAAAAAAATTAAATTAATTAAAACTTCGGGAGCATTACAGGTTTTACCTGCCTCATAATTCCTTGGTCAGATAGTATATATGTATATTGACACTATGGCATAACCTGTTCAATTTAGTAGCAGACCAATTCAATTGCAAATTTGTGAATAAATAAATATGGTGTTAAGTTATTGCTGACATAGCACCTGTCTTCTTGTGATGTTCTTTGTGTCAATGCAAATAAACACTCGCAGTTCGTGATGAAAAAAAAATAATAATAAAACACGCTCGAGGATATTTCTTGATTTCAACGATGGCCTAGGGCCATCGCCTCATTACGACAATTTATTACGCAAAATATAGTCCTATGAAAAACGAAAGTAGTGTATAAATCTACAAATTGGTAACAAAACGAATCTTTGGATGGTAAATAATGAATCCTATAAATAGTATAATTTAATTATTCGACTAAACTTCCATTGTATCTGCAGTCTAAGCATAAAAATAACCATGTACATTGGTTACCTAAGGCCCCCAAAATAATATAATAATTTGCATTGGTGTAAACCATTTATAACCTGGGCCTACTTATACTTAATAAATTGTAATGAACAAAAGATTACCTGTGGCCTACTAAAGCAATATTCAATGGTGTAAACCATTGGTATATCTATTGGTGTACTCTCAATTGTAATAATTTATTTGTTTATAATTGATACAATGTATACGATTCTTCATCATTATTGTTTGTACTGTCATTGCCCCTTGAGGGTCCATAAACTTGTATTCTTGTATTCTTGGTATAACTATAGCAATATACTTTTAATTTGACCGTTGGTTACCCAGGGCCCCTATAGTAACGACATTGATATAAATGTTGGTTACCTGAGGGCCCCTATAGCAATATGCATTGAAGTTAACCATTGATTACCCAAGCCCCCTAAAGCAAAATACATTGAAGTTAACCATTGATTACCCAAGCCCCCTACAGCAATATACATTGAAGTTAACCATTGATTACCCAAGGCCCCCTATAGCAATATACATTGAAGTTAACCATTGATTACCCAAGGCCCCCTTTAGCAATATACATTGAAGCTAGCCATTTATTACCCAAGGCCCCCCTATAGCAGTATACATTTGAAGTTAATCATTGGTTACATGAGACCCCATAGCAATATACATTGAAGTTGGTTACCCAAGACCTCTAATAGCAACGACATTTATGTAAACCATTGGTTACATGATGCCCACTATAAGATTGTAAATTGAAGTAAATGATTGGTTACCTAAGGCCCCCTATAGCAGTATACATTGAAGTTAACCATTGGTTACCTGAGGCTTCTTATAAAAGTATACATTGAAATTTACCATTGGTTACCCAAGGCCCCCTATTGCAAGAGCATTGATGTAAACTGTTACCTGAGGCCCCCTATATCAATATACATTGGAATCAACGATAGCTTACCTAGGGCCCCTATAGCATCATGCATTGAAATAAACATTTGGTTACCTGAGCCCCCCTGTAGTAATATACATTGAATCTACCATTGATTACCCAAGCCCCCCCCCCCTACAGCAATATACATTGCAGTTAACCATTGATTACCCAAGGGCCCTTATAGCAATATACATTGTAGTTTACTATTGATTGCCCAATGCCCCCTATAGCACTATACAATGAAGTGAACCCTTGATTACCCAAGGCCACCTATAGCAGTATACATTGAAGTTAACCATTGATTACCCAAGGCCCTTTATAGCAGTATACCTTGAAGTTAACCATTGATTACCTGAGGCCCTCTATAGCAATATGCATTGAAGTTAACCATTGGTTACCCAAGACCTCTTATAGCAACCACATTTATGTAAATCATTGATTACACGATGCCCACTATAAGATTATAAATTGAAGTAAATGACGAAACGTGCTTCAGGCATAGCAAAATTTATTGTCTGGAACTTTGTTGTCATTTTTATTTTGGATACCCTATGTCCTATGTTGATATATATTAAAATAGAAAATAATGAGATGTGGAATACGTGTACGCGACACAGCCCACAATCAAGCGGCAATTCAGAAAAACCACAATGGACAACCGCCAGCAGCCTTCAACGAGGCCATTTGGCACTGCTCGCGGTTCTGTAATTGGCCCATGGTCTAAATAAAATGCATATAATTCAAATCCAGTCCTGAAATAGTCACATATAGACACCCTTCTTAAACAAGGAACAGAAAACATCAAAAAGACAAGTACATTCGAAGGCTTTGTCAAAGATTCCTGGCTTAGGACAGGCACATATAATATGTGTCGGGGTTAAACTAGTTTTTTGGGCCCAACCTTCTCCCTATCAATATTCCTAGACAAAGCACAAAAACTAAACACACAATAAAAATCAAATCGATCAAAGTCCAATTCCACTAGATTTGGACTTTGAGATCAAACAAAAGGAGGGTAAAGGAACTCTGTATAGAACAGTCGCTGTTACTGACAGCTAGCTGAAAATCATCATCCGACACAACACTTCAAACAATACTGATTTAGTGAAGTGTCATCACATAAAACCTTTAAAATGACAATTGTAAAAACGTTTATGGAAGTTTTAAGGTAAGTATCAAGTTATCAATATTTCTGCAAAAAACACTAAATTCAAAGATTTAACCAAAATATTCAATTCATATCCTTTTGAATTTTAAAATTCTTAAATTTTGGAGCCAATTTTCATTTCTAATGGATTGCTTTTAAACTTGTGGGCTTTATAAAAACATTACCATAAGATCGATACTTGTGGAAGAATTTAGAAAAAAAGATTTTACGAATTTGTGGTATCGATAACCTAAAAGTAATGTTTGGTTACTTCATGCTCCCTAGAAGTATTTATAATGTCATGAACCATTTGTAAAGCAAACACGGGGGTAACCTCTATTATAAAGGTATATTATAAAGGACATATTGCGACAAAAATGGTCTACTTTTTAGGGTCTTCATTATGTGAAAATATCAGATGTTGCATATATGATATGGTGTACTTTTCACACATGTACGTAGTAACATGCCAAAACCTGCATAACATCGCTTAAAAGGGCATTTTTTAGGTTACCTCAAAAGACTTCATGAATTAATAAAATTATATAATTAATTCATAAAATCTGCAATTATTACCATAAATTAGCTTTCAACGATGATAACAAACAAGGATCGTGTCTTTCTGGCACATATTCCATATTCTTTCGTATTTAATAAAGTTATAAATCTCGTTTGTTGCTACATGTATAAATCTTATTTTTATTCAGTATTTCCTATTCCTGATTTTGTCTGCTTGATAGTTTATGAATATTCTTAAGTTTATAACAATAAATATGCTATAGGTGGTCTTAGGTATACCACGCTTTACATCTATGCCGTTGCTTTAGCATTATATGGGACCTTAGGTAACCAATTGTTAACTCCAATGTATATTGCTAAAGAGAGCAAACATTGTTTATTTCTGAATGTATTTGTTGTAGGGGGCCTCAGGTAACCAATTGTTTATTTCAATGTACAATGCTGTAGGGGGTGGTAGGTAACATGTTCAATGCTATAGAAGGCCTTGGGTAACCAATGGTAAACTTCATGGTATATTGCTATAGTGGGTCTCGGGTAACCAATGGTAAACTTCAATGTATATTGCTATAGGGGGCCTTGGGTAATCAATGGTAAACTTCAATCTATATTGCTATAGGGGCCCTTGGGTAATCAATGGTAGATTCAATGTATATTACTACAGGGGGCCTCAGGTAACCAAATGTTTATTTCAATGCATGATGCTATAGGGGGCCCTAGGTAAGCTATCGTTTATTCCAATGTATATTGCTATAGGGGGCCTTGGGTAATCAATGATAAACTGCAATGTATATTGCTATACGGGGCCTCGGGTAATCAATGGTTAACTTCAATGTATATTGCTACAGGGGGCTCAGATAACCAAATGTTTATTTCAATGCATATTTCTATAGGGGGTCTCAGGTAGCCTATCGTTTATTCCAATTTATATTGATATAGTGGGTCTCAGGTAACAAAAAGTTTACATCAATGCTGTTGCAATAGGGGGCCTCAAGTAACCAATGGTTAACTTCAATGTATATTGTTATAGGGGGCCTCCGGTAACCAATGGTAAATTTCAATGTATATTGTGATAGGAAGCCTCGGGTAATCAATGTTCACCGCCATAGGGGGTCTTAGGTAACCAAACATTTACTTCAATTTACAATCTTATAGTGGGCATGATGTAACCAATGGTTTACATAAATGACGTTGCAATAGGGGGCCTTGGGTAACCAATGGTCAACTGGTCAACTTCAATGTATATTGTTATAGGGGGCCTTAGGTAACCAATCATTTACTTTATTTTACAATCTTATAGTGGGCATCATGTAACCAATGGTTTACATTAATGTCGTTGCTATAGGGGGCCTTGGGTAACTTATGGTAAACTTCATTGTGTATATTGTTTTAGGGGCCTCGGGTAACCAATGGTTAACTTCAATGTATACTGCAATAGGGGGCCTTAGGTAACCAATCATTTACTTCAATTTACAATCTTACAGTGGGCATCATGTAACCAATGGTAAACATAAATGTCGTTGCTATAGGGGGGCTAGGGTAACCAATGGTAAACTTCAATGTATATTGTTAAAGGAGGCCTTGGGTAACCAATGATGTAATGTATATTTCTATAGGGGCTTAACGTCAATGTCGTGTACACATATTCCACGTCTCGTTATCTTCTACTGAATGTATAGGGCTTCGGTAACCAACTGATATCTGGGCTATTTATATTGATGTACAATATATAGGGGCATGACAAAATCGATTGCTTATTTGAACGTATATTTATAAATGTAGCGCCCAAGGTAATCAAATATATAAATATAAGACATGAGGTAACCGAAGATTTATATAATGCATACAAACATATAATGTTATAGCGTTTGAGGTAACCAAATGTATATTTTATGTCTTTTGGGGACTGAGGAGCCTAGAGTTATCGAATATTTTTTTTAGATATAATTTACTTGTGGCCTGGGGTAACTAATGGTTCATTTGTTAAAAGTGAAAGTAGGAAAACCCTACGCCGAAGTACTACTTTTTCTTGATGGCCCCAGGCCATCGTTGAATCAAGAAATATCCTCGAGCATAAAACACCGGAAGTTAGGATAAAAGTGTAAACGCGGGCCGGTTTCGGCACTGTTAAGGGCCATTCTCCGAGATTATCAGTTTGTTTTCACAAAACACAGTCTAAACAAAAAATAAAAATAAACGATGAAAGGAACAATATTCCCTTTTATTTCAAATGGAATATACGTTCCTAAATGATTATGGACAACATTAATGAACAAGAACTTATACATGTATTCTAATCTTGAGCATCATCTTTCGGCACATCATGACGGCATAATTATTTGGACTAGTCTATATATGAGGGGGGTAGGACCTTTTTCGGGACACCGGGATTGGCCATATTTAAGCTCGGGATTCCGGGATTTGGACAATTTAAGTTCGGGATTCCGGGATAGAATTATATCAACTTTACCGGGCTTCGGGATTTTCTCATTTTTAAGTCGGGATGACGGGATTTTGTAAAAATTAGTTCGGGATTCCGGGATCAGACCCCCTGCTACCCCCCCCCAATATATAGAAAGGTTTTGGCAGCAAAGATGAAGAAAAAATATATACTGTGCCGCATAAAATACTTCCGAATACTACTAAGTAAGACCATTATGGAATTAAAGGTAACATCAAGGGCTGGGTTAGATCATCATCATTGCTAACATCAAGGCAGCCGAAATTTCTTTTTAGAAGGCAAAGAATCATCATCAGTTCACGTCAAGTAGGGTACACTGTTCCTCAGGGCACAGTGTTGTGTGATGCGCCGTTTTACTATTTATTCACTATTTTCTGATATTGAAAATTATAATTCTTGATATCAATAATTAATTTCTTATATTAAAAAAAATTTTCTGATATCAGTAAATGGATTTTTTATATCAAGAATTCCATTTTTCTATATCAGAAACATGATTTTTTTATATAAAATAAAAAATCTCTTACATTTATTGATATCAAGAAATGCATTTTCTGATATCAAATAATCGATTTTCTGTTATCAAATAATACATTTTCTGATATCAAATATTCATTTTTTCTAAAATCAAGAATTCCATTTTTTATATCAGAATATGAATTTTTGATATAAAAAAAAATCTCTTACATTTATTGATATCAAGGCTAATTTTTGGTCAAGTGCTATAAGAACTTCTGAGGAAAATACAATTTCAGGCAATTTCTTGAATTTTTGTTTAAAATTCCGGGCATTTTACAAAATGGCCCATGATTTTCACGCATTTGATATAAATAAATAAATAAATTGTTTGTTATAGTGTCACAAATTGTTTGTCATACATAATAAGCACAATGATAAAAATATATACACATAAAAAACCAAACAATATCCAGCCATAAATTGACTTATGAGACACGTTTAAAATCTATATTTACAAAAATAATAATCATTTAATGTTATAAAACTTTTATAAAAATCTCTATGTATCTATACTTTAAAATAAATAAGAAGAAAACTAATTCAAAATTTCTAGCAAAAATTTTCAAATTACTAATAAAATAGTACTATAATTATCGTTATAAAAATATTTAAGATTGACAAAGTCTTTCAATTCTATTACTGAGATAAAACCTAATAGTTAAGAGCTTAAAAATACAAATAGAAATTATAGGAATAATCTTCTGCGAATGAAAAACTTATGTAAATATTTGCAGAAAAAAAGACTGGATTTCTGAACAATTCATAATGTTTACAAATTTATCGTCACGATCAAGATTGTCAAAGTTTGTAATATGTTTGGAACATTCGTGAAACAAGTCATATCTTAAGTCACTCAAAAAGAAAATGTTTTTCGTCCTCTACTGATTCACTGTCACATAACATACAGTATCTTTGGTCAACAGGTGTAGGCGGCCTGGAGTATCTCCCAGTTTCAATGGCCAGGGAAAGGGAACCGGAGCGAAAGAAGGCCATAGTTCGTCTTTCCATTCTCGAGACGTTCACTTTTATATATGGTTCAGTTTTAACGGAATTCTTGTACATACGGAACGTTCTAAGTTTATTCCCATTTTGGCTATTTCCTCTATCGTTGTACAGTTCTGTATGCCACTCTTGATTATCCAAATCGTTTAGCTTTTCACTAATTGTTCTCATCGCGATTTTAGTAGAAGTCGCTAAATCATACACAGTCTCTCTAACGTTTAACTGAATCACTGTCCTTTCAACCTCGTAAAACCACCCCTTTCTACGACGTGAGATCCATTTCAAAATTTTGTTGCATTTTCTGGTTTCGTCGGTTAGTAAAAGTCTACATAAAAGTCTACAAGCATTTATTCGTTGTTTGGTATAACAAGAAGTCCATCCCATATCTCCTCTTGTAGCAATATTTGACGTGTACTTGCCTACGGATAAGAAAAATTTACAGGCTCTGTTTTGAACGGCCGAAATGCGATATAATGCACATTTCGTTTAGTTATTTGATAGAATGTCTAAAAATCAGTCATTTAACAAAATGCCTAATTAAGAAAAGAAGTATATGTTAAAGTAAAATATTCAAATTTGAACCAAACCATAATTCCAATATTTAAAAGCCTTTTACACAACACCGGTGCATTTGCATAATCTTAATCATGATACATGTAACTTAGACGAGGAACGTTTAAATCTCAAATTAAGGCATGCATTTCACAGTGTCTTCAATGATGTCTTTTCAGCGCATCATTGCGTCATAAGATTGCATCACACCGTGTCACATTTTCTATGACCACACCGTTTTGTTTGGATAATACATTAAACAAACTAAAGATTTGTATTTCTATTTGACACATATAGACAGCTTAATGAATGAAGTATTCAACAAAGCATCTAATTTAACAAATGCGTTCGTCATAAAATGTTGGTCGAGCATTTTATGTGCAAATATTTGAATTATGGCTTAATTTACGTTTTTCAGATAAAAACAACATATGGAAGGGAAATTTTCTCAATATATACGTTATTTACGTCAAAACGAATTGATTTTTGGGAACAGATATTTTAGAAAAAGCTTATTTGAAACATAAAATTTGAACAAAACTTAAATATGCTACACGTGGTCTCAGCTGTTATGAGCTCATTTCATCGTGTCTCAATGCACTTCACCACAATGAATTTATCGTGTTGTACGGTGTGTATTACTTCGATAAGTACACATTAGTATGCATGTTTTATAAAAGTCAAAAAGTACAGATGATGTGGCAAATAATGACTTCTTGTACGATCGCCACGCATGCTTTTAGGAAGATCAGATTGTCATATATATGCAACAATTAAGGAATCAGTGAGCTACTGCTCACTCAGTATACCCCGCTACCCCAAAAAAGAACTATGTCGGTAAACAGGAAGCAGGTATTCGACAGACATAATTTTGGTACTCACAATAAAGGACTTCATATCAAATTTCAAGTCTCTGTGACATGTAATTTCTGAGAAAAATGTTACAAAATTTTCAACAAATGACCAATAATGTTGAAAATTGACTAAGTCAGTAAACAGGAAGTAGATATCTGACAGGCATAATTTTGGTACTCACAATAAAGGACTTCATACTGAACTCATATATCAATTTTAAGTCACTGTGACATGTAATTTCTGAGAAAAATGTTACGAAAATTTTAAACAATTGACCAGTAATGTTGAAAATTGACTAAGTCGGTAAACAGGAGTAGATATCCAACAAATCTTATTTCGAATTCGGTACTCGCAATAAAGCTCATATACATCATTTATTACGCTTTACCACTCTTGCTTCCTGTCTAACTGAAGATTAAGCGTTTTCGTTGACTGTGGCAGATGAAAATAAACGGAAGTGACAGCCGCTTTTGACATGCGTATTTGCCATGTAGCAACGTTGTTAACGTCACAAATTGCTGCCAGTACAGCGGCTAGAACTAGTGAATAGCGAAGCATCTAGATTGAACGTTCTCTACAAGTAAACAGCATTCAATTCAAAGAAGCCAGTATATTCTTAGAAAAATGGAGATATACCACCAAGATAAAGAATGTACCGCGCCTGAAGAAGAAAGAATAGCATTTTTTCATGCTGTTCGACAAGCTGAGCTTGGCCGTCTCAAAGAAAGTATTATAAGGGAAAGGAGAGTTCTATTCAAAGTAATACAGACGATAGACGCAGAAGATACCAAGGATAAAAGCGATGATTGTGAAAATGAAGATGGTATGAGAATCTAAATATGATTCCAATATTAAGATTCTTTTATTCATATAGTAAATTACCATGTTTTTGTTAGAATTATTAAACTGATTTATTAAAAACAAAATTACTTGAATTCGTACATTTTGCCAGAGATTCAGAACATTATTGGTAAATGCTTTGATCTTTTAGATTAAAAAAAAATGAAGTTGAAAAATTGACATTAGTAGATATACGTACATGTATATTATTAATAACTTGTGTAATCATTTTGGAAATCAGGTCCCAAATGCAAACAGGTCTCAAAGGTAAAGTCGTCCCTTTCATCCGTACAAGTATATAGAGAGGTCCCACTTAGACGAAATTGTCCGCTTGTCATGATTAGTTCCGAGCTACGTTAAGGCTAGCCTAGAATTGTTTTTTTTTATATTTTAGATGAAGTATTAACGTATGATATTTTCAAGGAGCAATTCATTGAGATGTTTATTGAAGATAAAATCAGCGAAGGTATTCAAAGAGAACAGGCAAAACTAAGAGCTCAAGAAGAGGAAGTCTTGCGTACAATTGAATTGGAATATCTTGAGGTACTTTCCATTCTGTGCATTTTACAAATTCTTAGCAAAAGCATAAAAAAAATCGATTCACCTTGAATTTGAAAAGACATCATCACAAGATATTACCGGCAATGATAAACGCAAAGAAATGTAAACATAGTCCAATAAATAATACAGTGAACATTTAAAAAAAACAAAGAAAAAACGCAATGGGATACAACAGTTAATAAAGGAAGGAAAACACAAAGTTATATTTAATTATTTAACTGTTGTTTACCATTGCCCTTCACTTTGTTACAATCACAAACCATATTATATAGTCATTATTTATTGGACTGCGTTCACGTTTCCGATCGTTGACAATGGCCAGTAGTACTCTGTGTATGTGCATTGTCATAAGTTGTAGAACGAGCATAATTTCTATTTTGGAATCCGTTAACAGTATTGAGTTCTTATGTCATGTTAGAAATACATTGTACGAGACAATATATACTTAAAAGTTCGACATTGTAATTTCATTATGCTAAATAGTGAGCAAATTGTATTCCTATTTTAGTTTTTGAAAGCTATCAAGTACAAAAACGTACATTTTGATGAACAGCCGGATTTAGAAGCAATAGAAAGGGACGCACTCTTAGACGATACAACATCTATTATACAGGAAATAGCTCTACTTGGAGGAACAAATATGACCGGGATGGTAACATATCACCCAACTGCTAACGAGATACCAACTCAGACCGCTATAGACTTGTCAGCTGTGGAAATTGTTTGCCAAGATCAACCATTGTCATTAAAGACAGATGAAATGAAGGTTTGCCACAGTTTTATATCCATATAAAATCAACATCTGTACAATTTTATATATTTCTTATTTATGTAATCAAGATTTATTTATTCGAATTATGAAATGAAATTACAAAAAAAATCCATATTATGGCGTTTTCATAAGCATACGTGTTTTTAAACCAAGAAAAAAATTATTGCAAAGAAAACTTGAGAAAAGTACTTTCAAATTGAAAGATTGACACTTTTGATTTGTTTTTCTTATAAATTTTAAGTTATTATATATAGTTTCAATAAAAAGTTCGATATTTTGTAATAAATTGTAATTTTCTAAATTCTATGCAATTTATAGGATCAGGAAAGTTGTGAGACAATCAATCAATCAATCAATCAATCATTTATTGGCCAATCATGGGCCCTCAAGGGGCAAATACAATACAACAAATATGATTTAAAGTGAGAACAATACAAAATGAACAAAGATAATAACATGTTCAATTGATATATATATAATAAGGCTCCTTGTACACAAGAGTAAAACTTTATGTAAAACATTTAGTAGCAACCAATTAAGTTATATTGCTTTCCTGCAGAAAGCTGCTCAGCTGATGAATAATTTTATCATTTTCACAAGTGAAACACCAAAAAAGTCTGTCGAAAGCAGAAAGGTTTATAAAGTTAGTGTTATATATATTTACGGTATTAAATAGTAAATTTCTATTAGTATTAAATTTAGGGCATTCTGAAAAATAATGCAATTCGTCTTCGACCTTATTTAGGTTACATTTATCACAAATCCTATGATCTAATGGGGTCAAAGGTTTAGTATATCTACCCAATTCAATTTTGAGTTGATGGTTACTCACTCTAAATTTAGCAAAACACTTTCTTTTGTCAAATTCATTAATAATGTCTAAATATTTTTCATAACCAAAATTACATTTGATCTTTAGATAAGTTCTAAGTTTGCTTTCTTCAGAGATAAGTTTTTCTCTATGTTTGTACCATAGTTTTTTTAATAAATCTTTTAAATGTTCACTAATGGAATATTTTACATAATTTTTATTTAAGGTTGCTGAGCCACTCTCTACAGGAATATTTAAAATTTTAAGTAGAGACATTAAAGAACCATACCAGGTGTCTATCCCATTGTTGTGCATTAACTTCATTTCAGTGAATGCATTTTTTAATAGTTCAGTAGGTGAATTATCTAACCTGTGCCAGTAATTCAAAACAGACTTAAAACAATCAAATATTATTGGATATTTACCAAATTCTGATAAAACAGCAAAATTTGAAGCTTTTTTACTGACACCAAGTAAATATTTTAGAAGATGTATTTCCATTTTTTCACAAGGGAAGACAGCTGGAAGTTTTGTAAAATCACATAATGAGGTACTATTAAAAGATTTTGGTAAATAGCACCCCCATATTTCAGAGTTATAATTCAAAATAGGTTTCACAGTGTGGTTAAATATATGTAATGATGACTTGATGCTTGGTCTGAGGGACAACAAATCTGCTTTAAGTTTATATAGTGCCTTGGTTGCTTTATTGAATAGATCATGCTTTGCCTCAGTAAAGGAGCCAGATATGGTGAATAAGATTCCTAGATATTTGTATTTACGAACATTTTCTATTGGAATACCTCTGAAAGTGAATTTATCATTAATGAGTCTGCCTGGTTTATTGAATATAAGCACTTTAGTTTTTGAAGTATTGACATCAATACACCAATCATTACAATATGTTTCTAACAAATTCAAGCTTTCTTGAAGACCAAAGGCTGATTTTGATACAAGAACCACATCATCAGCATAAAGAAGGCAGTTAACTCTATGGGTATTAAGATATATATTATCTGAACAAGATTCAAGGTATTTTGGGAGATCATTAATAAAGATCTTAAAAAGATTAGGGCTCAAGACATCGCCCTGACGTACTCCGATACTAGAAGCAAAGGTGTCAGTTAATTCATGACCCACTCTAACAGAGAGTAATGATTTAGAATACATGTTTTTTAATAAACTATAAAACAATCCACCTATTCCATTTTGCAACATTTTCAAGACAAGAGAAAACAGCAAAGATAAACCCAAAAAGCAGAAAAAGAATAAAGGTACATTGTATAGCATTATTTAAAAAAAAAACATTATTAATTCCCAGATACAGAGTATAATTCATGTAGTTTAGAATTGCCCTTTTTACCTACAGTTTTTCCTTTAGACTTTATATAAAGAAACTAATTTACATTGGACAAAATATGTTTAAAAACCTTTATATTTCACTAAAATCATATTTTCTTCTTTTTTTTAGGAAATGTGTTAAGAAAATTTTTCAAATGGCTTGGAAAATTTAGCTGTGCGAAAACAGACCAAGATGCTTAAATGATCTAACTGAACATTGTATACCGCAGTCTTTCATCAACTTAGAATTTTAATTCTTTCACCACTATTTTTATGATTTTTTTATTGTGTCGATCTTCTATTTATATATATATATATAATTTTTTCATTACGAATATTTTGTTTTTGATCCTTTTCGATATACTTGTTTACAATATGAATGCTATATCAAATTTAAACATTCTTTCTCTTATTTCTCAACAAAACAAGAAGAAAAACGAGGTAGCATTCCAATGTCAAGAGTCTTAAAGTGCAAAGACAAAACCAGTAAACAAGAACGAGAACAGCATGAAGAAACAGATAACATAAAACACAAAAACAAATGAATATCAATTAACAGCGTGAACTCAAGTTGTAAAGAGAGTGAACTCAGGTGCTCCGGAAGAGTAAACAGGACACAGTACCCATGACAATGTGAGGATGCAGATGTTGAGGGTGTCCATCTTATGTGCTACTGTAGTACACAAATACTTTATTCCTGTATACCATGATGGCCAATATACACAATTTCATGATGAGAGATCCGACTGAATAGTTTTCAATAAATTTGAGAAGCACAAAAGCTATTAAATTTTGTTCTGTGAAAAACTTCTGCATGATTACAGTAAGATGGTGTGTTGCACCAAGAAACAAAAAATTCTATATGAACTCCAAAATGCATTCAAATCGCTTAAACATAATTCGACAAAACCAAGAGAAATTTCAAACAGCACAATGCAAAGCACCAGCTAAGTAGAAAAGAACAGAAAATGTATGAATATAATCTTGCTAGTTAAGCCGCCTGAAATTGTCAAAGATAATAAAGAAATGGAGCACTCGCACACGACAGCCAATCTCCTCGCCCATTACATTAAAATGTAGATCAAGAATGTTCTATGGTCTAAATGTTGGTTACTACAATGTATATCGAAGATATACCAACTCACTATACATCATTCCCCTACCTGAGGATGACAGAATTTTTGTACAGGTGCTGGTTATTATCAGGCCAGGTACCAACTGATCAAGTATAATTCCTCTAATAAAAGCAGTGTGTTTAAAAAGCAACAATAAAAGGCAATTAATCGGAAAAAAATGAAGATTACAATGGTCCTGATTTGTGACAGATTGTTTCAAAAGAAAAGGTAAGGTGAACCAGATTATATGGTACCAAACCTCCCTCTTCCATTGCGATTTGTTGGGTCTGTAATAATTAACGCAAAACATGACAGATGATATTCTCAGTACAACAGACAAAACAAGGAACACCTTCATAGAATTTTTAAAAAAAAACTGTTGCTTATACAGCTTTCGAAGAACCATCTTCACAAATCTAATTAAAAACTAGATCTTGAATTTTTGTTCACTACGCATACGTTCCCGCGCGGGAAGTGACTGATTGCCGGAACGAAGTGGTAAAATATTCAAGATCTAGTACTTTTTTTATAAAGATTGCGCCTTCTTTTCACATCTTTATAACACTGACTGTTTTAAGTGCTATTCTCTGTAAGAATCAGGCAATGAGTGAATCAACACACAAGTTTGATTTCAAAATACTTAAAAAGTAACAAAAAATGCATCAATTTGGCACTACTCAAACATGTTAGAAATTTGAGATATATTTTTGGTTGAAATGCATATAAAATTTTGATCTAAGGGAGATAACTCGTGTCAAGTCATACCAAATCCCTATTTTTCTCCATCCTCTGACACTGGAGATGACAACTAATGATTGTTTCTTTATCAGAAGGTTATTTTAAATGACAATGCATTGCCAAAACTGTGTGTTTTTTAAATCGTGATTCATACATTTTCGATTTTGCCTGATTCTTACAGAGAACTGCACTGAAAAAAAATCCCGAAAAATTGGAACTGGCCCTGACTGAAAATAAAACCCTGTTGATATTGAGAGTTTCGTCTAGAAAATTCCCAGATAGCAAGAAAATCCCTAGTTACCTGAGCCTAAATTGAACTTCTGTTGCATTGTAAAATGCTATATGTAGCGCTGATAAGCGATCGAATATGGATGATCAAATTTAATAGAACCCAGGATTTGCGTATCCTTCTACATCAAAACATCTGACATACATGCAACACTATCATCCAAAATATTGTTTAATTCTCTTAAAGCTGGGTAAATGGATTCAAAGAGAAAAAAATGTTTAAAATTTATCATGTTATTTAATTTTTATCTTCATTTTCCCACGAAAAATATGCGGGAACACTTAGAACCCTTACTGCAAATGTACTGCCATGAGACCATTGAAGAATTAACTTTTTTGGAATTTTCAAAAATAGTTGCACACTGAGAACTCTGGTAGAAGAGTCAATTGCTTTTTTTGTTCAGAACAATAATCATTCGTTAATTGCGTTATACACGACAGTAAATGTTACGTAGTCTCTTTTCAGTTGGATCCCATGTGAAATGATTTGTTTGTTTTTATTTTGGGTTGGATGAAACTTAGTGCATATAATGGAACAACGCAGCGAGCGAATCACACCAGGCGTATTTCAATCCAGTAGAAGTTAAATTTGAAACTCCTTACAAGACTTATAATTTGCAAGATATTTTTTTGGGGGGGAAGATTCTAGATGGCCGACCTAAAGATCTTTACCAGTATAACTTGTTTTCTTGACGGAAACAGCTTTACTGAATACAAAAAATCAACTTTTTAATGGTTTATTCTCCAATGGTAAAAATTGAATGGGAAATGTTGAAAGGCACCAACTTAATTCGTGTACGCCGTCAACAAATCAAAATGTTTATTACCCGGCGCCCATAGGAGAATGTCGGCAATTATCCAAATTCTTCAAAAACATCAAAATGGTACGATATTTTAAACATTATCGGATGTCTAGAATAACATTTTTAAGGAAATTCTCTATATTATGCAGAACGTCATCTTTGCTAGCAATGGGTTACGATCCGCTAATATATTTTATCTGGCGGTTGTCCCTTGTTTTTTTTTTCTAAATGACCTATGTGAGCTGTGTCGCGTTCACTTATTCCAAATCTCATTATTTTTTAACATTTAGCGAGAGGAAAGAACGCTTTGCAAATGAATTTTGGCATCTCTACAGGTCTACAAACTAGCCCGCCTTTGCTCAAGTATGCAAGTCAAAAGTTCTAATATTTTCGACAACTTCAAATGGTAAAAATATGAAAGTATGGTAAAGTTCAAACAACAAACATTTTGAGAATGACAATTATAGTTTGTTACGATTTAAATAACTGTATATAACATAGTGATGAAGAAAATGTACAAATGAAGATGTAAAAAAATGATTTTCTTTTAAATAAAGGAAAATGTAGAATTTTTTAATTCTAGGAGATCAAAGCAGATTTAGTAAACACGTAATTTTAAATACTGTAAAGATATGCATGCATATAGGCAAAACGAACCTCAAAAAAATGTTTTAGTATTTTCTAATTGGTAAAACATGGCCATCAGCCTCATGTGGCTAAAATTTGCCATTTCCCCTTAAATAAATAGGTGTGAATATTTTTTTCTAAGATGTACTTAGGAAAGATTTTGTTCGCTTATATATTTTCACCTGTTCTTTACTTTCAAATCAGAGACTGCTTTAAAATCGTTTTATATCCCAGATACCCATACCTCTTTCCAGAAAAAAAGAAAATTAAATATTTTGTTCAGTGCTTAGTTTTTTAGGGGAATGTCAAATTTAGCCACTTGCAGAGTTTATACTTTTCAAATCTTATTCAGGATTTAATAGGAGCACCTTCTTGATTTTTTGGGGGGATTTTTTAAGGGGGGATAAATAAAGGTGAAATAAAAATCATAGACCTTATATTCTAATATGCAGCCACGGTGCTATGTTAAAATTAAAAAGGCAGAGTGGCAGAAATCTGTAAATTGAAAGGCAGGACAGTGTAACTGTATGACTGAAAATGAAAAGGAAGTTTTTTGTCTACATTCATTTTTAAATAAAAATTGCGCGTGTGTTAGTTAGTGTGCAAAAAAGAATCGGGCATTTTTTCAGTTGCCAGTTGACAGGCTGATATCTAAAGTTTAGGCTTAAAAACAATTCTATTTAGATCGATACGTAGAATCCCCTGGGGGGTTACTTCCAGTTCCTATATTGGTATACAGGGACGTGCGGCAAATTCGGGTAGTAGTTTTGCGGAATTTCTGGTATTTATTTAGTACCATTTTTTATCTTCTTGTATTAATTTACGTTTTAATTTTATATGTGATATTAATTCTGTGTAATAGATTAGTATTTAATCTGATAACTTCCTGATAGGCTTAACAATTAGACAGGCTTTTCTCTGCATAAAATTGCTGCATAGGAATATTCTGGTATGAATTTAATCTGAGATAATTAAACTAAATTAAATAAGTCTTACTGACTTTCTCAGATTTAATCTAATAGTACTACTATATTTTTTACTTGTAACATAACAGAATAAAATTAAACAAAATACGACAATAACAAATATGTTCACTATATACACTCTTATATACCAATACAGTACAATAAAACAAATACAGTACAAAAAAAAAAAAACTGAAACGAAACAAACAAAAACACACAGCGGGGAGAAGGAAAGCCAGGGTGTCTGGAGATATCGGCCCATCACAAAATCGGTCCATCAAGTAATCGGCCCATAACAAAATCGGCACATAACGAAATCGGCCCATAAATAAATTTTTATTTTTTAATGCTGAAATAAAGTTTTATGTTAAAAATACCTACAATAGAGAAAATGAATAGATAGTGTTGCATTTTTTTCTTGACTTCTTGTCTTGTAAAGGCAGTAACCGACAGCGTGAGGAACTTCGTCGGAAATTTATCGCATCTAGAAATACTTTTGATAAACGATTACGTCAATGTGAGCGAGCATACAACGCCAAAGTACGAGACGACATAAAAACTCTCTTTCGTAGACTTCTGCAAAGCGTTCGATTCAGTCAATCACACGTATTTATGGCACAAACTCTTACGAGCAGGAATACACGGAAACATGATACGTACGATACAAGGCATGTATACTAACCTGAAAAGCTGCGTACGAATTAACGGTGATTTAACGGACTGGTTTTCAATCGAAGCAGGTGTTCGTCAAGGAGACAACATGGCCCCAACTTTGTTCGCCCTGTTTATTAATGATTTAGCAGAGGACTTGAAAGCGAGTCACCGTGGAGTAAATCTTGACAATAACCTAGACGTATGTATTTTACTCTACGCCGACGATGTTGTGCTAATTGCAGATTCGGCAGAAAACTTACAACAGCAGCTGACAATATTACACGAATGGTCATCAAAATGGAGCTTGCGTGTGAACGAAGACAAAACAAAGGTGATGCATGTGAGAAAAACAACACGTCCTCGTTCTGATCATACTTTTGAACTTGGTCAAAATAAGGTTGAATACAAATCGCAATACAGATATCTAGGTTTTACGTTAACAGAACACGTAGATCTTACAGAGAGCATCGATGAACTCAATACTGCAGCAAGTAGAGCCCTAGGTGCGCTGACGTCAAAGTATTACAAAATAGACGGGTTAGATTATGAAACATATACTAAGCTATTTATGAGTACCGTTGTACCGGTGATGGATTATTCTTCTGGAGTTTGGGGTTATAAAGTGTACGATAACATGGAGCGTCTTCAATACAGAGCAATTAGAACTTTTCTCGGAACTAGTAAATGTGCACCGATTCCTGCAATCTGTGGCGACATGGGCTGGATACCGGCATACATCAGACGACACTGTAACATTGTAAGATTGTGGCATCGAATAATAAGCATGAACTCTGACAGACTTCCATACAAAATTTACAAGTGGGATGAAGCAGTTTCATCTACGTATCGTAATACCTGGTATAATGACACCAAGCGAGTGATGGAGAACTGTGGACATCACATTTGTTCCAGTCAAGTACTACGGATGGACTAAGTGCTAAATTTCTTGCCCAATTCTCTGAAGTCACGATGATGAACTCGTTTAAAGAAAAATGGAAAGAAGACATAAATAACATGCCAAAACTAAGGACATTCAAACTTTTAAATTCTAACTTTGAAGCTCAGACGTACATCGATAAGAGCTAATCTCAGTAGGGTACAAAGATCTGTGTTGTCAAGAATAAGAAGTGGCACATTTCCTCTAGAGGTCGAAAAAGGACGTTACCGTGGTGTTCCCAGCTGACAGACGCTTTTGTAAAATTTGTAAAAGTATGAACATAGAAGATGAAACACACTTTATAGTTAAATGTCCAATTTACCAAAACGAGAGAAACCATTTGTTTATTAACTTTCAACTGCGTCACAACATTGACTTTTCGCTTTTAACAGACAGTGAAATCCTTATTACTCTACTTACTACTGACTGTAAACTTGTTTCAAATTATCTAATTATTATTTCAAAAATTCGAGAACAGTTGATCTAGTTAATGTCCGAGAGAATTGATCACATTACATTTGTTATTTTCGCTTATCAATAATTCTCTACTGAATTAGTATAATAATGTATTTTGAGTAATAGTGCATCATAAGCCTTTCAAGGCTGGCTGGTATATATATAGTTATAATTGTTCATGACTTCATTGTATCTTGTAAATGCCAGGTTGCACTTTAAAATAAATATATATATAATATACAATCCATACATGAAATAAAAAATGGGGGTCCCGGACCTCGTTTTTGAAATATATGCACTTGGAAACTGCAATTTTGTCCCACTAAGATGACTTTAAGTAAAGAGATACATGTATCTATACCATTTCATTCTTGTGATCGTATTAGTTAATCTGAGAAAATTAAAACTAAATTGGTTTATTTATCTCAGCTCTAATCATATCTAATCCAATTAGGTTAATTTTATTACCCAAGCTAAGGACGTGTGTGAGAGTTGTAAAAACAAGATTTATGATCTAATTAAAATGAAAAGCAATAATTGAATAAACAATTGGTACAATGATCATTAATTGTTTATAATTTTCTTTTAATGAGTGTTTTTTTTTTTTGTTTTTTTAATGAACAATCATTAAATCCTATACTCCTTAACATTCGGATAAAAATCTTGAATATAAAACACAACTTAAAAAAAAGTAAACACCGCAAGCAAAGCTATTTTGTTGAAAGAAGAGAAAAGCAACAATTAAATAAAATAATAAAAATATACTGCACCCTACTAAAATTGAGTCTCAAAATATTTATCCTTTATACATTTCAAACAAATACACATTAAATGTTTATAAACCAATTTTCATGAAAAAAGAAAAAAAAACAAATAAAGCATAAATACTTCAAGTTTATATGTGTATGTAATAGACATGATAGAAAAATCGTTTACATTTAACATTTACAATTGAGATTTACGATTGAGGTATTTAAACTCGGGGTCCATATCAAAACACCTTTATTTTATATATAACATTTATAGGGAAGTTTCAGTCATTTAGTCCGTCCTTACGTCTGTCCATCCGTAACATTTTGGTAAAATTTTGGGGTAAGATTGATATCTTCGGTGCTACGTGGTGGTGGGTCAATGATTTTTTCACCAGCAGATGCCTGGCATAGCGAAACACCACACAGTAGTGAGTGTGTATGTTGGTGTCTTGCACCCTGGTAACACTATAGTATATTTGAAAAGGGATGATAAAATGAACATGAAATGATGATGATGATGAAATATGGGGGTTGGGTGGGAAACAAAGGTCTGGAGTAGTAAATTTTAAAGAACCACAGAAAAAATCACGGCTGGTCATCTCCTCACTCATAATATTTTCTTATGAAAAGAATTCCGTGAGAAAAACTTCCGGTTATGAGAGAGAAGAGGGAATACGTCCACTTCAAACTGTACGTGTGTCACATTTAGAATGTTTTATTAAATAGTTGTAGTGTATATCGAAAAAAGGGGAATGTCATGCAGTGTAAAAATGATTTTTACAATAACTTTAAGTCATCGGAATGTCAGTGGTAGCACTATCCGTTCTAATTTCATTTTCCCGTGGCTGAAGGAGTGGACAATTTTGGACAAAAACTATTTCACGAGTCTTGTTCCGATGCATTCCGTCAATTTGAAGTTGTTCTTATTGGTGCACTAACACCAGATGTTGCCCTAAACTGTTTGAAAAGAAGTAAAGTGTCTAAATTTGCCGTTTGGGGATAATATGACGAAAAAACGTAAATATGATGAGAGAGAGGATTGGTTGTGCGGGAGAAAATGCACTATGAGTGAGAAAAAACTTGTAAATGAATTAATGGTACCACAATGTGTTCTATCTAGAGTTTTTTTTCGTATTTCACATATATAGTCCTAAATAAGATGTATCCTATTGAAATATAAACAAACAATAGAAACACAATCAAACAAACACCAAATAGATAAACAGCAACAGCAACAATACAAATTAAATGCAATTAAGAATATAATTATGCTTTTGACATTTTTTAATTATCAAATTTAAAAAACGCAAGATTCGTCACGGGTAATGGCTAGATTTTGACGTTCTGCAAGACGATGTAGACCTGTAATCAATTTCACAAAGGGGCGTAAGTTTTAAACTTAAGTTTCACTCTTATGTTTACGCCTTTTTGTGAAATTCATGAAAGACCTAAGTTTTGACGTACGTGTAATCTTACACTTACGACCCTTTGTAAAATTGATGCCTGGCAACCCCTGCGGAAGAGGGCTACCCTATTCAGTCACCTAGAATAAATACCGTGGTTGTTCTGTGGGCTGAACACTGACCCGACGTCAGAATCCCAAGACCCTTAGTCGACAAGCTAGGCTCTGCTGTGGGCCTATTAGCCTTCCGGGCCCTTCACAGGACAATCACACAGTAGAAAGTAGGTCACTGCTTATATTTAAAGTATGAACGATTTTGGCAACGGTCCATATATGTATCTCGGTTAATACATTTTGTACATGTTAGGATTCAAGAACGGTCGGGTCATTCGTGCATCATAGACACATTTTATATAAATAACATTTTTGTAAAATAGCCTGCACAAGTGGGACCTGTCCAACACAAAAATTCTTATACAGGGTTATGTGATTTTATGTAGCTCCTCGATGGTAGTCTTCTCTTAAAATGTGTACGGAAGACATCATATAGTTGTAAACAAAATTAGGAATTCTATCTCGATAACAGAATGTGGGATTTTCATATCAAATTTAATTTTTGTCTCATTTTACCCGATTTGACACGATTGACCGTTGGCAACAGTGGTTAGCAGCGTTGCTTGAAGAATGTGGTGCAACAAACAGATACTGCTTACCAATCTGAAGCTTCTGTGTGCATTCTCGTTGTTTTGTCTGTTTTTTTTGTGTTGTTCTCGTTTCTGTTGAATGATTTTGTTTTTGCCCTTTCTGAATTGACAGTCGAATGCCCCATCGGTACATGTGTACCTCTCCACTAATTATAGGAAAACAGATTCCAAATCGTCCGATTAATCTTCGAAGTTAATTGTTAACTGAATACAAACGTCCCTCGGATCTCACAAACGTTTTATATATGTCGAAACTGTGCAATCGGCATTCTTAACTATTTTTCATGCTTCAAGAAGAATTGAAGTTTACATATGTAAAATGTCCTAAGAGTATTGAAACATTTAAAACGTAAATTACCTCTACTGTGTTTTCATTTTGAGATTTCCCCTGACTTTAAATACCTAAATCTTGAATCTAAATTGTAAATGTCGAATGTAAATGATTTTCTATCATGTCTAATAAGGACAATTACATGTTCGTCTTAAATTACTCACTTTTACTGTTTTAAGTTGACGTCAAGAAAAAAAATGCATTTTTTTCCTGTTTATTCAACCAAAAATTTGGTCCTGTACAATAAAACAAGAAAAAAACTCCAAATTTATAAATCTGCATGAATATAATTATTATTATGGACCGATAATAGCAATGGGCCGATAATGTGTATGCCGATTTCGTAATGTGCCGAAATCTGGTAGGGGCCGATTCCGTAATGGGCCGATAAGTCAGGGATTCAAAGCCAGGTACAGCTGGGTGCAGACCAAGCATAACATGTAGACGGGTGTACAAGTGCACGCAATGTGCACTCTATGTTTACTAAGTTAACGCTTAAGTGCACTTTGTGTTTACTTGAAATTTTCAGTAGACGTGAAAGCTGACATTTCGTTTACTTTCACGACCACACAAATGTTCACTTAGTAAACGCAAAAGTAGACGCATTTATGGAAATTGTTCCAAAAGTAGACACCGTAGCCTTAGTAGACGCAGGAGTGAACTTTAGTCTACTGCGTCTACTGTAGACACACACTAGACACATGCTAGACGCACGTTTACTCTGGGTCAGGCTTATAAACATTGTATCGGATAATGTGTATTTGAATTTTTGCAATTCGAATTCGTATTTCGAAAGTAAGAGAAGACGTCTAATATATTACGGTTTTCCGCCGGTATTAAAAGCTTGCATAATTTATGTCGTCCGTTGTACACGAATTTAGTTATATATACTCAGTGATTAAAATCCAATTAACGCTAAAACGCCGTCTATTTTTATTCCCCTAAACATACATTGCTAAAGGTTTAAAACTTGCCAAAAAAATCCAGTTTCATGTAATTAAAATAATTTAAGGGCGACACCTCAACTTCCTGAGTGCAAACTAACCAAGCTCGTGTAAAAGTGAACAACCGAAAAAAGACAACAACAAAAACAATGCCTGTCAAAGCTATTGTCGAAGAATGCCGAAACATGGTAAAAGACTTTGAAAAAAATGGTGTGTTCTGTTTTGTTAGCCCTTCTATATTTATTTCTATTTCGGGCTAATGCTTTCTATTCCGAGGCTTACCTTTCAAACGTACTTGATCACCCCTAGTAAGGTGATACGATAATTCAAATGAACTATAGAAAACCGACACAAGCTAAGACACAAATTAACATAATCCAAACTTTTATACTTTTTCTTTACCAGACAAAACGTATTCTATTTAAATGGCTTACCTAAAGCAACTTTATGTAAATCTATGTAAGTTTTGTTCATCTCTCGTGAACTCCACTAGGTGTGATAATGAGAAAAACGCACGGATAACAACTTTTGTTGTGCAGCATAATTATTTACGTTTTCCAGTCTTGAGCAGCATACTTTTCATACTCAACACTATCGCTACATGTATAATGGCAAATCATATTGAATTGCCCCGTGTATACATGCATTGTATTGCCATTCATTACACCTTAGTAGGAAAGACTAATTCTACAATATTCGGATTTAACAAGAACAGACTTCTTGGCTTACCCGCCGAGCTGCAAAAACTTTTATGTCCACTCGCCTAGCAGGAAGTACAGAGGCGGCAGACCTGAAAACGCTTCCCACCATACAATGTATGAGACCCCTAATTGAAGCTGCATACCAAATATCAAAAGGCCTAGTAGTAGCTCAGAAATCTGTTATGAATTTTTTTCCATTTTTTAGCACACCTGGCCGAAGGCCATGTGAGCTCATTTAACAAGAACAGACTTCTTGGTTTACCCGCCGAGCTGCAAAAACTTTTATGTCCACTTGCCTAGCAGGAAGTACAGAGGCGGCAGACCTGAAAACGCTTCCCACCATACAATGTATGAGACCCCTAATTGAAGCTGCATACCAAATATCAAAAGGCCTAGTAGTAGCTCAGAAATCTGTTATGAAATTTTTTCCATTTTTTAGCACACCTGGCCGAAGGCCATGTGAGCTCATGCCATCACTATGCGTCCATCGTCGTCTGTCATCCGTCGTCGTCTGTCGTCCGTAAACAATTTCAAAAATCTTCTTTTCTGATACCACTGAACCAATTTAACTGAAACTTTAAAGGAATAATATATGACATATTGGCAACAAACGATCCTCATTTTAAAATGATTCGATAAAAACATGGCCGCTGTTACTAAAATAGACCATAGGGTAAAATCACTTAAAATGGCTTATAACTCAGCAACCATAACAGATAGAAAAAATCCAAAGCATCCTAAGCTCTTCAGAATCAAAAGCGCTACAAAAGTCTCCATTGGGTCGAAGTTATCAGATGACCCTTAATAGGGTTATGGCCCTTTTAAGGTCAAAAATAGCGTTTTTTTCATGTTTTTGCCCTATGAAATGAAAACTATTGCAGATAAAGAAAAGCGGTTGCTTGCTTAAATGTTCAGCTCATTAGGCTCTACAAAAGTCTCCATAGGGTCGAAGTTGTCAGTTGACCCCTTATAGTGGTTACAGCCCTTAAAAGGTGAATAATAGTGTTTTTTGCTTATTTAGAATGAAAACTATTGCAGATAGAGAAAAGCCTTTTCTTGCTTAAACATTCAGCTCATTTAGCTATTCAAAAGTCTACATAGGGTTGACATTAAGACCAGGTGAGCGATTCAGGCTCCTTGGAGCCTCTTGTTACCCTTAAAAATTCAAAATCAGCTCGTTAAACAGGAAGAAGGTACATGTCAACGATAAACCTGGAAACGCATCCCACAATATGAAACTCCTACCTGAAGCTTCATACCGAATATTGAGAGCCAAGGATTAATAGTAGCTGAGAAATCTGTTACAAAAAAGGTTGACGGACGCATGCAAGGACACATATTCGCACGGACGGACGCCCGGCATTTCCATATCCCCGCTCTGCGTTGCCGTGAGAGACAAATAATAAAAAATAAAGGTGAAAAACATTCTGGGAGTATTGCAAAACAATACATAGCTACTGGTTCCATATTTCTGTGTTCAAATGGTTATCTATATTTCTGGTAAAATTATTGAAACAAAACAAAACATAAACTTTTTCAGTTCATTCATATCTACAAGCGTTTAGAAAAATGTTTGAAAAACTGAGGCGTGACGGACAGAGCGCATAGCTAAAGTCCCCTTCTGCTTTCCCCGATAGATGAACAAAGATGACTCGAGAGAAAAGACAAAGCAAGGCAGAAATGCCGAAGAAATTGAAGTTCGCAATGGTCCTGACTTGTTACAGGCATTTCAAAGGAAATAGTGCCTGGGTTTAACCGGGTTTTATGGTGCCAGATCTACTTCAATTATGATCGAAGGATGTTCAAGTTATTAACTTTAAGCTTCTTTTCGGTATAATCGGTAGCACTGTTTTACATGTAATTTGCATGAAGCTGATCCTCGGGAACACAGGGAATCTTCTCTCGCTTACTCATTCATCGATGATTTCCCGAGAGACAATATATAATTTAAATTAGCTTTCTGACATTCACCATTATTCCATATTAACTAGCATGAATAAAGTTTTCTTTACTTATCATATGCAGATTTATAACACGAGCACCCGTTCGTCTGTGTGTTATTCGGAATATAGTTTCTCATTTTTCACGGTGGAATTCTACTAAAGTTTGACAGATAGCTGAAAGACTTTTAGACAATCTTTTATGAGATATTTTTGAGATAAAATTATATTATTAAAATAATGTTTACGCAAGGTTGCAAAAAAAATCAAATTTGAAACTAAGATACAATGTACTGATATGATTAATTTGCCCTAGATGACATTCTGATATGAACGTCGTATGCCGATCAACAGTTTGTCTGTTAGTCAATAATGGCATGCAGATCGTGTCATCCAGTTTCGGTCGGTAGAATGCAGGATCTATTACAAAAACTGTTGACGCCAGGATGCAACACACTCGATTTCCAAAATCACGCACTTTTGTTTTTATTTTATTACATTAAATTTATTCATAATTTACTATAAACTAATTTAATTTTTATATTTATTTAAGAAAAAGATCAGCATGTTTTCATGTACTATTTTTCCATTCGAATACGATGATAAAACAATTTGCGATGATGCTCGAGTTTGATCGAAGTTGAATGTCCCCAAATTGTTATAGTGGCGGCATGTGGTATTCGTCGTCTAATCTCGGAAAACCAAACTTCACACCTGCGTTGGTTTATTAATCGCAGATGGTAAACCTCACTCAGCATGGGTTAATAATCAAGTAATTATCACAATGACGTACTGGGACCTTTATTACGTCCATTGCCGACATGTATACATAGACCTGTATTGACATGTACATGTATGAATTAAATTAACAACTTTGAACAATAAAGATAACTCTTAAAATACTATTGGATTTATTCAATTTCATTATGCGTAACACAGTCTTTGAAATTAGCACAGGTCCAACAGGCCTGTTAACATCTGTTCAGTCCGCACACCTTTGAGAATTTTTGCAAACTTTGTAACATAGTTCATTTGTTTTATATAAAATTTTGGAAATTAATGGATTCGGACCTCTAAATTTTCAACCCTTTCTTAGGTTTTTGACAATGCGTTTTTCTATACTGATTGATGCAGTAATAACTTTTCAAATTTGTGCAAATTGATCACCAATATATTTTAAATTTTAGCTAATTCTAAGATCGAGTTCTAAACTTCACTCCCGAATAAACCTACACGACGGTCCAGTCAGTCCCGAATACAGTTATGGTCTATCTTTTAAATATTTAAAATAAATTGCTGAAAATGGTAAAATGTATGTGCTTGTTTTGGTGTTGCTTTAAAATATGATTATGCAAAATTGCCACTAAAATGTTTTATATTTTATTGCTAATATCCACTTTTAAACTAGCTGACGACTTCGATTCCCCCTAGTGCGCTACTCCCGGTAAGCTAGCGTGTTATCTTTTTCCAAAGGGATCGTTGATATAGATTGAAAGGTGCGAAATTAGCACTTCAAACACTTACGGTCCGTCCATTTAACTTGAAGTGGGGGCTTGTTTTATTTTCTAAAAAAAAAATATTTGAAAATTTTGATGAAAAAAAAAATATTTTGGCAGCAGAGGGTAAAAAATATATTTTGAATCTAAGGATTTATGCTATATATTAAAAAAGTTCTAATCAATGAAAATATTCTGTCGCGACGCTTCGAATAAGCGCGCGGAAAAAAATTTCTGACCTAAGCAAAAAGCCAAGCCCCCCTTCAAGTTAAATGGTCTGTCCCTTGAATCTCCGTTACTGGGCTGGATTTGAATTATATGCATCTTATTTAGACCATGGGCCAATTGCAGAACCGCGAGCAGTGCCAAATGGCCTCGTTGAAGGCTGCTTGCGGTTGTCCATTGTGGTTTTTCTAAATTGCCGTTTAATTGTGGGCTGTGTCGCGTACACTTATTCCACATCTCTTTATTTTCTATTGTCAATAGATTTTGAGCATTGACTGATTTATCTTAGAAAAATAAAATCGTTTAAATACATGTACATGAAATAAGTTTAGTTGCACTTTTATGGACATCCTTGTTCTTGTGTTCGTTTTTCTCAGCTGATTTCAATCAATTAAACCAACTCTTACGCTGTGTCAAGTTCGTGGCATCGGTATACTTTTATCATTAACAGGTTACAGGTAATTGCTTAATCATTACATCACTGATAAGGTCAATCATCGTTAATCTAAGATTTATTAGCATGTACCCACTACTAGCTAGTTTGATATGTCAAAGGGAATCAGTGGGATGCCACTTAATAGATTTTCATGAAACTTTAACACAATCTTTGTGAGATAGTGAAGATGTGCACATTTTATTTCTACGGTTGATTTTATTATGACTTAACCACAACAACACTAAAATAAAAAGAAAAACATTTTTGTCTTACTCCGATTGTTCAACAGGATGGTTTCCAATTGTAACCCTCCCCTATTTCACAGTGCTGGTCGGTTTCGGTACTACAATTTCAATCATTGTATAATTCCTAATAAAGAGTGGTATACTGTTTTTCTCGACTGTTTTCTACAGTGATAAAATAATCCAGAACGAGAAAGACATACCGGAAAAAATAAAGATCGCAATGGTCCTGACTTTATATTGTCATCTCAAAAAGAAATAGATGGTAAAACTAGGTTTTATGGTGCGCCAAACATCTCTCTTGCATTGTAATCTGGTTCAATCTAAATTTGTCCTATCCGGTCGACATTGTTTCAAAAAAGCACAGAAAAGGAAACACATAAGCGTCTAAAAACTAGAAATTTCAAAACTAACAACGATTTGTATTTTCGAATGCTAAAATGTATCCCAAACATGGAAAGATTGTTTATAACTTTAACAATTTCATTCCATTATCAACAACATTTTCGCACCCCTATTAATAAATTCATTTTAGTGGTCAAAACAAAAGAGAACTTTCAATATAATACGTTTATAACACTTTTTACAGGAAGCCAAAGTTCTTGTGGCCATGACATGATTCACTAAGAGGAATTCATCAGCGATGAACAAACGATTCAGATTTTTTATAAAGTCCGTTAAATCCGATTAAAAAGAATATAACAAGTTTCAGGGGGCGTATCCAGGATTTAAGTTTAGGGGAGGTATAAAGATCATTGTTTGTCGCCGAGCGGAGCGAGGCGCGATATTGTTGAGTGTGTTTATGTGGATTTTGTGAACAAAATGGCGGCATCGTTAATTGTTAGAATTTGTTATATATACATGTATATATTTATTTGAAAAACTACCCCTTTACAACGGGAGCAAACCATCGACGGGGTTTCGATGGTTGTGTTCAACAGTTAAACATAGATATCATTTTGCGTAGTTTACATACCGGTTGATATCATAACCCCAATTCGTAAAAGGAGGGGCTTGGTTGCAATCTCTGTCTTGTCTGTCTGTCCGTATATAGATCCAAACAAATTTTCGTAACATATTTGTTTCGGGTTCTTCTGAACGGGTTGATTTTAAATTTGTTACACAGCTTTAGCATGATGGATTATGTTTTGTCTTCCCTTTTCTATTCTATATCAGTCGGTTCTCTACTTCCAAGCCAACTGAAGCTATTTTAATGGCAGTCAATTGCAAAAAAAGAAACATTCATGCTCGAAACAGATTTCTCGTGCTATACTGCTGTAGTGATGAAATCTAAACTAGATACATGAAGTTCCCTAGGTGTAGTATGATGAATCGTACCTCGCTTTACCATAATAATCCTACGGTCATCTTTGATTTATAAATGTAGCAGAGTGGGTATGCTTATCACTAAAGAACCCGTGCAGGTTCCGGGTGGCGAATAGGCCTGCAACAGCGCTAAGCTTATGGGTAAAAGTCCACTAAAGAGAACTCAGAAACTTGACATCGGGTCAGGCTGCTTTGCACACAAAGCGACCACTGGGATGTGTTCCCCAGGTGGCTAAATGTGGCAGCCCTGTCATAATGAATGGCGGGGTCGTCAGGCTATAATGCAGAAAAGTTGACCACAAACCATGCATAGTGGTGCACCCTTTGGGGGAAAAATGTCACGTTCCTTGCACTTTAAAGAATCCTGCTGCTGTCTTGGTAAGTGTAGGACCCGTGCAGGAGGATAAATTTTCCGTCCCTTCCCAACACTCCTTTTTCCAGTGGCACTCAAAACTCTCCTACCCAATTGGCCTTGTGTCCCATTTTCCTCCACTTCATTATCATTTCATGTTCATTGTATCATCACTTTCATGTTCGTCTCCCGGATATAGCTGAAATCGTGCTGCTTGGGAATACAAATGACAACAAAGTTAGTTAAGCGATAACTAACTAACTAACTAACTAACTAAATTATCATTAAATCGAATACCACGAGTCCTAGCAGGCAAAGACAAAACAGTTGAACATAAAATCGCCACAAAAAACAAGACACATCGTACAAAATTTCGTACTACAACCCAAACGCAATCAGCAGCGTGAACTCGAGTGGAAACTAGAGTAAATTAATTCAGGTGATCCGGCAAAGGACGATAAATCTATACCTCTATAAATCAAAACAAAATCTGTTCTCATCTGAGAGATAAAAATACCGTATATTTATCTATACAAGCAAAATATGTCTTCTTTAAAATTTCTTGAGTTGCGACTTGATGCAAGCCCTTATTTGCTTATAGAATAGATGTTTTTAGAAACTAAAATAGCTTTTGATATACTAAACAAAATATGTATTTAAACAGACTGAATGTTTAATGAATCGGCACCCCAAAAATAGACGGGATAGTTTTATGCGTTTCTGCAACGACATGTAAGGGGCATCAATATTTACTCATGCCCATTCGTCCGTCCGTCCGTCTGTACGAATTTCTGTCGTGAGCTTTCATCAGAAATCATATATGAGAATAATTTGAAAGTTGCCAAGGTGGTTTAGGATAATAAATTTTACTTATAAAGCGATGTTAAGGCCTCTTTCTAGTTCATTTTTTGGACTGGGCCAATATTAAAATTTGTATGAAAAAGTAAGTCAAGATTTCAAATCTTGCAGGATGGTTCAGAATGACAATTAAGCGAAGTGATCTTCAGGGCATGTTGGACATCTACTTTTTGTTTTTGGGTGCGGGGGCATTCATGTCTCGTACATCTTCCTCCATATGAGGCCAGTCCTAAACTGAAATAAGACTCCCGACGGGTCTGAAGGTCGCCAAGAACTTACAGTTTGTCATACTGAACCATACTGCCAAGTTTAAAATCGTTTTCATGTACGGTTTCTGAGAAAATCTTAAAGGAAATTCTTACGGACGAACGTACGAGCGGACATGGGTAAAATTTAATCCCGCCCCCCCGACATGACGGCGCGGGGAAATAAAAATAAGTCACTGGTATTAAATATCTCTTTAAATACAATGGATTATTTGAATTATTAGTAACCCGTGGGGGTTCCTGTTGGCGATTAGGTCCGCAGGATGGCTAAGCTTTTCGGCAAAAGATCGCTACAGGGTGCTCAAATAACATGATCGACATACATCGGGTCAGACCAATTTACCTATAAACTGACTTTGATGTGTGCATCAGGTGATTGAATAGAACAGTCCTGCATGTCATAAAAGAATGGCGGGGTCGTCAAGCTAAAAATGCGGAAAACATGACCACATAGTGGTGCACCGTGTTGAGAAAAACACGTTCCTCGGTAGTTAAAGAAACCTGCTGTAGGGGTCGATAAGGGAAGACCCGTATGGTCCCAGGCTAAATTGTCCGATCATACCCATCACTCATTCTTCAGTTGCATTCAAATTGAGCTTGTGTCCCCATTTCCTTCATTTTATTATCTTTTCATGTTCATCTTCCTTGTATAGCTTTGGGAGCAAAGCAACAACTAACTACATGTAAATTATTATTATAAATTTTCATAACAGAACGATCCCCATTTTGCATGAAGATACATGTAAGTTTAGTGTAAAAACTCTATAAAATCTTTCTCTGAATATATTTGGATACTCACGTATATTCAGTCTGACTTTTATAAGTTTTGTTGATTATAAAAGTATTTTTTTAAACATATTTAATACCTGTTAAATATAGGGTGAATATATTTTTAAACAAGGCAGACGTACAGCTGTAGTTAAAAGTTAACCCCAAGTAAATTTGCGTTTACTGTGTCTACAATGTGCACTTGACCGCTAAGAAGACATAAAAATAGACGCAAGTTTTCGCGTCTACTTTAATGTACACTTTGTAGACACATGAAAAGTGCACTTAGTAGTCAAAAGAGCTACTCCTATTTTTCTAGTAGACGAAAATTAAGTGGACGAGCGTCTGCTGTGTTAACTTAGTAGACGTGTAGACGCGATAGTAAGTGCACGTAATGTGCACTACGCGTCTAGTCAGGGTTATCCTTGGTCTGCACCCAGCTGTAGGTAGTATTATCCGTACTATGTGTTTGGGTGTCAAAATCCAAAGAGTCTTAGTATTTATTCGGGTACCATTTTCAGACCTGCTGTCGCACGTTTTCGTACTAAAAAGAATAAAGTCCTCCCCGGTACAAACTTGTTTTATCTTAATTTTCCGGAAATGTAACTTTTCCATTTTGACACTATACCCCATTTATAATATCTCATATACTTCCGGTATATTTTTTTCAGGTTTTAGAGAAAAAAAACACAAGTTGTTTTGTTGCATAAATGTTCAAAATGCAAGTTTGTTGAAGCTAAACCAGAAATAATCACAAATAAAATGACAGATCAGCCCCTTACAGTTGATGTCAATGGCCACTGTTGCAATGACGAGTCGGAAAATGGCATAGATGACGACTTGCTGAGCCCAAAAGATGCACCAAAACCATGTAATTTAAATTGTATTTTTAATGTTTTTCATCAGTTTGAGCCATTATATTTACATTTTATTATTGTTTTATTGCACATGTATTTCTTGTGTAACACTGTATTACACAAGAATTATTGTCAGAACTTTAGGCCAAAACAAAATACATGTTTACTCTTCTTGAAAATTAGGGTACATTGTACATGTAGGTAGGTAGAATTTTTTTTTTACAAAATTATTTTACATTGAGTCAATGGGGAACAATCCCAACTTTAACGGTGCTTGTTCCAAAATGCCAATAAAAACTTTAGGGTAGGGCCAAAAAAATAGGGTAGGTAGGGAAGCAGGAAACAGGCATATATATTTTTTTGGCCTTATTATGTTGATTATATGGAGTAGGCTTTTGCCTAAAATCTGACAAAGCCTATACATGCCTGTAAACTTTTGTACGTGTATCACTAAAAATAATCAATAAAGATAAATGTCACACAGTTTTTTTTACAAAATATTAGTTTTTGCTTTGATTAGTTTGCTCGCCTGTTGAATGATGTGCAAACATACATTATTAGGAATACACAGCAAAGCAACAAATGTTGCATGCTTAACAGAGCTTAATAGACACCCACTTGTAGAAAAAGTAAAATAATAGCTATAAAATTTTGGGATCATATTTCAAATTCAACAAATACATTAGTTAATAAAGTCTATAATAATATTCCTGATAACAATATAAAATGGATTACAACAATAAAAATGTGGGTTAAGAAACTAGGCTTTGGCTATTTAATTAAGTGCGTGTCTCAGAGAAAACCATGCAGTTTTGTCCAGAAGCAATATTTTCATAGCTATAAAACCAATGGTGTAACTTAAAGCCCTTCATAGATAACTTCTTTTGACAAAATATTTTTTTTGAAAAATTCAAGATGGCCGATCTACAGGCCTTAACCAGTTTAAGGGGGTACTTGCACCAAACACCAAAAATTTCCTGTCAATAGATTTTCTTTAAAATTTGTAAATAGACACATCAAGAGATACACTTTGAAAATCCAATTCGAAAATGGCATGCAGCTTCTGAGTTAGTTTTTGAGATAACTGGTTTTGAAGGTTGGCTTTTTTACATTGAAATGTTAAATAAAGTACATAATTTTAAAGGAAAATTCTGACTTTTGAAAAATCTTATCAATAGAATTTTGTAACTTTTTGATATTATATTGGGATGTTATATTGCTTTAAAATGATATGAAGAAAAGGGGGTGCTTCTGAGTTAGTTTTTCAAATAAATACAAAAATGTCAAAAAGTGGTCAAAATTGGCAAATTTAGACATAAATTATCTCCCTTTGTCAAAATGCAGAAATATGAGAATCCGTTAGGATCCGTAATTAATACAAAAAGGGCCCCAGAGCTCATTTTGGCTCTAAACGAAAACGGCCCAAGATAACATTTTGAATGTCTATTTCATGACATTATTGACAATGAGCAAATTTGTTAACATCATTTCCTGAAGACCAAAAAGGGTTCTTTTAGATTCCTAAGCACCACATTTTACCTGACCTCCAATGGATCTGATTTGATCATCTAAAACTAACAATTTCTTTACTTTTCCATTAATTCTTAAAATTTCCACATTTTGAGTTCCGACTTGAACAATTTGTGCAAAATCAAGACACAAAGGGCTATTCTTATTCTAATAAACTTTCATGTCACTTGCTAAAAATGCATTTTGTTTGAAATTAAACACTTTCATGCTTTTACAAAAGTTGTCAAAAAGTTGGAGTTTTTCTACCAAAATCGAAACAAACCCACTTCACAGACTTGTACCAAAGTTATAATAGACGATCCATGGTTGCAGGTTTAACATGTTCACCTTGTAAGCATAATTTTTTTGAATATAAAAGAGGATTTCATTTCAGAGGCCTGCCTTGGAAAAAATTAAAAGTTAAAAACCAAAGATTTTGGTGATTTTGACCAATTTGGCAAATTGCCAATATTACCCCCAAGGGTGCTCGGTAATGGAAATTATGATTTTAAAAATTATACCCCCACTCGTAAGAGAGGGGGCTATATTGCAATCACCTTGTCCGTCCGTCTGTCTGTCCGTCCGGTTCAATTTCTCTGCTTCTACTGGATGGATTGGTTTCAAATTTGGTACACAGCTTCAGCATGATGAGTTATACTATGCCTACCCTTTCCAGGTCAGTCCATCATCTACTTCCTGTTTTCCAAGCAGACTTAGACTTTTTTAGGGGAAAAAAATTGAAATGTGAAATTTTTCGTAACAGATTTCTCGGCTTCTACTAGATAGATTGGTTTCATATTTGGTACACAGCTTCTGCATGATGAGTTATACCGTGCCTCCCCTTTCCAGGTCAGTCCATCATCTACTTCCTGTTTTTCGAGCCGACTTAGACTTTTTAGGGTAAAAATTTGAAAAGTGAAATTTTTCGTAACAGATTTCATGGCTTCTACTGGATGGATTGGTTTCAAATTTACTTCCTGTTTTTCGAGCCGACTTAGATTTTTTAAGGGTAAAAAATTTAAAAAGTGAAATTTTTCGTAACAGATTTCATGGCTTCTACTGGATGGATTGGTTTCAAATTTGATACACAGCTTCAGCATGATTAGTTATACCGTGCCTCCCCTTTCCAGGTCTGTCCATCATCTACTTCCTGTTTTCTGACCTGACTTAGACTTTTTATGGGTCAAAAATAGACAATTTTTCGTAACAGATTTCTCAGCTTCTAGAGAAGGGATTAATTTCAAATTTGGTATACAGCTTTAGCATGATGAGTTGTATTGTGCCTCCCCTTTCCAGGTCAGTTGGTCATCTACTTCCTGTTTTCTGAATGGCCGAGTGGGGGTATGCTTAGCACCACTTAGTGCAACCCCTTGTTTCTTTTGCAATTGAAAGCCAAGGCATTACCCTTACAGGATTTCATGTTGAATTTTTGATCATCAGAAGACATTGGGACAAAATAAATCATAAATAAGTTGAAGTTTTCTTTTCAATAAAGCTGATTTTAGCAAAGATATGCATTTATACTGGTTAAGGCCCGTAGGTCGGCCATCTTGAATTTTTCAAAAAAACAATTTTGCCAAAAGAAGTCATCTATGAAGGGCTTTAAGTTACACCATTGCTGTCATAGCTGTGAAAATATTGCTTCTGGACAAAATTTAGGATTTTGCATGCATGGTTTTCACTGAGACATGCACTTATCATCAATTAAACAAAGACTCTATGACCATACATTACAAACTCAGAACAGCAGTATACATGTAGCTGAAAGTAAAAAGCTGTCCTTCTATAAAACTATTTACAGACAAAACCAGAGACCTTTCTATGTAGATAACTGTAGATTCAGGTCAGATAGAACAACAATTTGTAAATTCAGAATAAGTGCCCACACTCTAGCAAATAGAGAAAGGCCGATATCAAAATATTCCCCAAAACAACAGAATATGTCCAAAATGTGACACAGGTGCAATTGAAGATGAAATGCATTTCTTTGTTCATTGTCGAGCTTATACAACTTTTAGAAAAGAATTAATTATTAAACTCAAAAGTTGTATTAAGAATTTAGACTCATTAACTGACTACAAAATACCTTTAATTCTAAATAGCAGTTCTTTAATAGTACATAAAGCTTTAATTAAATACATAAACAATTGTCAAGGAAAAAATTAAGTCATTATGGTCACCCTACATTTGTATGTAATTTGAAAAAAAAACTTATATTTATATTCAAATAATGAAAGGCTTTCATGATTAAAATTATATATACATGCAGGATTAATGCATGATCCATTTTTGAGTTGCCACCACCCAAGGTTTATTACTGTAATATATAGTCTTTAATTTCATTTGATTTAAGAATGTATGTACATGTATTAATGTGTTATAACCATTTATTGTAAATGTGTTTTGACAATAAATAATTCTAATTCTAATTCTACATTTGTACATTTTACATGTACTTAATTTTGTTAGTTTTGACTAAAGGCATGATGGGAGGAGCGATTTACATGTACAATGTAGGGGCCATACGATAATAATTAATATAAGGCAGGTTAAATCTGTGAAGCTCCTGAAGTTACAATTAATTCCATTCATTTTTTTTTTGTACGTAAATAAAAACAAACTAGCTTTTCTCGTAGGTTACGCGTCTGTTTTATAATCAATGTCTTGAATTTTCAAAGAAAAAAAGCGTTAAAAGGATGTCAAAAGTTCCGTAAACTCTAAACCCTATCACATTACCTGTTGCCTTATTTTGCAGATTTTTTACATTTAAGAGCTTTATTCTCTGGCTTATATATATATCCTTTGTTAATATATTTTGTAAGGCTTACTTTGGAAGCAGGAAACTAACATCTACATGACATGTCTTCATTGTATACAGTACATGTACATCTTTATATTGAATACTTTCCCTAGAATAGAAGTTATTTCCTAAAGTGTAATGCATGGATAACACATTATCTTTATCATGTATACATGTATTCATGGATTATGACTACGGTAGTATATTCATTTCAGGTATTTATACATGTAGTTAATAATCGACTCTTCATTTTTACAGCCATGCCATGGTTTGGAATGGATATTGGTGGAACATTGACCAAATTGATTTACTTTGAACCTGACGATATTTCAGAACTAGAGCAACAAAACGAAAAAGACACACTCAAAACCATACATAAATACCTTGTAGGCAATATAGCCTATGGAAACACAGGGATAAGAGACACTCATCTTGAAATGCCTAACCAACAAATAGGAGGAAGAAAGGGCACTCTGCATTTTATACGATTCCCCACTAGTGAAATGAATGCTTTTATAAAACTTGCCAAATCTAAGAATTTTTCTAAATTAGCATGTGCAATATGTGCAACAGGTGGTGGTGCATATAAATTTGAATCAGAATTCAAAAAAGTAAGTTATTAAGATTAATTGAAAACAAAGACTTTAAGAGAATAACTAAAAGAAACTGTGATCTTACTAACACAACAAGTCCAAATGTAATAACTAATTTACATCACAACCTTCATAGTATATGTCATGTAAAATTTTAATACAAACATTAGAAATCAATACATTCTATGCATTTAGAATCAAATAGAAATCATTTTATACTTGTACTATTTAAAAATAGAGACCTCAATATTCTTTTAGCTTAAAGTTTACATTGGTTTTGTGGTTTAATGGATGTGAAAATAGACTTGGAAAGGTGATGACCCTTGTCAAATCCCCGTGGGAACTATATTATTTTTTAATCTTTAAAAAAAAACTTGTTAAATTGTTTTTTTTTAATTTATAATTTTCCATGTCCACCTTGGTGAACATTTCTAAAAAACGTGCTTTGAAAAACATGAGAAAAGGAACAATAGAGTTGAAAAAGTAGAACAAGGTATTACCGGGGATGATTGGCTCAGATCACCTGACCCCTGTTAGAACAAAGGAGATGGGATGTAATTATGATGATCAATTTTGATCGTTTAGAATAATATTATATTTGACATGCTAATGAATTCATGTATTTTTTTTGTTTTATTTTCAGAGAATAAATCTATCACTACATAAATTTGACGAACTGGATTGTCTTATCAAGGGGATCCATTACATCGATAGACATTATCCTGTAGAATGTTACTACTGGAAAGATGCTGACTGTGATAATTTAGAAGCTGCTGAAAAAGTTCCATATGATTTCCATGAACCCTATCCTTATATAGTTGTAAACATTGGCTCTGGAGTCAGTATGCTGAGTGTACGTGGACCATTGGAGTATCGTAGGGTCTGGGGAACAAGGTAGGTAATGGCTCTGGAGTCAGTTACTCAATATGCTGAGTGTACGAGGACCTTTGGAGTATCGTAGGGTCTGGGGAACAAGGTAGGTAATGGCTCTGGAGTCAGTATGCTGAGTGTACGAGGACCATTAGAGTATCGTAGGGTCTGGGGAACAAGGTATGTAATGGCTCTGGAGTCAGTTACTCAATATGCTGAGTGTACGAGGACCATTGGAGTATCGTAGGGTCTGGGGAACAAGGTAGGTAATGGCTCTGGAGTCAGTTACTCAATATGCTGAGTGTACGAGGACCATTGGAGTATCGTAGAGTCTGGGGAACAAGGTAGGTAATGGCTCTGGAGTCAGTATTCTGAGTGTACGGGGACCATTGGAGTATCCTAGGGTCTGGGGAACAAGGTAGGTAATGGCTCTGGAGTCATTTACTCAGTATGCTGAGTGTACGAGGACCTTTGGAGTATCGTAGGGTCTGGGGAACAAGGTATGTAATGACTCTGGAGTCAGTATGCTGAGTGTACATGGACCATTGGAGTATTGTAGGGTCTGGGGAACAAGGTATGTAATGACTCTGGAGTCAGTATGCTGAGTGTACGTGGACCATTGGAGTATTGTAGGGTCTGGGGAACAAGGTATGTAATGACTCTGGAGTCAGTATGCTGAGTGTACGGGGACCTTTGGAGTATCGTAGGGTCTGGGGAACAAGGTAGGTAATGGCTCTGGAGTCAGTATTCTGAGTGTAAGAGGACCATTGGAGTATCGTAGGGTCTGGGGAACAAGGTAGGTAATGGCTCTGGAGTCAGTATGCTGAGTGTACGAGGACCTTTGGAGTATCGTAGGGTCTGGGGAACAAGGTAGGTAATGGCTCTGGAGTCAGTATTCTGAGTGTACGTGGACCATTGGAGTATCATAGGGTCTGGGGAACAAGGTAGGTAATGGCTCTGGAGTCAGTATGCTGAGTGTACGAGGACCATTGGAGTATCGTAGGGTCTGGGGAACAAGGTAGGTAATGACTCTGGAGTCAGTATGCTGATTGTACGAGGACCATTGGAGTATCGTAGGGTCTGGGGAACAAGGTATGTAATTGATTGGTCAAGAGATACAGTGTTTGCAAAGGTTTATTCAGCATTTCTTGTCATTCTTCCAAGAAATCTAATATATACTACCGGAGCAAACAAATTTAAAACCAATTATTTGGTCCAATAATATTTGTGAGGTATGGTATTAGAAAAATGCTCTTTTATATAGTGTCGTTCGCGAACCAAATGCCCTTCTATATAGTGTCGTTCGCGAATAAAATTGCCCTTTTTGGGAGCAGCACCCTGCCTTGACAAAATCCTAGCTAGAACACTGAATATATATCTTGATATTTTACCACACCATACCATAGTTTCTACTGGACTCTGCCAAATATCTAATGGACTTTGGTATGACAAGAGGCACAAAAAAAAACTTGTAAAGATATAAGCTTAAAGCATTGTCACACAGGAAGTCCTTGTAAAACCAAAATAATGAAACTTTATTAAGTGTTGTCATAGTCATACCCTCTTGTTTTTTTCCACCTGCAAATAAAAATTAGGGGTACATGTATTAAGAAATCACTCTGTCTCGCTATCTATCTGTTCACATGTCTCATACATGTAAGCATAACTCCTAATTAACTACTTGATGGAGTTATTTGAAACTTAAATTTGCTTAAAGGAAGAACATCATGTGTTTATGTGAATGAAAAAAATCCTTGCTCAGTAATATCATTCAGGAAATACATTCCTGTACATTTACATGTCAAGTCAAGAACATACAGCATCTGCAGTTATTTAAGTCCAGATATTTTGCTCTGTATTAGTTTAGGTGGTGGAACATTCCTAGGATTGTGTTGTTTACTGACTGGTTGTGATACTTTTGAAGAAGCCATAGGACTGGCAGCCAAAGGGGACTCCCATAAAGTAGATAAGCTGGTCAAAGATATATATGGTGGAGACTATAGTAGGTTTAACCTGAAAGGCAATAATGTAGCTAGCAGGTTGGTATTCAAATTTGCAAGTTAATTGCTCCGTCCCTTATAAAACTATCTTGGATGTTATAATCAAAATTAAATTCAACTTAGTTCCAGACAACAAATTGCTACACCTGAGTGTGTTTTGATTATTCAAGACTCATCAGAGGCTCTCTACCCAAAAGATTGAAAATGCAAATTTAGTGTTTTATCTAATCTTATGAATGAAATAGAAACAGAATGAAAACTTAGAAAGATAAATTTTAAAGCTTTTGGCTCCAGAAAAAGCTCATATACACGAAACACTGGCCAATTATTATAAAGAAATGTGAAGAAAAAAAATTGTTCTTAAATATCCCGTAAAGATTTACAATATTACTATTGCAAAATGTTTATGGAAGCTTGGAACAAAATTAACATTTTTAAGCAATCCAAAGCAAAATAAGGTAGCTGCATTATATACATTCAAGAGTTTCCAGAAAGAATTTTGATCAAAATTTAGTTTACTTTCTACCATTCTTCTTAATTGTTTTATTTTCAATTGGGTTCATTTCTAATAAAATTGGTAAATAAAGGGTAATAACAACAATACTGAACTTGTAGGACCAATCTCAAAAGGCCATTAGAAAAAATCAAGGAAGACATACAAAAACATAGCATTAAGCTCTGGTATTTTCTAGTTACCTTCAAAATTGCTGGGGACAATGGTACATGAAAAAAATGATTTTTAGTAAGTAAACGGTTCTACGTTGGCAATTTTGTTAAAGTTAATTTAACATTAAAAATTAACGTTAAATTAGTGTTAATCTAGCTTTGATTGTTAATTTGACGTCACATTATTTGACCGAAAAATTAACGTTGAAAGTTAAAAATAAACACTAAATTCATGTTAATGTTTAACATTAAATTGACATTTAATATGTTAACGTTAACCTAACGTTAATTTAACATTAAATTAATGTTGAATTAGTGTTAATCGAGCTTAATGTTAATTAAACGTTAAGACACACTGCATGTGTATATAAATATATTGTATTTTTACTTACAGTTTTGGACAAATGAATATAGCAGAAAAACGTGACCAAGCAACAAAGAGTGATCTAGCAAGGTCCACCTTAGTCACAATTACTAATAATATAGCCTCTATAGCCAGGATGGTAGCCACAACAGAGGTAAGAGTTATTTCCCTTTGAAAGTTTTAGTCACAATAACTAATAATATAGCCTCTATAGCCAGGATTGTAGCCACAACAGAGGTAAGAGTTATTTCCCTTTAGTCACAATTACTAATAATTTAGCTTCTATAGCCAGGATGGTAGCCACAACAGAGGTGAGAGTTATTTCCCTTAAGTCACAATAACTAATAATTTAGCCTCTATAGCCAGGATGGTAGCCACAACAGAGGTAAGAGTTATTTCCCTTTAGTCACAACTAATAATATAGCCTCTATAGCCAGGATGGTAGCCACAACAGAGGTAAGAGTTATTTCCCTTTAGTCACAACTAATAATTTAGCCTCTATAGCCAGGATGGTAGCCACAACGGAGGTAAGAGTTATTTCCCTTTAGTCACAACTAATAATATAGCCTCTATAGCCAGGATGGTAGCCACAACAGAGGTAAGAGTTTTTTCCTTTAAAAGTTTTAACAAAGTCCATCTTTGACTATTGTCATCAATGTACATGTGAAGAAATGTGTGATCTTTCAAAATTATTCAACTGTCTTTCAATCTTTCTATAAGTTAAGGTGTTTAGCTTTTTTTGTGTTTAAAGGTCAAATGACTTAAACAGCAGAAAGACTTCATAATTATCTAGATCACCAACTTCAATGTTTGGTGATTGCAGGAAAAAATATGAGAAAGGCCATAATGTCTCGTTTACATAGTCTTGTTTTTAGTTAAATTGCGATTATTTTCAATAGACGATAAAGAGATGTGGAATAAGTGTACACGACACAACCAACATTAAAGAAACGGCAATTTAAAAAATCACAATGGAAAACAGCCAGCAGTCTTCAACATGACCAGAGGTCACTGCTCGCCGTCTTGCATTGGCTACAATACATAAGATTCAAACAAATCCCTAGAATATCAAAGAAAGACCCATTTCTGGACATAAAACAAAAAAACAGATAGTAGACAAGGACAAACAAAAGCTTTGACAAGGATTCCTGGCTTAGGACAGGCACATATAAAATGTGGCAGGGTTAAACTAGTTTTTTGGGCCCAACCTTCCCCCTATTGTTTATCTTGTACAAAGCACAAAAATAACACACTTTAATAATCAAATCGATAAAAGTTCAATTCACCAAGAGAGAACCTGAGACAAGAGTACTATACGAGAACAACGAAACGTAAAGGACTCCCTTGAGAACGCTTGCAGTACTGACAGCTAGCTAAGAAGCATTTATCGATTGATGTAAAAAAATCAAACATATCGATTCTAAATCCAACATAACACTTCTGCAAACAACAAATGATTTAGTATTATATCATCATACAAAACCGACATATTTGATCGCTGTCATGCTTCGAAACAATACAATAGTAAAAAAGTAAAAGATTAATGTTTTAGAGTTACTTTCAAATTATCAATATTTCTACCAAAAAACACCAAATTTAAAGATTTTACTATACCTTCCAAATTGTATCCTTTCTTTATTAAGTTTTTAAGCCAAATTACCATGTCAAGAGGATTGTTTTTGAATTTACGTGCCTTATAAAGCACATTTCCATAAAATTCGGGATGTGATATTCCTTTTACAATAAAAAAACGACGTGTACAGTTAAATTTTTCAATAAGATAACCATATTTATGAACGAATTTAGTAAAAGATTTGACTAATTTGTGGTATTGATAACCTTGTTTTAGCAATTTTTCTGTAATGAAATGGTTTTTGTCATTAAAATCAGAAACACCACTGCAAATATCTGATTATAAGTACTGTACAAGTGTTTTTTCCTCGAGGTATAATTTTTGCTATATTTGTTTGTGGTACACATATAAACACAAAAATTAGTCATATAAAGAGATACGTCTTTATAATAACAGGAGAAATTACACTACAAGAAAGTTAAACCATCATTCTTCAAGAAAACAGGAAATTTTCCCCTGTAGACTATTAAGAAACACTTACATGGTATGTTCTAAATGTAGAAAAGCAACATTTATAATAATGTATTAATCAATTGCAATAAACATCATAAGTTTACTTAGTTGAATACTATTTTGTAAAAGTAAAAATCCAGGTTATAAAATGATGAGGCCAGGTTATGGACAAAAGAGGAACACATTTAATATATGGTATTCTCAGCAACTATTTATCACAGCATCTTTATATTTGGTATGCAGCATCAGCTTGGGGTCCTTTATCATGATTTTTATTTTAATTAAGATATGTGACTTATCTACCATGTCTACTTCTTGTCAAAGAAATCTGGCTATTGATATCATTTGAAAATATTTTTCTTTTTGTTTTAGAAAATAGACAAAGTAGTATTTGTAGGAAATTTCCTAAGAGTAAACACTATATCAATGAAGCTATTAGCCTATGCTATGGAATATTGGTCTGATGGTGCTTTGAAAGCTCTATTTTTAGAACATGAGGTAGGTTTATGTACCTTAGTAAAATACTGGATTTTTTTTCAAACTTTATATAAATCATAATGCAAAGAACAAGAAAAAAATGTTCAGGATAATGTTAACAATGAATGCCATAAAATGTTTAATTCCCTTCTGCAAAGAAATTTAAGGAATTGATATAACTATGCACTATTTATTATACTGAAATTGTTGCTGTAATAAAACTTTTTGTTATTGGTATGGTTTCTAAAACTTTTACCTAATATAAAATACATAATTTTGGTTACTTTATAATGAAGGAAAAACATTGGTAAATTAATGAACTTTTAGACATTTTTATGGCCCGACCACGTATGTGGATCGGACATATAGTTTTACCCTTGTCCGTCCGTCCGTCCGTACGTCCGTACGTCCGTACGTACGTCTGTCCGTAACACTTTGGTTAAGTTCTTGGTTAAGGTCCATTACTCGGATACTAGATGTTGGGGGTCAACGATATTTCACCACCAGATGGATCTTGGGTAGGGCTACACCACCCACTAGAAATTAGGTCACTGTGACCTATATTTTATGCATGAACGACTTCAGTTAAGTTCTTGGTTAAGGTCCATAACTTGGATACTAGATGTTGGGTGTCAATGATATTTCACTACTAGATGTGTCTTAGGTAAGGTGACACCACCCACTAGAAATTAGGTCACTGTGACCTATATTTTACGCATGAATGACTTCGGTTAAGTTCTTGGTTAAGGTCCATAACTTGGATACTAGATGTTGGGGGTCAATGATATTTCACTACTAGATGTGTCTTAGGTAAGGTGACACCACCCACTAAAAATTAGGTCACTGTGACCTATATTTTACGCATGAATGAACTTGGTTAAGTTCTTGGTTAAGGTCCATATCTCAGATACTACATGTTGATGGTCAATGGTATTTCACCACTAGATGTGTCTTGGGTAACATGACACCACCCAATAAAAATTAGGTCACTGTGATCTATATTTTATGCATGAACGACTTCGGTTAAGTTCTTGGTTAAGGTCCATAACTTGGGTACTAGATGTTGGGGGTCAATGATATTTCACCACTAGATGTGTCTTGGGTAAAGTGACACCATCCACTAGAAATGAGGTCACTGTGACCTATACATGTATTTTACGCATGAATGACTTTGGTTAAGTTCTTGGTTAAGGTCCATATCTTGAATAGTAGATGTTGGGGGTCAATAATATTTTACTTCTCGATGAGTCTTGGTACATGGCACCACCCATCAGAAATAAGGTCACAGCAACCTATATTTTACACATGAACACTTTTGATCAATTTCTTGGTAAAGGTCCATATCCAAGGTAATACACATTGAGGGTCAATGATATTTCAAGAACGGGAGGGCCATCCTGTGGCTCATAGACACATTATCTAGTCTCATAAATGTATCAACTTTGTAGGGTTACTTTGGGGCCATGGGTTGTATAATGGAGTATGTTTCTATGAGTCATGGATTTTAACGGAGTGTGTGACTAGGAACCATGCATTATAGTGGAGTATGTGTGTATGAATCTAAATTATGAACTTTGTGTTGTGACCATGAGTTATGGTTAGATGGAGTTTTGTCTCTAGATTCATTGAGTTGTGGTTTCTATAGAAGATATGTACTAAATTATAACTGTGATATGTATGTCTGGGGCCAACTTTGTGGTATTGTGTATTTAATGAGATTTCATTAGTATCAAAATGGTATTTTTTACTTTTTTATTAAGAATGGGGGTTTATAGCATGGTGTAAATGTTATAGTATTTTAAAATGATAGCTTGCAATCCTTTTATTTTCTTAAAGATCTAATTTTAATTGCTGAGAATTAATTACTGCAATAAATATTATTATTTAGTTAAATATATTCAGACTTAAACAATATTGCTAAAATGGTTCTAGAAAAAATATTTTTTGAATATAAAAAAAATATATCAATTTATTTTAAAGCTTTATTTTGGTTTACTTTACATAGCTGTAATTCAATATTCTTTAAAAAAAGTTACAATATAGGATATATCAATTTCAATTTTACCATTAATATATAGACATGGTTTTATGAGGGTTTGAACTTTTATGTACAGAATTTATTTATTTTGTTATTATTTATTTACTGGGGTATTCTTTTTATATTTTCAAGTATTCATTCTTAGTTAAATCTATTATGTTGAATGTGTGGTATGCAATGTATACTATGACAATGTAAAGTAATGGCTATTCCAGGAAACATGTATATGGGTGTTAAAAGATTTTTTTTTCACCGCAGACTCCTAAATTAATTGTTGGCATATTTTAATATATTACTGTGCATAGGTGCTCAAAAGACCACCAACCATAAAATATGATAAAGAATGCCTTTCAGTCAAATACAGTTTTGCCCTGGAAGAGTCCTTTAGTCAACATTCTTTTTCGAATTCACATTTTATGATATTGCTGTACAAATTGAAATGAACTTATTGTAAATACATGTATTTTATTAATTGAGGTTTTATATTATCTATTTGATTTGATAACTAAAAATTGTTTGGTCATAAGTTCAATCAAAAGAAACATCTTATTGTCATTTTCTTCAAATTTCATCATGCTGTACAAATCTTGTGTATCAAATTGAAAACTTCTTGGACAATTCACAAAATGCTATTAAAAAAATGAATAATAGTATTATATAATTACTAGACAAAGAGAATAGAATAAAACTTATAGTCCTTTAAACTCTTTATACCCAAGATCAATACAATACTTCCATGCATCACATAATTTCACTTTGATGTCCATGCAAAAATGGCTTCACTTTCAAACAGTAATATAGATGTAAATAAACAATTCTAGAAACCAGATAATGAATTGTTAGAAAAGTGTGGGATTTCTTATAAACATCTAATTTTTGGCAAGTACATCATGTTCATAGATTGTCTGTAAAAAATGTTATAAAGTATAAAAAGATGTGAAATATTTACCTGGGAAAATTTCATATTTTTGCAAGAAAAAAATAAGATATAATGGCAAATTTTGATAACATGATGTTAAGTCATATACCCTTATCATGATTTTAAACAGGACTAGGAATATTTCTGCAATAAAACAGAACAAGCAGTAAAAGGGCATATAGTGTTTAGGTCCTTTATTTCTGTCTGTCATAGGATAAACCATCAAGTTTAAGTTAGTTTTTCTTTTTAAAACACACGTTGGCTACCGCCATGCAATTTTATTGACATGATAATGCATCAATGTAAGAGTAAGGAAAAGTTATGCCCCTCCTCATTTATAAAAAAAATATAGCAATTTTTCTGCTTGACTCATTCTCTTGTGCTATGCCAAATACTTTTTGCTGAAAATTCTGTAGTTATTCATTTCATGTTAAAGAAATCGTATGAAATACATTGTTAATTAGAATAACTTGTAAATAGTCACTCTTTTATTTGTCCATGATCCAACCAAATGAAACATTTGGCTTGCAATACCATTTAATTAATTTGGCATTGATATATGAATGCAAACTCCTTACAGTTACATTTCCTGTCCCTAATGGTCCGTACACTAATCACTGCAACAGGCTTTCCGGGCTTCTTTTCAATGACCTCTTTTTGACCCCTACTCTCCAAATTAAAAACCATGAAAAGTACTCACATTTACCTAAATTGCATATTATGCAACCACATTGATTACTAAAATACTTCTACTTTAGCCTAATAGCCTAAATACTTCTACTTAACTTCACTTTAAAAAAGTGCATACTCATTGAAACCGGATTTACAATAAATTCAATTCTTTTTTCTAACAGAAAATTTGATGTTTTCATGGCGAACTATAGCAAAATTTTGAAGATTTATTCAAATATTTTTTTTATCAAGAATCTTGATGGAATTCAGACGAGCCTGCAGCAGTGGGATTATCCTGACCTATTTTTGTCGGGAAGGATAAGCCTACTGCGAAGGAGTTTTATATGGATGTCTTATTTCTAGCCCCTCAAATACCTGTAATTATATAACTAAGTGTATTTTAAAAATTCAATTTAAGTCTAATTTAGCACAAAAAAAATTTAAACTTCATTGTAGTATCATGAAAAAGTATTATTAATATACATGTGAGAATATCATTTTGTAGTAGTATATTTTTGATAAGAGTACAATTTGTGTATATGATTTAAAAATTTATTTGATGACTCTGACAATTTGATGACACTGACAAAAATCAAGGTGCTTTCAGAAATGCTTTAATTGTAATATATTTTTTAAAGTGCTAAAAATATGTATAAACAGACAAACTAATTAGATTTTTTTAAACATAATTATGTTAGAAAGTAGCATGGCATTGTATAGATAGTTTTATAGACTGTGTTAATTTTTATAACACAAATGTTCAAAAGTCTTAATAAATCTCAATTAAGAGGTGCACTTCTTTGCCCCTGATTCTTGAAGGTTATATGACTTTATTTAAAAGACTCCATTTAATTTTAACTGTTTCTGTACCTATTTGAATATTTTGCCAATACATTGATATTTTTATTTAGCAAATGGCCTCACTGTTTATTAATACCAAGCACAAATGATGAATTGATGGGTATTTTATATAAGTATTTGTTCAGTTTCTTTACTACCAAAGGACTAAAGCCATGAACCCTCATATTTGGCCCTAAATTGGGCCATTTTTTTCAAATTCATTTTGTTAGATAAGATTTTTGTGGCCAAGTAGTCTAGAATGATTACTTGTTACAAAACAAAATCATTTTTAAAGTTTTGTGTACTTGTGACGTTGTAATGACGTCATGAAGTGACACTAAAATTGAAAATATGCTAATTTTAGGTAAATTTCACAATTTTCCACCTGGTTTTTGGTGATAATGACAAGGGTGCAACCCCTCGCCCATAAATATTTTTGCTTAAATTTTATAAAAACATTATTTTCTTCATATTTCAACAAAAATTTCGATGGGCGAGGGTTGGCGCCACAGAAAATCACAAAATTGTGACTGAAAAACAAGCCATTTTGGCCAAAAAGTGAAAAATCCCTGATTTAGGCTATATTTGAAGGGTAAGGGTACTTGAAAATTCATTTATACACCATAATCAAATCTTTCCTCTTTTAACACAGACATCCAGCTATACATACACAAATTTTGGTGTAAAACAAACCAATTTTGATATTTGAGTATTAACAGGGCCAAATATGGGGGTTCGTGGCTCTAGTCGGATGTATGCAATTTGTTGACATTCTGCAATGATGACCCTCCATTACACAATTGTAGCGTTGACACTTTGCCTATAGCTAGAGTTCTGGTAAAACTGGTACAAATTGTTTCTCACTTAAAGTGTACCACTTTTTTTTCTGAACATGATGAAGAGCAGTGGATGGGTGGATTTTTTCCGTTTCTTAAATGTTGAAAAATGTCAACTCCAAACAGATGCAATCTAGCTTCCAAATTTTTTCAGGATTGGTGTGTTTAACCGCATGTTTTAATTGTAGTAAGACTTGTATCAAGTCAAGACGGTTGCAATAATAATTGTATTGTATTCTTTTGATTTTATTTAGTTTCTTAATAATGATCTGATTATATGATATATATTATATAAAGCTGAATGGTTAAAATTTAATTTTGTTTTAGTTTTAATATAATTTTTGTGATTTTTTTATTAGATTTGAAATTTATATTAACCAGATTCTCATTTAAACAGAAAATTGTTTGATTTTGATATAGTCATTTATGTGGTTCTTTAAAAAGCTGTTTTAATTTGTTATTGAAGAATGTGTAAGTATTATTTATTTTTAATAGGATTAACACTTAGTTTTGAAATCAATGTACAATGTGTTGCTATATATTTTTTTTTATCATTCATGATCAAAAATACACAAATATAATAATAATTTTCCAATTTAGTTTTTTTTTTTTTGCAATTTAATGAATGGTCTAATATATTTAAGTTGGACTATTGTTTTCCACAGGGTCTTTTTGTGTATGTTATCTTTGTTTTATATGTTTTTGTATGGTTTTAATTTGTTTACCATATTATATGACATAATTTCTATTATACATTATTCGTTTATAAATTATATTTAATATGTTCAGTTTTTTTATAGGATCACCAATTTTATTTCAGCATTTTATTGAATTGAAAAGTTGGTTTTAAAATTCAGGGTTATATTCTTTGTAGAAACAAAGTTTTTTAGGATTTTTTAATATTCACAATCATCCTGTAACAGTTTTCAACAAAAACCTTTATCCTTATATGGCAGAATTTTTGCATTAAAGATATACAAGTGTTAGAAAAATTATATACATCATTTGCGATTACTTCTAAAAGCCACAAGTTGTTACAATGTAAACTGTTAGCTTTTAATTTTAAAATGAAACAAACTAGTTTAAATGACACAATGAAAAATTCATATAACGTTTAGGTGCCTCATGTTAAGCAAATTCAATTTAGGAATTCTTCTTGAGGTGCCTTTATTGCTTTTCTACTTTTAGAATCTATATAAAGATAATTGAAAGTTTGCTATTTTTAGAATGCAGATGCTTTTAATTGAACAATTACCCCCTCTTTTTATTAGGCATTTTTTTATCTATCAATGTGTCAAAAATGAAAAAAAAATCTATAGTAGAATTCCAATATCCCATGAGGTACCTAAAAATGATACAAATTTTTCATTGTGTCAAATGACATATCCACCTAAAGTACTCATATTATTGAAATGTGCTTTACATAGAGAATTAATGGGTGACGGATTTTGAATCTACTGTAAACCAATTTATTTTCGGGAATAATATATTTCACGTTTTTGTGTCAGATCCCAATTTCGCAGCTTTTTATTTTCTTCTTATTAAAAATTATTGTTTAACTATTAAAATGAGTAGATTTATTATTGGGAATATTTGTTCCTCATGAAATTTCTGGAAATTAAAGGTTAATTAACAAAGGGTTTGCCAAATTGTATATTAATATGTATATGCAGCTATATATTTCTTAAACATCACATTTTTGATGTTGTTTTCATTTTTTTTCATTCAGTCATGAAAGTATACATGTAGATAAGAAAAAAGTGGGCATATTTTTAGGTAAATTCCATTGAACTAAACAGAAATAAAAATGTTAAAATCATTTTGACTATCTTTTACTCACCGAAAGCATACTGATTTTTAGATTAAAATAATTTTTTCTTCTCTTTATTATGTGGAGGAAGTACCTGCTCCTTAATTTCCAGTAATAGAAATTACAATGAATTTTCAATGCGCATTTCGTCGATTCGAGGCTTATTAGAAACACTCTACCCAAAAGAATGAAAATGCAAAAGCTGCAGGTATATGAATATGAAGAGCATATTTTTTTAAGCCTAACAATTTTTGTCTGGCCAAGCGAGACATATGTATTACTTTCCGGCGGTTGTGTCCTAAACTAATAACTCTTTTGTTATACCCCTTCACATATACCAGTGACGTTTTTCAAAATGTATAGTTTAACAAGTTCTTGCGGATTTTCTTCCAACCTCTTACGATCTATTTCAGAGTTGTCACGATTTTGTCAGTTGTGTGGCATTTTAACGAACTCCTATCCAGTGAGGATTCAAATTTTATTTTCGACGTGTTTACGGGCATGTTACGGTGTCTTTAAGAGTGAAATGCGATATTGAAAAGGATATCGTAACTAACTCGCAAACCACTCGTAAAAGAAGTCCTTTGCAAGGTCTTCCCGTATTAGTTATGGGTAAAGGCGAGCCATTTACATTCTCTACGAGTTCTTTACAATGTGTTTACGAGTTAAATGATGACATTGTTGCTTTTTCAATTCGTAAAACTTTCACGAGTTCTTACGATTTCACACAAGGTAGATAAACCTGTCTACGAGTAACAGAGAGTGCTTTACCAGTCTTTGGGATCGAATATGATTTGAAGACTCGTAAGAACTCGTAAGGAAATCTCGTAAATGTGAAGGGGGTATCAGAAATGTTGAAATGGATTACTTAAAAAATATACCTAGGCATCTAATATTAGGCAAACAGACACTAAGTCTTATGGTCTTCACAACTGTCACCATGTGATGTTACCCTGACCCTGTTTTCACTGTTTTACAACTCTGTAAACTTAGGTATTATTTTGGGCCTAAACTTCTTTGTTAGTTGTTAAATATCATCATTTTTGTGTGCCAGAAACTTTATATTGACTGTTAGACAGCTGAACTAGGGGTTGGTTGTACTAGCAATAGCACCACCTACACAGCTACAACACTGACAAAGTGGAAATTATTGACAATCACAAATCTGTCATTTCCTCCTTCGGCCTTTCTGTTGGTGCCAATTATGATGACATTCCATCACTGCATTGGATTCCTAAATTACATAAAGATCCATACAAACAGCGCTTCAATGCAGGGTTATCCAAATTTCCCACTTAACCTCTTTCAGTTCTGTTGACTTCAATACTTACATATCAACATCCGGTTGAGATAGACAGAAAATTTTAGCACCTGATTTTATCGTTTTATGACTTTTAACTGGTATCCTGCACCGTCTCAGCTGAGAATCCTGTATATACACAACCAACGCACCCACGGAACCAGTTTTTTACCACACGAACAGTGTTTTACGAACATTACACAAGTTTTACCGTCTGTCAAAATCTCCCGCCAAATCCATGTTTACATTTTACCGAGTGTTTTAGTTTGACATTTTATCTTTTATTGTACCCTTGTCGTTTTACATACCTCTTTTACCCTTCTACGAATACTGAGAAGCTGAGATTCGCCTGTATGAGCATGTCTGAACTACGTCGTAGTACTCGCAACCGCAATCCAAGGAACCTCTACACACCAACGAGGTCTATGCCCAGCAACAATACACCACCCACTGTCAAGACTACTGAGATGTCGTATACCCTAAATCTGCCCAAAGCCGCTGCCAAGAAGCAAGAAGCGACAAACAGGGACGATGTATATGTAGAGTATAAAGCACACAACCTCGTTATTATTCTCTCTGCAGCTGCGTACGAAGACTTTAAAGCAACACTCAAAGGATGTCTCATTGCACAGAAACTTAAATTTGAGCCATTCAACAAGAAGGACCAGGGCACACATTCTGGAGACGGAGGAAAGAGACCCGGATTGGTTACAGAGGAATCACTATCTGTTAAAGGGAGCGATGGCACACAGACCTACAGAATTAATTTATATCACACTAGCTGTAAAGTTGTAGTCAATGGTCATGGCCTTAACAAATTTATACAAGACTTGATGCCAAATATTATGTCAATTCTGATGTCACAGAATAAGGAGTACGCTTCCATTAACAAAGCCATCAGAGAAGCATGTGGTGCCTACCTTGATACTACACAACACAAGAAATCTAAAAAATCTACAGTAAATGTCAACATAGTAACCAAGCCAAATACAGCTCAAACTCCACCCATGGTGACCGATACATGTACCACCAACCATAGAATAGCGCTTCCGTCTGCGGCAGCCACAACCCAGGTTAGTCATACTAGCCCTGCTGATGTACAAGCAGTAACACACACCACCCACAGATTAGCGCTTCCTCCAGCCACAGACGTACATGTACAAGCAGGGACAGACACAGGGTCCAAAGGTGCCGACTGTCCGGTCTGCTTCAAATACTGTGACGACGACTCCTAGGCGGTGGAATGTACCGAATGTTTATATTGGTTTCACTACGACTGTCTCCAACTGTCACCAGCGGCAATAAAACTAATTGAAGACAATCAAACGTCACCATACAACTGCCCGTCATGCTCTTACAAGAACGAGATGATGTCTGAGGAGATGGAAATGAACAGAACTACAAATCTGGAATGGGATAGCAACACATGTGGGAAAGAAGAAGTCCAAACTATGCCTAAAATTATAGATGATGATATTACAATATTGAAAAGAGTAGTTAACGATAAACCGCAAGCAGCCATCACTACTAATACCACTAACGATCGGCCAGGTCTAAAAGGAAAAGTGGAAAACAAGAACTCAAGCAAACAGAAGAAACTTCAGACCCAAAGCAACGAAAAATCTACTCACGGTAGACAGGGCACTGTAAACCACGACTCACAGAGCCAACCTGCCTACCCATATGGGTCCACGAACACTGATACGACAGACAAACAGATTAAAATACTGGAGGCCAAACTATCAAAGACAGAAGTAGAATTAAACCAGACTAAGAAACAGCTTGGAACTGCAAAATCACTCGTTGCAAGGATGGAAAACAAGTGCAAAGAGCTGGAGGACACTAACCGCCTAATGAAAACAAGGCTCCTACTGAATGATAACATGGACAAAGAGAACGCTGTTAAACAGTCAACTGCTTCCAACTTTGCCAGCGACACTAACAACATTGAGCACATCAAGATCATGCTACAAGAGGAAAGAATCCGTCAACTAGAACTCGAAAACGTAAAAATCACCTGCCGAATCGATAACATGGAGAAATCCATACAACAACAGCAATACCCGAAAAAACAAACTCTACCTAGGCCATATAGAAGAAAACCCAAAGAAAAATCAGCTTCCAATGTACCACCTGCACAACTGAAGGTTCCTTCATATCCGCCAGTGGCCACATATCCTCTCATACCTGGACTTGCTCATCCACTTGCCAACGTTACACGCCAGATACAACAGGTACCACCGATCTTTAATCCTAGATTAGTACATACCAACATTCATACCACCAACGAGCCTGTCTTTACACAACAAGACACCCCCAACAGTACCAATACTACTCTGGAGGCTGATACACCAAAAGAAGCCGGTCTAAAGATTACTCACAGCCAGGATGACAATGACAATACACAAGTTATGTACACGCATACCACCCATGATTATACTAGGATGACCTCCATACAACCAGCAACAACATGTAACACTGATGACGGCAGTAGCCAGCCAGAGAAGACACCTACAAACGAGTCACCAATGGATAGAGCGAACACCCTACATACAACCACAGAGACTCTCGATCCAGCTAAACCAGACAAGCACCAACCCAACGACATGGAATTAGCTACTCCAAAAGTCTCACAGCAGTCTTTTTTAGAGAGAGGCCATCCAACCATCAAACCACCTTGGATAGCGATACCACCTCCAGCATATACACACCAACAACACATGCCACTCAATATGATACCCATGATGAACCAACCAATATACAGAATGTACCAACATCCAATAGTCGCCATGAACCACCAGCCACTAACACGGGCCCCTCGTCTCCATTAAACATTCTATCTTATAACATAGAGGGCTTTAGATCCAGCAAGCCATACCTACAGGAACTACAATCTAGATACGATATCATAATTATTCAGGAGCACTGGATGTATAACTTCGAGAAAGAGGAAATACAAGACTTTCTACCAAACTTCCTCTGCCACACCAAGTCAGTTGATGACGATGCTCCAATTACGCCTTACCAGCGCCCACGGAGAATGGGAGGGGTCTCAATATGCTACAGACAAAGCCTCAGTGACGTCATAGAAGCAAAACCTGACGGATCTAACCGAACCGCAGTCATCATCATCAAGAGCTTACCAAAACCACTGGTCATCATCGGAGTATACTTACCGTGCAGAGGAGGATCGGAGGCTGATATACAGTATAGAGAATCACTCGACGTCCTTGCCGAACTACTCTACAAATATAAACCTACCAGCAACATCCTGATCATAGGGGACTTGAACGCCTCATTGACACGAGACGAACCAACAACGAGAGACAAGATCCTTAATGAGTTCATGAGGGAACACAACCTTCACAGTAGTGACGATGTCGAACAACTGCCTACATACTACCATCCCAGTGGTAAATATACGTCACAAATCGACTATGTAGTACAGACCGAGGCCAACATTGTGCACAGCTACAGAACCCTAGAACGTCAACCACTCAATACTTCACAACATGATCCTATATCATGTAAAACTTCCGTCCATCTCAATCGTAAGAAAGTGGGAAAACAACAATCAACAATAAGTAACCCCAGACCTAGAAAGATCAAGTGGGACAAGATCAACCACAGCTTGTATCAGAACCATATTGAGAATCAGCTAAAGGCTACATATATATGTACAGCCCCACACCACGACGAGGACACATACTCAATCAACATGTCAGTAAACATCCTGTGCGAAATACTAAGGGGAGCAGCAGAGGAATGTCTAGGACCTCAAAAAACACCAAAAGGCAACAAAAAGGTGCGACACTTTCCCGCAGAAGTGAAGGATGCTTGCAGAGTCAGTAAGGAGATGTACTGGGTATGGAAATCTGCTGGGAAACCTAAGTCTCCAGACAGTGAAGAATACTCTAACATGAGAACCGCAAAGAAACACCTCAGAAGACAGCAGAGACAGCAGGAAGCTAACTTACGAACCGAGAAGTACGAAAATCTGATGAAGGCTCACGAAGGCGTTCAAACTGTATTCTACAAGCTTATAGCAGAACATAGACGTGACCCACACACGACTACTAGCCATCTTATAGTTGACGACCAGTGCCTATATACAACCGAACAAATTAGAGAAGGGTGGGCAAGGTACTTCAAACAACTTGGAACTCCAGATCCAGTTGACCCAGAAAACTCATATTACCACCATGAAGTGGAGTTAGATGCCCTTATCATTGAGGAGATATGCAACGGTAACAAAGGAAGCTTCAAACCGTTCACAGAAACTGAAGTTGAGAAAACAATACTCTCACTACGCAATGGTAAAGCACCAGACCATGATGGCATATCCACAGAACACCTCAAGTACGGCGGCGATCTAACCATACATGTCCTCACTACAATCATCAATAATATGTTTGAAAATGGGCAGCTCCCAGAAACATTCAAGACGGGCACAGTAACACCTATACACAAGGGCAAAGGAAAACCAGTCAGCGACCCAAACTCTTACAGAAAGATCACTGTGTCCAGTACCATATCAAAAGTCATCGAGAAACTTCTACTACTAAGGAGCGAGGACATAATCCTGAAACAACAGAGCCAACTACAAAGAGGTTTCACCAGAGGGGTGTCCCAGTCTAGCGCGGCTTTAATCCTGACTGAAATCATCGCAGAGGCAAACGACAATAAAACACCACTCTACATGGGGTTCCTAGATGCACAAAAGGCTTTTGACAAAGTTTGGCACCTTTCAATGCTGCGCAAAGTCTTCCTGTGTGGAATTGAGGGCAACGAATGGACTATCATCAGAGAGCTGTACAGAGACCTGAACTCAAAAGTTAAATGGGACAACACACTATCATCAACTTTCGAAGAGCAACAGGGAGTTCGCCAAGGAGGAGTTCTATCCCCATCCTGCTACAAAGTATTCATCAACCCACTGCTGAAACTATACGAGTCACACCAGCTAGGTTGTCACATTGGCTCCATCTACTGCGGTACACCAACAGTTGCAGACGACATCACCCTTGCCTCCTTCGACAAAGACGAGTTGCAGACAATGTTAGACATACAGGGATACTATACCACGTCTGAACAGTACAAGATCAGCGAGACGAAATCTCAAATCCTCTCCATCAATACCAACCTGGATACTGTAACTGAGCACACGATGAATGGCACTACCATACCCTCAGCCTCACATACCACACACCTAGGAATTTCCAGGGACAACAGCTCGAAACACAACACCGGAACAGTAGCCCAAGACAGAATATGCTCATCTCGGAAAGCACTGTACGCAATGATGGGATCCGGGCTACACGGAGCCAACGGAATTAACCCAGGAGTATCGCTACATCTGATACGAGTATACATCACCCCTCGCCTTGTCTACGGTCTTGACGTCATAAGGCTCACCACGAAAGACATGGCCCTGCTGAACACCTACCATAAGAAGCTGTTGAAGCAGATACAACATCTCCCGGACAAGGCCTCAGATGCTGCATCATATCTTTTACTGGGGGAAATTCCTGTGGAGGCCGAAATCCACAAACGCTGCCTGACCATGTTCGGGGCGGTATGTAGAGACCACGACTCAGTTCTAAATCAACTTGCCTGGCGCCAACTAGCCACAAAGAAAACATCATCACACAGCTGGTTCATCCATGTCACCTCACTGCTAGAGAAATACAGCCTACCAAATCCACACGATCTATTGGAGACACCACCTGGCGAACACACTTGGAAAGCTACTGTATATAAAGCTATCAACAGCTACTGGGAAAAGAAACTGAAAGACAATGCTAGATCGAAATCTTCCCTTAAGTATGTCAACATCGACAAACTTGCTGTAGGCAAAGTACATGGAGTATGGAAAACAGCTGGAACGGAGAAGATGGCAGTTACCAAAGCTAGCATCAAATGTAGACTCCTTACAGGCAGCTACATCCTGCAGTCTAACAAACACCGCTTCAACCAGTTCGAGGTCAACCCAACCTGTGTCCTATGTAAAGAGGGAGCAGAAACAAGATGTCACTTCCTGGTCGAATGCACCGCACTGCAAGACGTACGATCTCCATTTATTCAGGCCATGAAAAGTTTCCCAGAACTGAACTCAGAACTCCAATGGAATGATATGGAAAACTTCACCGCATGTTTCCTAGACAGTGAGAACACCACCCTATCTCCACAAGGAAAGGTCCAGCTGGATACCATCACAAGAGGGATGTGCTTCAGACTTCACACCACCAGAAGTTCCTTACTGAAGGCCATCAACGACAACGGTGACTGACAGTGCTCAAACAGGCGACTCCCAGTATATCTCAGTATTTATCTATTTTTTTCTTTGTATGTGTAATGTACGTTGCACAGTTCTCCAGTTAGTGGAGGAATCTACAACACAACAACAACAACAACTACGGCAATAAAATCCGGCTACAACATGTACAAGATATATTACGATTGTTGTTACTAGTACTCTAGAAATAGTTTCAAACAACTATGGATCCTGACGAATTCGAAAGAGCTTTAGATATTCTTAACTCTTAATCAGTTTCATCTTGCATTGTAACAACACCAACACTTTCAATTTCTCCACACTTTACACTTTAAATCCACATGAACAACTGAAATCACGACTGGCACAACTGATTAAACGCAATTTGAAATAAAAAGAATGGAAACGCAGCCTCAACTTTCTGGTAGTCGATTACACTATGTCTTAATGTGCCATCAATGAGTCTAAGAAAAAGAACAAATATACAGAAGCCAAAATAATCGACATGATAAATTTTCTTATCGACAACATATTTGTTCAGTTTGGTGGACGTGTTATTTAACAAACAATGGGGATTTCATTTGGCTCTCTCTTTTAACCTCGCATTCCGTTATATTGCGTTATATTGATGGCGTCCTTTCACTGCACAATTCTCTATTTCGGGTGACTTTCTACATCTCATATATCCTTAAGAACTTGACATAAAAGACAAAACTTATTCTAGGAAGTCTGCTTCAGCTCGAAATAGATTCACCAGGAAAACAAAGCTCTAGCAAAAACGTGATGACTTACTTTCAAATTGTCAACATTCCCTTCTTGTGTACCGAGAAAATCAAAACTATTTAATTATCCAGTTGTGTAGCAACATTCCGTCCGCTCCAACTTATGAAGTTTACATATTATAATTGATTCGTTAATCCATCGATTTCCTTGGTAGAGCGTCACGTTTGACACAAAAACTACAAGGTTATATTGCTCCTCAGTTGCTGTCGTCACTCAAAAAATTTTACGGAAGACATCATGCACTCATAGTATATTTGATACAGGAACACTGTGGTCATATTCTTTTGAACTGTGACAGTGCCATGTGACCTTGACCCCATTTTCAAGCTTAGCAACTCTGTGAAATGGGGTCTTCTTTTAGGGTAAAGCTTTTTTGGTCAGACATTTTTTTTTGGAAAATGAATAACTAGAAGTCTAATTCCTAGGCATCTGATATTCAGTAGGTAAATACACAATGGTTAAAATGTTTAATGCCTTTGTCACCATGGCGTTTGACCCCTTATAGGGGTTATGGCCAGTTGATGGTACAAAATAGTATTTAATCATGTTTTTGCCTTGTAAAATGAAAACTATTGCAGATAGAGAAAAGCTTGTTGCTTGCTTTAACCTTTAGCTCATTGAACTCTACAAAAGTCTACCTGGGTCGAAGCTGTCAGTCCCCTTTATAGGAGTTTTAGCCCTTTAAAGTTCAAAATTGGCTTTTGTAGCTCACCTGACCCGTCCGTCGTCCGTAAACCTTTAAAAATGTTAACACCTCTGACACCATAAGTCCAATTGCAACCAAAATTGGTATGGTTGTTCATTAACATTCGATGCTAAGAACTGATGTGGGGATATTTTTTTTCGTCGTAAAACATAGCTACAGTGGCTAAAAATAGAACATAGGACTACAAACGGCTACAGATATCAACATTCTGGCTTGGTTGAATTGATCAACATGTCAAGATATTCTTACCCTGAAATTTTGAAGAAAATCCAACAACTCATGTAGGTGTTATTGCCCTTTTTGTGAATTTTTTTTGCAAATTTTTCACCTGTTTATCACAATATCTTAAAAAAACTACAAGATATTTGAGAAATTTAAATTGCATATTGTTAAGCGCATCAAGATCTACAAAATATGTAATAGGATCAACATTGTAAGACCTTTCCTTTTAGGAGTTATTCACCTTAGAACGAACGTCAAAATTGGGCTTTTATACAGTATTTCCTCATTACATTGAAAACGTTATTACTCCTCTGACACTTTAAGCACACTTGGAACCAAACCTAGTACATGTATAATTGTCTCGCCTGCGACGAATAGTCGCGGAAGACGAGACATATGTATAACTTTCCGGCGGCGGCGGTGTCGTAAACTTTTTTGTAAGGATGTCTTACAGGATCACACGTGATCCTGACCCCATTTTCACGCTTCTGTGACTCTGTGAACTTAGGTATTTTTTCAGGCCGAAAACTTTTTTGTAAGACTTTTGTGGACGCTGTTTTGCTGGAAAAGTATAATAGCTAGGCATCTGATATTTGGTATACAGACAGTTCAGGTTATGGTTGATGCAACTATTACCATGTCAAGTGACTCTGACACCATTTGCACGCTCTAGTGACTCTGTGAAAAGAACAAGAACTTTTTGTAAGACTTTTGTGGACGATGAATTGCTGGAAAAGTATAATAGCTAGGCATCTGATATTGGCTACACAGACAGTTAAGGTTATGGTTTACGCGCAACCGTCACCATGCTATGTGACCATGACCCCATTTTTAAGCTCCAGTGACTCTGTGAAATGAGGTCTTTTTCAGGTCGTAAACTTTTTTTGTTATACTTGTGTGGACAATGAATTGCTTGAAAAGTATAATAGCTAAGCATCTGATATTATGTATCCATACACTTTTTGTGTATCAAGAAACGAAAGCTTAGTTGACTTAAGTGATTGTGCGGGTAGGCGAGACATACTTTTAGTGGCCACACTTGTTCTTTATTGGCATCAGGTGTATAGAACTAATGTGGGGATGTTTGATTGGTTGTAAAACACGGCCGCTGTGGCTAAAATTAGAACATAGGATAAAATTGCTGTTTTTGCAAATAACTCAAAAACGGTGACAGATTTTGAAATTCTGAGAGAGCATAGAAGCGACCAGCACCTTAAGATCTACCAGCCCTGAACTTTTTAAGAAGATCCAACAACCCATGTAGGAGTTATTCCCCTTTTTGTGGATTTTTTTGCAAATTTTGCACATTTTAAGCTCCATATCTTAAAAATTATATGAAATATATGATGAATTTGAAATTGCACATCATGATCTACAAAATATGCACAAGGGTCAACTTTGTAGGACGTTTCCCCTTACAAATTTTCACAGCATTTCCTAATTACGTTAACTTTAACTTGTCTGACACCATCAGTTAAAATGAAACCAAAGGACAGGAGTAGAGCCACGAATGCCTCAAATCGGCCCGGTATTTTTACAAATTTATAAACTACTTCAATTCTTCGTAAATTTATCCAAAAAGAGTTAAGGCATATCTGAACTTTTCATATATGTAAGATTTAACAAAATATCTACATCACAGGTCTAGCCTTGGCATTTCAAACACGCCATAAATTATACAATATTTGCCACATTCGTCGACCATCGTAGTTTTTTGATAATCATTTTATAACATAAAAATACACATTTCTATCACAAAATAATTTTGGTCGACTGGTGTGGCCATTTTCGTTTTCACCGATTTATACATGAAAATCAATGAAAAATGTCAAAAAACGAGATTTGGTATAAAATAGACTGATTTTTAGCTCACTGTCCTCCTTGTTGATAAACAATTTAACCAAAAGATATTGCAATTTATAAAATATGAAGTCTAATGAACATCAAGGGAGCAATAACAAAGAAGTACATCAAAGTTGAATTTTTGGGACGATTTGGGGCCTTCTTGGCTCTTCTCCTTTGGTATATTTGTTAGCATTTTATGTAAAGAACTGATGTGGGGATTTTTGATTGGTTGTAAAACATGGCCACTGTGGCTTAAACTAGAACATAGGGGTAAATTGCTGTTTTCTTGCTTATAACTCAAAAATGGTGGCAGATTCTTAAATTCTGATAGAAATCAAAAGTGAAGAAGATTCAACAACCCATGAAAGAGTAATTGCCCTGAAATTTTTGCAAATTTTACCAATTTTGCACTTAAAAAATGTATTGATATAGCTTATAAAAATAAAGCTTAATATCTTAAACACTATATGAGATATTTAAGAAATGTTAATTGCACATTGTCGACACAACATGATCTACAAAATATGAAATAAGGTCAACATTGTGATACTGTTCATTTAACGGGTTATTCTTCTTAGAATCTTGAAAGAAGAAAATGATTAATAGGTTTCAATTGCTTAAATATTACTGAATCATTAGTACATTAAGTGAAATCATATCGTCAGAGTACACCCTTATAACACTAATGACCCTTTCAATGTCAAATAGATCTGGCCTACTAGCCTATACTTCATGCAGAAAAGTCAGGTGATCGATTCAGGCTCCTTCGAGCCTCTTGTTAGCTCACCTGATCCGAATGAGCTTTTGTCATCGTCAGGCGTCCGTCTTCCGTCCGTCCTTCGATAACTTTTCTTCAAAGATCTTCTCTGAAATCACTGAAGGGATTGCTTTGAAACTTTGTACACTTGATCTTTAGTATGTCCTCTACCAAGTTTGTGAAATTTGTGCACGCTGACCAACCAACATGGCCGCCGTTACAAAAAAATAGAACAGGGGGTCAGACCATAGTTTTTAGCTTATAGCTCAAAAAGTGTAAGAGATAGAGAAAATCTGGAGCAACCCTTCATGTTCAGCATCAAAAGCTCTACAAAACTCTTCATTGAGTCAAAGTTGTGGGACGATTACTTATAGGAGCTATTTCCCCTTAATCGTCAAAATTGACCATTTGCACAGTTTTTGGAGTCTATCTTGAAAACTGTAAGTGCTAGAGGAATAGTTAATATTGCAAAATTGTTCAGCTCATTGAGATCTACAAAAAAGATTTCAGGGTCAAAATGGTCACACCAACCGTTTAAGAGTTATCCCCCTTTAACTGTTTTTTTCTATCAATTTTAACTGATTTTTAAAAATCTTCTCTGAAACCACTAAAGGGATGGCTTTCAAACATTGAACACTTGATCTTTAGTATGTTCTCTACCAATTTTGTGAAATTTGTTCACGCTGACCGACCAACATGAACCCCGTTACTAAAATAGAACAGGGGGGTCAGACCATAGTTTTTAGCTTATAGCTCAAAAAGTATAAGATAAAGGTAATAACAAAACGATCAATCTCATAATCCAGATAAAATGACATAAACGAATCAGTCATACCGGATAATTGGTGGATCGCAATGGTCCTGACTTGGTACAGGCATTTCAAACGAAATGGTGGGTTAAACCAGGTTTTATGGCGCCAAACCTCCCTCTTCCATTGCGATCTTCAAGTCCATAATATATATAGTTACATAGAATAGTGTGACACTGTAAAATTTGCTTAACCCATAATATATAGTTCCGTAAAATAGTGTTACACTTTAAAATTTTCTTGGAATTAGGTTTTATAAGTCGAACAGAATAAGACATGTAGGATATGAAAATTATATATATAAGAGATAGAGAAAATCTGAAGCAACATTCCATGTTCAGCATCAAAAGTTCTACGAAACTCTTCATTGAGTCAAAGTTGTGGGACGACTCCTTATAGGAGTTATTTCCCCTTAATCGTCAAAATTGACCCTTCATTGAGCAAAGTTGTGGGACGACTCCTTATAGGAGTTATTTCCCCTTAATCGTCAAAATTGACCATTTTCACAGTTTTTAGACGTTATCTTGAAAACTGTAAGTGCCTGAGGAAAAGTAAGCATTGCAAAATTGTTCAGCTCATTGAGATCTACAAAAATGATTTCAGGGTCAAAATCAACCTATTTAGAATTATCCCCCTTTACCGGTTTTCAATCAATTTTAACTTGTTTTTAGGCAGAGCCTTATAGAGACATATAGCTATCTGATTTTCGCGTTTTTTTTCTCGTCTAGACAAGGTAAATTGGTCAGCCAATATTCCTACCACAGGATCTATTCAACATTAATCGTGTATTTTCATTGTTTCAATGTATTTTAAATTGTATACAGATTGTTTAAAATAAAAGGTACATCTTTATACCCCACCATAAATGCATTATAAATGTGCACTACATATCGTATATCAATACACGTTAATATTTACTTTTAAAGCATTGTTTACCTTTGACCTTTGATCAAGTGGGCGGAGCCTTATTACAGATCTCTTAACAAATAAGCAAGAATGCGGAGCAAACAAAGAAAATTGATGTTCTATGTTTCAAGTTTATGCAACACAGATCATTCTTTATTTTAGTGCTTAGATTTAGCTCTGCCTTTTAACGCTTTAGCGCTTTGATTTTTTTTTTCAGATGAAAACCTTTGTAACTTTGTACTATTGATCTTAAGAATGTTTTCTATCCTAACTGGTTTCTTTTATCTTACTTACCAAGTACATGTAGACCATGTTGCCCACTAGGTAAGAGGCTTAAGCATAAGAGATCAGGTGAGCGATTCAGGCTCCTGGGAGCCTCTTGTTTTATGTTTTTGTCCTAAAGAATGAAAACTATTGCAGACAGAAAAAAGCTGTTGCTTGCTTAACCCTTCAGCTCTGACTTTAAGCTTTACAAAAGTCTATTGGATCGAAGTTGTCAGATGACCTCTTAAGGACCAGGTGAGCGATTCAGGCTCATGGGAGCCTCTTGTTTAATAACCAGGATACCTAGAACCACTATAGCTGATCCACAGATACTGCTTGTGAAAGCTTTATTCTCTCTCCTGACACATGACCTTGACCTCAATTTCATTCTTCAAGAACTCAAGGACTATAAGTAGTTCTTTAATGAATTTCAAGTTAGTGCCGACAGGCGAGACTTACTCAGTTTAGTAACCACACTTGTTAATTCAATCTTATTCTACAAGAACGCATGTTCAAATGAAATCTCATACACTTTTACATCATAATAAATACTAATTAAATATTTCATTTGAAAATAACTGGTTTATTGAAATAAATTCCAGGTGGGGCACATATGTCAGAAATACAATTATCAGCTTGTTCATTTAGATGCCAAACATGTTTTGAAGTTTTACTTTTATTTCATTATAGTATGCATTTTGTCAGTTTGGTGTGATTCATCAAACGAAGTGGTTTAGTTTTTATTTCTTTCTTGTCAATTTTTCAATTTCTTATATTGACGAGAATGATTCATTTGACACCGTCATAAACAGTAATGTATAGATTCACAATACATTATGGTTTGATATTTAAAATTTCATTAATGCTTTGAATTTAATTGGCAAAAGTTGTGTTTTTTTATGCTGGCGTCACACTGTCCCGATTTTGACATACGATGGACACACGAATGTAAAAATTTCAACTTCGTGCGAAGTTAGTCCCGAAGTTGCTAAAAATCAAAATCAAAGCCGAAGGATATACGACTAGAACAGATGGCTAAACGATTAGAAAAGTAGCAAATACGAATGGCTGCGAACCAATTACGAAGTTGATACGATGTTATTAAGATTAATCGAGAATTAGATTCGATGGAGAAACGAAGCTATACGATGGCTGTACGGCGTTGTGTTTAGCATACGACGGGTTTACGATGCATCCCGATGGGTATACGAAGCATGAAATGTAATAACACGATTTGCAATAAGATTATATAGTTTATTGTATATAGATTGTCCTTTGCTGCTTCCATAACAAGTTAAAACGAAGGCTCTTCAAATATACATCTGCTGTCCCGGATGTTGACCAATAAGAGCAGATCAGACATTTGATTTAAAGCTAACATGTAGAATGTGAAGATAGAACAGAAAAATGTGTTGTTGCTTTATCTTTATTTGTTCGTGCCTTGTGTGAGTTGAATCTGAAAACAGCAAGTATATGTTGTAACTATGTAGAAAAATTACACCAATGCATGCATTGTTATTGCAAATCGCGTTAAATAGGACAACCCGTTTTGCAATAAAGTGTTAATTGTAATACATGTACGCATTTTGCAATAAAATGATAGTTCAGTCTACAATTCGTCCGTTGCTCTTATTATTGGTATATATGGATAAAAGATAAAACTAGGGCTTTCTTAGTATACCCACGCTGCATGTCCATGATATCGACAAATAAGAGTGGATGCATGTAATATCTAAATGTAGAGACTGAAGATAGCAAAGAAAACTGATGTTACTTGATTTACTTTCAAAGCCTAAGAAAGTTACGCGAGAGCAACCCATTATAACACGAAAGTAACGCGTTACTATGGAACAGAAGCGTGTTATTTCGGGAGAAGTGATAAAACAAAGCGCGTTATATTAACTTTTAGATAACCAAAATAAGCCCAATGGGCTTTCGTACTCTTGGCATAAAGTTCAACAATTTTAGCTTTTGCGAACGATTCTTGAACAAAGCGTGTTCACCTTACAATACATAGTTCCTTACTGGTCCCATATCTTAAAGTCCAAAGGCCCCGTAAACATTTGCGGACCGGAACTTGATCTGAAACTCATCATGGTATACTTACATACCAAATATCTATATACATGTATAAGTGTTTTAAAAAAGTGCGGAGAACTTATTGTGACAATGAGAGGGCCGGGCCGCACAGACAAACTAACGGGCCGACGGAGTGCAAACCTAATGCCCCCTTCTGTTTTTGTCGGTAGGGGACTGATAAAAACTGAAGTAAGTTTACAATGTTTAAACCTAAAGTTTATTTCTTATATTGAAATTTAAGTACTAAAAGATGCCACCAAAGCCTGAAGGCGCGGAAGAGGGTAGCGATTGGCAGGAAAGAGCAGGACGAAAAAGAAAGCATCAGAATGTTTTAGATCATGACTGTCTTCGCCTTGTTTTGCCTGGAAAGCGCATTTATCCTGAAAAGCTGAAATATCGCAAATATAAAAAAGATGATCACAATTATAAAATTTAAGAATGTATCTAATTTATAGTACAAAGAAACGATGATCAAAAAATTAAATAGATGTCCGTCCTTTTATCTTCATCTTTCGTACATACACATATATACATTTGATTTAGTGAAAATTACGAAAATAAGTTATAGTTTATAGAAAAATAAAGTAAAACTTAAAAAGGAATGAACCATACGAGAAATGCATACTGTTGTATTTTTTTTTATTTAGAAATTATCTTTTTTCTTAACAGTGTCGTGTTTCCATCTCCATGCCATTACCCTGAGGTATTTAAATGGTCTATAATGATCCTTAAGACCACGGTCTTATTGGGTATCCGCACGCAAGTTTCTGTCCCCGAAACAAAATATCCCCGAAAATTTCAAAATGGATGAGATAGATAATATTTTACAAAAGAAGGTTAAAAAACAAAAGAAAAGAGCATTTGGGCACACAAAAAAAAAGATATACTCAACCAGGAGAGTTGCCTTATGACATCAGTACAAGAAAGAGGCAAAAGAGGGCTTTTTGTACGTGTATTTCAAATCATGATATTATAATACATTCATCCTATTCTTACACAACAAACCTTGCTTTTAACTGACATTTATTATCCAAGAGACCATGGATCCTCCTATCCCCAATAACAGGCCATGGTCTTATTTTCCATTTTCAGTAATTAGACCCTGGACCGACCCTCCCATTCCACCATAACAACACATGGTCTTATCTGACAGTTTATATCCATAAGACCATGGACCTTCCTATGCTATAATAGGCTCTGGACCATGGACCCTCTTAATTCCCATAACAGGCCATGGTCTTTTTCCCCCTTTTAAGTCATAAGGCCATGCATGGACCATGCTATTCCTCAATAACAACCCATGGTCTTATCTGACAGTTTATATCTAACCTTCCTATGCTATAATAGGCCATGGACCATGGACCCTCCTAATTTCCATAACAGGCAATGGTCTTATTTTCCATTTTCAGTCATAAGACCATAGACCCTCCTATCCCCCATAAAACACCATGGACCCTGTCTTGATCCCATAACAGGCCATGGTCTTATATAACCATTTCAGTCATAAGACCATGGACCTTCCTATCACCCATAACAGGCCATGGACCCTGTCTTGATCCCATAACAGGCCATGGTCTTATTTAACCATTTCAGTCATAAGACCATGGACCCTCCTATCACCCATAACAGGCCATGGACCATGGACCCTCCTTATTCCAATAACAGGCCAAGGTCTTATTCACACAATTTCAGTCATAAGACCATGGACCCTCCTATTCCCATATCAGGTCATGGATCATTCTAATTCCCATAACAGGCCATGGTCTTATTTATCCTTTTTCAGTCATAAGACCATTGACCCTCCTATCCCCATATTAGACCATGGACCATTCTAATTCCCATAACAGGTCATGGTCTTATTTTCCCATTTTCAGTCATAAGACCATGGACCCTCCTATTCCCCATAACAGGCCATGGACCCTCCCTTGATCCTATAACAGGCCATGGTCTTATTTACCTTTTTTCAGTCATAAGACCATGACCCTCCCATCCCCCATAACAGGCCATGGTCCATGGACCCTCCTTATTCCAATAACAGGCCAATGTCTTATTTTCCCATTTTCAGTCATAAGACCATGGACCCTCCTATTCCCCATAACAGGCCATGGACCCTCCCTTATTCCCATAATAGGCCAAGGTCTTATTTACCCATTTTCAGTCATAAGACCATTTACCCTCCTATCCCCCATAACAGGCCATTGTCTTATTAACCCATTTTCAGTCATAAGACCATGATCCCTCCTATCCCTCATAACAGGCAATGCACCATGGACCCTCCTTATCCCCATAACAGGCCATGGTCTTATTTATCCTTTTTCAGCCATAAGACCATTGACCCTCCTATCCCCCATAACAGGCCATTGTCTTATTTACCCATTTTCTGTCATAAGACCATGGTCCCTCTTGACTCCCATAACAGGCCATGGACCATGGACCCTCCTTATTCCCATAAATTTTCCCATTTTCAGTCATAAGGCCATGCATGAACCATGCTATTCCTCCATAACAACCCATGGTCTTATCTGACAGTTTATATCCATAAGACCATGGACCTTCCAATGCTATAATAGGCCATGGACCATGGACCCTCCTAATTCCCATTACAGGCAATGGTCTTATTTAACCATTTTCAGTCATAAACTGACTTTTATCATCTATTAGACCATGGACCCCTCTATTTCTCCATTACATGCCATGGTCTTATCTAAATCTTTTCATCCATGTAACCATGAACCCCTCTTCCTATTATAACATGTCATGGTCCTATTCAAATGCTACATCCATAAGACCATGTGTTACGCCACAAGACTATGAACCCCTCTATCACTCCATAATGTACCATGGTCTTATTTGACTGTTTATTTTTCTTCCATAAGACCAAAAGCCCCTCTATACTCTTATAAACATAATATGCCATGGTCTTCATTGACTGTTAATATTATCATCTACATGTATAAGACTCGACCCCTTTATTTCTCCATTTAGATGTCATGGTGTTATCCAACTTAGATCAACTATAAGACCATGGACCCCTCTATCCTCTTATAGCATATCATGGTCATATCTAACTGTTATCATTCATAAGACCATAGAGATTTCTATCACTCCATCATGACATTGTCTCATTTGAATGTTTAGCATCCATAAGAGCATGAATTCCTCCATCTATCCATAGCATGTCATATTCTTATCTTACTTAAGCTATTTGATCCCTTTGTTTATTCAAATCATGTTGTAATGGTTTTTAATGACTAGTGATCCATAAGAGCATGAATTGCTCTATCCATTTATGATATGCATTAATTTGTTGTTAATTGTCAAGATCAACATGATCAATTAGAACAGTAAATCTATTTTTTGCTTCTTTTGACAATTTTTGAGAAAATTTTACTGATCATTCTGATACAGGATCATACAGGATGATTATGAACTAAAACATGCAGCCGAAGAGTAAATAAAGGTATAAGATAGGATCCAACATAAAACATTAACGATGCAACCTATATAAAATGGCACAAATTTAAGCATCCACAATGGAAAACACCTTGCAGTCTTTAATGTGTCCAGTGGGATTAATTAATCTTCAACAAGCCTTTTTATTTAGCACCAATGGGTTGTATTTTGCAACTTTGTATAAATTTGTATAAATTATATATTATAATACACCTATTTATATTTAGATTTAAGTTGCCACGGCCTACTGTAAAAAGATGCCAGCCAAATTACCTTGATGTAACTAACAGTACTAGTGTATCCAGCAATACATATCATGTATAACGTACAGTCAAGAACAGTATACATAATGTTTCAGAGGTATATTATGATATTATTTGGAAATAAAACTACCAGATTTTAAGACATGCTAGATATGAGATTAATCACATTTGCCCTATCTTATCTTTAAATTTAAGTCCATTGCAAAAATTATGATGATTAATAAAATGATATTTGTTTATTGTTTCCTCTACCCTTACAAACATATTTTCTTTATATTTCTGTTTAGGTGTTTTACACATTCACAGTTTATTAGTGACTGATATGGAATCTTGGCTAGTTTATGTTTATACTTGTTTTTTTATATATTAAAATGTTTGCTTGATTCAGCCAATAACCATGCATTGATGAGATTAAAAAAATAAAAACAGATGGTATCAACAGAACACCATTATGAGAGACAAAATGAACTGTATTCTTTTCTTTAACATGTTTATTGAAATTTAAGAGGCAATAACAGTAATACATTACTTTAAGATTTAAATTTGAAATATTGAATGACAGCATGGACAATAAAAAAGCAACTATTTGAAATGAGCAAATCCTGAAAAGCTATGATGATCTACACAAAAAAATGATTATTATAATTGTCATAGAAACTGTTGCTTCATTTATTTTCGTTTTTAATTTTTGTGGTTTAGTGAAAATTCAGTTCGTGGATTCTTTAATTTGTGGAACTGAAGACTGCATTTATGTAAAACTTCCTTTTTGTGGGGTATCAATTTTCGTGGTTAAAGGCCAACCACGAAAACCATGAAAATTGATACCCCACAAATTATGAAACCACAGTACTTATTAAGTAATAGTAGGATAACCATATTATTTTTGTACCATAAAACAGTATTTTATTTGTCAGCATTTTCTCAATTTTCTGCATGTTATGTCTTATAATTACTTACAGATAATGTCGAAGACAAGACAAAAAGCTAATGAACTTTGGAGACCATTCATATAACAAAGACTAGAAGAAGATGATGACATTTCAATAATACACTACCCAGTAGATACAAAAGGCTATCTCCTTTTTAGCTCACCTGGACCAAAGGTCCATGTGAGCTATTGCCATCACTTGGCGTCCGTCGTCGTCCGTCGTCGTCGTCGTCGTCTGTCGTCGTCCGTCGTCGTCGTCGTTAACTTTTCTTTGAAAATCTTCTCCTCCGAAACTACTGAAGGGATTGCTTTGAAACTTTGCACACTTCATCTATGGGTAGTCCTCTACCAAGATTGCACAAATGGTGACCGCCGTCCAAACAACATGGCCGCCGTTACTAAAAATAGACCAGGGGGGTCAGACTACTGTTTTTGGCTTGTAAATCAAAAAGTATAAGAGATAGATGAAATCTGATGTCACGCTACTGCTTCAGCATTAAAAGCTCTACAAAAGTCTCCATTGAGTCGAAGTTGTCAGATGACCCCTTACAGGAGTTACAGCCCCTTAAAGGTGAAAAATAGCATTTTTTCATGTTTTTGGATTATAGAATGAAAACTATTGCAGATAGAGAAAAGTTGTTGCTTGCTTAAATGTTCAGCTCATTTAGCTCTACAAAAGTCTCCATAGGGTTGAAGTTGTCAGATGTTCCCTTACAGGGGTTACGGCCCCTAAATTACGTTTTTTCATGTTTTTGGCCTATGGAATGAAAACTATAGCAGATAGAGAGAAGCTATTGCTTGCTTAAATGTTCAGCTTATTTAGCTCTACAAAAGTCTCCATAGGGTCGAAGTTGTCAGATGTCCCCTTATAGGGGTTATGGCCCCTAAAATAACGTTTTTTCATGTTTTTGGCCTATGGAATGAAAACTATAGCAGATAGAGAGAAGCTATTGCTTGCTTAAATGTTCAGCTTATTTAGCTCTACAAAAGTCTCCATAGGGTCGAAGTTGTCAGATGTCCCCTTATAGGGGTTATGGCCCCTAAAATAACGTTTTTTCATGTTTTTGGCCTATGGAATGAAAACTATAGCAGATAGAGAGAAGCTATTGCTTGCTTAAATGTTCAGCTTATTTAGCTCTACAAAAGTCTCCATAGGGTCGAAGTTGTCAGATGTCCCCTTATAGGGGTTATGGCCCCTAAAATAACGTTTTTTCATGTTTTTGGCCTATGGAATGAAAACTATAGCAGATAGAGAGAAGCTATTGCTTGCTTAAATGTTCGGCTTATTTAGCTCTACAAAAGTCTCCATAGGGTCAAAGTTGTCAGATGTCCCCTTACAGGGGTTATTGCCCTTAAAATAACGTTTTTTCATGATTTGGGCCTACGACTACAGAATGAAAACTATAGTAGATAGAGAAAAGCTGTTACTTGCTTAAATGTTCAGCTCATTTAGCTCTAGAAAAGTCTTTATAGGGTCGACATCAAGACCAGGTGAGCGATTCAGGCTCCTGGGAGCCTCTTGTTAATTTACATTATATCTTTATGTAGAATTATAGACAATTTTTATACCAGTGTGATGCTACATGTATTTTATACAGATGATGGCAGTCAGACTCTTAATTAATATTGCAAGAAACAATTACAAAAACAGTTCATTACATTTACATTTTTCCCAGACATGACTGTTAACTCTTTAATCACTAATAAACAGTTAAATAGCAGGTTAATTTACAATGTTTTCCCCACATACATCAAGCAACTATTTTATACCAGGACATTTACTGAATGTTTTTAATACCCAGGCCTCATGACTGTAGATTCTTTAAACACTATGTAGCAATAGTTTTATACCAGGACAATTTTGAATGTTATATACCCACACATGACTGTAGATTCTTTAAACACTAAGCAACACTTAATACCAGGATAATTTTGAATGTTATATATCCTAACATGACTGTAAATTCTTTAAACACTAAGCAACAATTTTTAACGAGGACAATTTTGAATATTATATATCCTAACATGACTGTTAATTCTTTAAGCAGTAAGCAACAATTTTATACCAGGACAATTTTTAATATTATAAACCCTAACATGACTGTTAATTCTTTAAGCAGTAAGCTACAATTTTATACCAGGACAATTTTGAATATTATAAACCCTAACATGACTGTTAATTCTTTAAGCAGTAAGCTTCAATTTTATACCAGGACAATTTTGAATATTATAAACCCTAACATGACTGTTAATTCTTTAAACACTTAGCAACAATTTTATACCAGGATAATTTTGAATATTATATACCCTAGTATCACTGTTAATTCTTTAAACACTAAGCAACAATTTTATACCAGGCCATAATTTTGAATGGTATATACCCACACATATGACTGTAAATTCTTTAAACAGTAAGCAACAATTTTATACTAGGACAATTTTGAATATTATAAACCCTAACATGACTGTTAATTCTTTAAACACTAAGCAACAATTTTATACCAGGCCATAATTTTGAATGGTATATACCCACACATATGACTGTAAATTCTTTAAACAGTAAGCAACAATTTTATACCAGGATATTTTTGAATATTATATACCCTAGCATGACTGTAGATTCTTTAAACACTAAGTAAAATTTTTTAGGAAGACAATTTTGAATATTATATACCCTAACATGACTGTTAATTCTTTAAACACTAAGCAACAATTTTATACCAGGATAATTTTGAATATTATATACCCTAACTTGACTGTAAATTCTTTAAACACTAAGCAACAGTTTTATACCAGGACAATTTTGAATATTATAAACCCTAACATGACTGTAAATTCTTTTAACACTTAACAACAATTTTATACCAGGATAATTTTGAATATTATATACCCTAACATGACTGTAAATTCTTTAAACACTAAGCAACAATTTTATACCAGGATAATTTTGAATGTTATATACCCACACATATGACTGTAAATTCTTTCAACAGTAAGCAACAATTTTTTACGAAGACAATTTTGAATATTATATACCCTAACATGGCTGTAAATTCTTAAAACACTAAGCAACAATTTTATACCAGGACAATTTTGAATATTATAAACCCTAACATGACTGTAAATTCTTTTAACACTAAGTCACAATTTTATACCAGGATAATTTTGAATAATATATACCCACACATGGCTGTAAATTCTTTAAACAGTAAGTAACAATTTTATACTAGGACAATTTTGAATATTATATACCCTAACATGGCTGTAAATTCTTAAAACACTAAGTAACAGTTTTCTACCAGGATAATTTTGAATAATATATACCCACACATGGCTGTAAATTCTTTAAACTGTAAACAGTAAGTAACAATTTTATACCAGGATAATTTTGAATATTATATACCCTAACATGACTGTTAATTCTTCAAACACTTGGCAACAATTTTATACCAGGATAATTTTGAATATTATATACCCTAGCATGACTGTAAATACACTAAGCAACAATTTTATACCAGGATAATTTTGAATATTATATACCCTAACATGGCTGTAAATTCTTAAAACACTAAGTAACAGTTTTATACCAGGATAATTTTGAATAATATATACCCACACATGGCTGTAAATTCTTTAAACAGTAAGTAACAATTTTATACCAGGATAATTTTGAATATTATATACCCTAACATGACTGTTAATTCTTCAAACACTTAGCAACAATTTTATACCAGGATAATTTTGAATATTCTATACCCTAGCATGATTGTAAATTCTTTAAACAGGAGGCAGCAATTTTATACCAGGATAGTTTAGAATATTACATACCCTAACATGCCTGTAAATACACTAAGCAACAATGTTATACCAGGATAATTTTGAATATTATATATCCTAACATGACTGTTAATTCTTTAAGCAGTAAGCAACAGTTTTATACCAGGATAATTTTGAATATTATAAACCCTAACATGACTGTTAATTCTTTAAGCAGTAAGCAACAATTTTATACCAGGACAATTTTGAATAATATATACCCACACATGGCTGTAAATTCTTTAAACAGTAAGTAACAATTTTATACCAGGATAATTTTGAATATTATATACCCTAACATGACATTTTATTCTTTAAACACTTAGCAACAATTTTATACCAGGATAATTTTGAATATTATATACCCTAACATGACTTTTAATTCTTTAAACACTAAGTAGGAATTTTATACCAGGATAATTTTGAATATTATATACCTTAACATGACTGTAAATTCTTTAAACACTAAGCAACAATTTTATACCAGGATAATTTTGAATATTATATACCCTAGCATGATTGTAAATTCTTTAAACAGGAGGCAGCAATTTTATACCAGGATAGTTTAGAATATTACATACCCTAACATGCCTGTAAATACACTAAGCAACAATGTTATACCAGGATAATTTTGAATATTATATACCCTAACATGACTGTAAATTCTTTAAACACTAAGCAACAATTTTACACCAGGACAATTTTGAATATTATATATCCTAACATGACTGTTAATTCTTTAAGCAGTAAGCAACAATTTTATACCAGGATAATTTTGAATATTATAAACCCTAACATGACTGTTAATTCTTTAAGCAGTAAGCAACAATTTTATACCAGGACAATTTTGAATAATATATACCCACACATGGCTGTAAATTCTTTAAACAGTAAGTAACAATTTTATACCAGGATAATTTTGAATATTATATACCCTAACATGACATTTTATTCTTTAAACACTTAGCAACAATTTTATACCAGGATAGTTTTGAATATTATATACCCTAACATGACTTTTAATTCTTTAAACACTAAGTAGGAATTTTATACCAGGATAATTTTGAATATTATATACCTTAACATGACTGTAAATTCTTTAAACACTAAGCAACAATTTTATACCAGGATAATTTTGAATATTATATACCCTAACATAACTGTAAAATCTTAAAACACTAAGTAACAATTTTATACCAGGATAATTTTGAATATTATATACCCTAACATGACTGTTAATTCTTTCAATACAAAGCAACAATTTTATATCAAATAATACTTAAAAGTTTTATTACCTGACAAGACTAAAATTCCTTAAACTGTAAGAAACAATTTTGTAGCATGACAATACTATGATTGTTGGAGTTGTTTTATCCAAATATGTCTGTAGACTTTTAAAAACCAATAAAGTTATTTTCCAGTTTGATACTGATTTTATTACTGACCATGCATCTTAAAACCTCATTACACATAGCCATGTAAGCAAAATTTTATACCCTTGCAAATAAGTCTTGGGCGTATAAAGGATACACCATGTCTGTCTGTCTTTCTGTTCACATTCCCTGTAAGCCCAACTCCTCATAAACTGCTCAATGGATTTTAATAAACTTAACATGATAGCAGTACATCATATGGAGAATTTTACTTGCTGTTGGATATCATGCAGAAGAGATAATTGGACTTTCGTTTTTTTTAAATTGATATATACTGTCAATTTAAGCAGGGTGTATTCCTTCATGAGCTAGCTCACAATGTTTCTTAAGCAGTTTCTAAACAAATATATACATTTACAATGAACTGTTATCAGCTTTGATAGTTTAATGTAAAACACTGAGAAATCAGAGATAGTGGTTCACATCCACTTCAAAGCAGCAGTTCTCAAATTATCATCACTAAGAAGACTTGAAATTTTAAAACATGCAGTTGTATGGTGATTTTTGTTTTATAATTACATGTATATCCCCACTTTAAGAGAGGGCTTTATTGCAATCACCTTGTCTGTCCTTCTGTCTGTTCTGTACAAACTTTTGTAACAGATTTCTCTGCTCCTACTGTAAGGATTGATTTCTTCAGTACACAACAAAAAAGTGTTTTGTATGATGAGTTGTACCCTGCTTACCCTCTTCAGGTCACTCACACATCTACTTTCTGTTTTCTGAGCCGACTTAGACTTTTTAGGGGACAAAATAGACAGTTTTCTCCTTTTCTACTGAAGGGATTGATTTTAAAATTGGTTTACAGTTTTAGTATGCTGAGTTGTAACTTGCCTTCCTTTCCAGGTCAGTTGTGCATCTACTTCCTGTTTTCAGAATGGTCGAGTGCGGGTATCTTTGACACAACTTGTTAGTGATGATTGCACTAATACAGAGGCTGAACTTATAAGATGTTGCTCATTTTGGTATGCATTTGCTCTACACAATAAATACATAAAAAAGCACAATGCTCACCATAAACAAGTTGATCTGAAATATTGTTGTTTATCATAACTATCAGCATCTACTTGCAATATAAAGAGAAATCCAAATCAAAAGCTACCAACATTCAACAATAACTAGTTTTAATAGAAAATTTAATAAGCAAATAAAAGTACAAGTGACAAGTTAAAGATCATTTACAAACCAAACAAAAAAATGTTGAGTTTTGTATACTTTTGAAAGCATATACAGTATTTTGCTATTTGAAGAAGATAGACATATTAAAAATGCAGTATAGCTAAATAATACATTGTTTTATGCATCACAATGATTACCGGGGTACTGGTATATTCCTGCATAAAAAGGGACAGTTGTGGATATCATCAATTGTTTGAAGTGTTTTGCCGGATTAAGAATCCATATGTTTGATTTTTTATACTCAGTTTATATATGATTCTTGGCTGCCTGTCAGTAACTGTGAGTGTTCTCAAGAGAGTTCCTCTACGTCTCGTTATTCTCGTATATTGCTCTTGTCTCAGGTTCTCTCTTGGTGAATTGAAATTTTATCAATTTGAGTTTTAGAGTGTGTTATTCAAATTTGTGTTTTGTACAAGATTACCAATAGGGGAAATGTTGAGTTAAAAAAAAAATAGTTTAGACCCGCCACATTTCATATGTGCGTGTCCTAAGCCAGAAATTCTCGTTGAAGCTTTTGTTGGTCCCTATCATCTATCTGTTTATTGTATTATATCCAGAAGTGGGTCTTTCGTTGATTATTTAGGGATTGGTTTTGAATCTTATGTATTGTTTTATTAGTCTTCGGGGATCAGCCACCTCTGGTCATGTTGAAGACTGCTGTCTGTTTTCCATCGTGATGTTTTAAATTGTTTGTTGTGTCTTGTACACTTATTCCACAGCTCGTAATCGTCCATATCCGTTCTTCCATCTGTGCATAATACCTACGAGTACCCATTTCATATCTACAAGTGCTATTTAGAAAACTATATATAAGTTTCCAAAACGTTTGTGACACAATATAGATATGCTTCTCCGAAGGAACTGACCATTTAACTTGAAGGGAGAGGTAGTTTGGTTTTTTCCTAAACAAATATTCTGAAAATTATTTTTGATGAAAAAAAGATTGGGCAGCATAGGGTAAGAAAAAAAATCTGAAGAAGGATTTCTGCCATAAAAAATAATGATAATAATGAATCAAAAATATTCTGTCGCGACGCTTTCTAAAAAAAAATTTCTGACCAAAACATAAAACCAAGGCCCCCCTTTTGGGTCCTCTGAGCTCCAGATTTCCATTTGCAACTTGGTGTCTGTCTAGTTGTTTCACTCTTTTTGAGTTTTTTTTTCACGACATTTTATACTTTACTAGACAAAAAGTAAGTTCAGTCTCGTGGGATCCTCTTGGTTTCTCTTAAAAATTGTTCTACCTCAAACTGGATTCCTTGCATGGATTATATTTTACAGATGAATTCATAATTTTCTAATAAATCATAAGATGAAAAAGAATGAAATGATAAAGTAATGCACTTCTTAAAGTTTCTTAAAGTTAATAAGTCAATCATTATATTCAATGTATATTAATGAAACGTGCATTCGAAAAGGGCGAAACAATACCGTCTTTTTTCCATCATTGGTTTGCCGAAATTTGTGCGATTATGGTCCGCTTGGTCCGTCGACGGTAGGTTGAAAAAAAAACAAATCAAACTTTACGCTTCATAGTGATAAACATGCGTAATGCCACTGCTATATAAGTCCTCATGTGAAATTATTGCACCAATAAAAGTAGGTACATGTATATACAATTAGTCGTTTTGTTATGTAACACAAATGTAAACCAGATATACATACTAGTATCCAATATTTGAAGTCTAGACCATTGCGATTTAGTCTCGAACCCAAACTCATACTACCAAGGTAGTGAGTCTGGGAAAACACCTATTGATTTCTCGTAACCACTAGGTGGCGATCGTTATACCTTTTAACCTTTACCACGTGTGTATATGACGTGTTTAGCATACAAGATTCATTTCAATCTGAAATGAACCAACTTTAAAAACTCAACGTTTCATTGGTCTTCCGTGGTTTTTGACAACTGGTTCTGCAAAATCGAGAATCGGATTGGTCAAACGTGTATGGTTCTGTAATCAAGAATGTCCCAATTTTTAACTCCAATAAACATAAACAATTTCCAAAACCAGGTAGACGCCCGTGAGTACAATTTAACGATAAAACGATTTTTTTTTATTGTTAACAAAACCAACTTGTGTTCAAAAATGTAAAATATGATGTCTTATTATAAAATAAGAAATGCTATGTTTTAAGAGAACAACTCACATCAATTCGAGAAGTTATCTCGCTGTTGCATTTGCATAAATTCACTGAACCATAGGCACGGAATTCTGAACATACGGTTGAGTGATTTTCGTCAAACACTATGATAAAGCCTGAAAGTACTCCGAACGTACACATAACAAAATAAGTCTATTGATAAGCGTCTGGGTGATCGAGACTAATTGCGATTCTGATGTCTCCCTCTATAAACTACATTTTTTGAACCCCCCCCCCCTGGGTAAAGGTGGTATTGATATGCTTCATTCAATAATTTTGTTACGGCTATAATAACAGAAAGAGAAGATAGCAAATATGGTAAAATGAGCAATTAACAAATATGGTGACATGAGAAACTAAAAAAGTTTCGATGATAATGAAATGTACATGACCAGCAATTTTAAGATCTACAGAGGAAAGCATCTAGAAGCATTCTTATAAACAAACTCACAGAATTATCAACCAAAACGACATTTTCAGGATATAGAACAGTACTGTAACATTAAATTAGACAAGTTAAAACATGGGATATAACAAAGGTTCATTTTGTCAGTCACATTTGAAAAAGGATGGTGATAATGGAAGAAGCAGAGGTACCAATGGGGTATCCGAATGTCAAAAGTCCGAAAGGGCAGAGACTAAACCAGTAAACACAAACAAGAACGGGACAAAAACAGACAACACGTAAAACATGGAAACACAAAACAACTGAATATCAATCAACAACGCGAACTCCAGTCGAAACAAGAGTGAAACAAGAGTTAGTAATGGAGCTAGTAACCTCTATCTCCCCATCTATAAAAGTTTATAATCTCAAACAAAACACACAATAAATACCAAACCATTTAAAGAAGCAAAGAGATACTAATGGGGCATCGAAATATCATAAGTCCCAATGGGCAAAGACAAAACCAGTAAACCGAAAGAAAACAGCACAAAGAAACAGACTACATAAAAACATATAAAAACACAAAAACAACTGAACGGCAATCAAGAATGCGAACTCAAGTCGTAGCAAGAGTGTACTCAGGTGCTCCGGAAAAGTAAGCAGTTTCTGCTTATATAGTTGCGTGTGTACTTGTCGTGTTGCTAATGACCAATTCAACGTGTCAAATGCGGTAATGGAGGACAAAACCGTACCTTATGACAAATAAACATCTGCACTCATCTTAGTATTTGTCTATAAGCGCATGATTTCTTAAGTGAAGACAACAACTGGGAAACAACAAGATAACCCTATGTTAGAAATTTGTGTCAGACGTGACGCTCTTCCGAGGAAATCGTTGTAAATCCCACAAGGACCGGAATAACGAATCAGTTGTGATACGTAAACTCCATAAGCAGGAGAATGCGGAACTTTGCTACACAAGAAGGGAAAGTTGACGATTTGGAAAGTTGAAGTCATCACGTTTGTCATATAGCTTTTTAAAGTCTTTTCTGCGTGTCTGTTAATTTTCCAAATATAGATCTGAATATGAAGCAGACTTCTTAGAATCCGATGTGTCCTTATTCTAAAGTTAATGGGGGTAAATGAAACGGAGAAATCACCAAATTGGGAATACTTAGTGAAAGATCATCATCAATATAACTACGGGGAAGTTAGGTTAAAAGAGTCTATGATCTTTTTTGTGAGGAAGTGATTAAAGTGTAAGAAGTTTGCTTGATGTGAATGAAGAAACAAATCAGCAAGCAAATGATTGTGCACAATTCGTGTCCATTGAGCAATCCTGATTGTTTTCTGAAAACAAGTACAACAAACTGACCAAATATGCTGTCTATAAGAAAGTTACGCATGTCGATTATTTGGTCCTCCGTAAATTTATTCTTTTTTCTAAGACTCATTGATAGCAAAGTAAATCTTTGTGTAATCGACTTCTATATATTTGTATCTTCGTTTTCCATTCTTTTTTTAAAGCAACATTGAATCAGTTGCGCCAATCATGATTTGAATAGAGAAGTAAAAAGTATGAATAAATCGAACGTCCTGGTGTTGTTACAAGATTAGGCTGATTTGGAGTAAAGAATCTCCATCAGTTCTTTCATTTTTTTTAGGATTCACATTTGATAGACTTCTAGCTATAGAATAACAGCAATCGAAATATTTCTAGATATCGTCAGTATTGAAGTCAACAGGGCTAAAAGGGATTCAGTTGTACATTTGGGTGACCCGTACCGCAGCACGTACTGTTTGTATGGATTTTATGTAATTTAGGAATCCAATACAGGGATGGAAGGCATCATTTGTACCCGCCACCAACAGAAAGGCCAAATGAGGAAATGAGCGATTGATAATTGTCAATAATTTCCTTCTTGGATAGTTTTGTGGCTGTATATATGGTGCTTTTGCTGGTGCATTTACAACCAGTCCCTAATTCGACTAAACAAAAAAAATTATTGGACAAGTTCTCATATACACTTGTGGTTAATAAAAGCTTGCTTGGTAACATATTTCGACTAACGTGTAGAACCAAATTAGAAGTTACACGATTTTCCCTTGGATAGTGTTTGTTGCCGATACATGTTCGTCGAAATCTTGATGAATGGCAAACTAGTGTTTATTTTTTAATATGAAGCTAAACTCATTTCAAAGTGGGTGTTCCCCGTCATATTGTGTGTACATTCTTCAAGTTCTAAAACACCATATTTATCGGTATTAGATATACTTTAATAGTCTTTTTTGTTGTTGTAGGATGAGTACAATAAGTAAATTAATGTCAAATAATAATTAAAAAAAAGTTTCGACCAATTACCGCATAAAAAAAGTTATCAAATTTGCACAAGTTGCACAAGAAGACAACAAAGCAAAGACATACACCCCAAAAAAGGGATTATTGCAATGGTACTGACTTGGTACAAGCATCTCAATAGAAATGGTGGAGTACATAAGTAAACTGAGTTTTCTGGCTCCAAACCTCCCTCATCCGTTAATTGCGATTTGGAGAAAAGTATTTGATATATTATCTAATGGTTTCCTCAACTTCAATACATGTAAATGGTCAACTGTATTGAGATGTCTATAGGGTTTCTAAGGGAATGCATGTGGATATTTAATTTTAGCTCATTAGCTGAACATTCATGCAAACAAAAGTTGGTGCCTTTCTTTTACATTTTTCAATCTATAGGACAAAAAAACAACTAAACTAATATTGACAATAAGGGGCTATTACTCCCGTTCATTAGGGGCATCCGACAACTCTGATCTATTGGAGACTCATGAAGAGCTCACTGAGCTGAACACTTTATACAAGCAAATGTTTCTTTATTTCAATCTATAACGCAAAGCATTTTTTTTGGTCACAGAGATGCCATTAATGCTTGGATGGGTCATCTGACAATCTATAGGTCAAAACATGTTAAGATGCATTTTTTTTCTTTAAAGAGCCATAACCCCTATGGAGACTTGTGTAGAGCTCAAAGTGCTGAAGGTTTTTGAAAGCAAAAGCTTTTCTCTATCTACATAGTTTTCTCAATTTTGTAAGCTGTATATTATACTGGTGTATGGCAATAAACATGAAACAAGAGGCTACCAGGAGCCTGAATCGCTCACCTGGTCCTTAAGCCATAATGGTCTCTTCTTTAAGGGGTCAACTCCCAACTAAAACACAACAGAGACGTTCCTGAGGCTAAATGAGCCAAACATTAAAGCAAGCCCCACATTTTCTCTATCTGTAATAGTTTTCATTCTATAGGGCAAAAACATGAAAAAACGCTATTTTTGACCTTAAAAGGGCCATAACCCCTGTAAGGGGGCATCTGACAACTTCGACCCAATGGAGACTTTTGCAGAGCTTAATGAGCTGAACATTTTAGCAAGCAACACCTTTTCTCTATCTGCAATGGTTTTCATTCTATGGAGCAAAAGCATGAAAAAACACCATTTTTGTTCTTTCTTTTTACACAAATCCTCAAACAGTTTAAGATTATCTTTATCATTTACACTTATCATTTTTCAACTGTCATATACATGTATTTATAGTGAAATAAAATGTTTGTGACATTCCATGTATTAAAACAAGAATATGTACAAAAGACATAATTTTTTTCTCATATCAATCAACTTTGAATGTGGTTAGACAGTTACTATTTTAGAATGATTTTTGTTTGCTGATATCCCCATGTACATGTATATGTGTATTCAGTTTCATAATACTATACCCCTCCTTTATGATGAAGTAAGATAAACCTGAAGGTAAGGTACGTATAACATCCCCTTTTTCTGTGATCCGACCATCAACCATAAAGTTGATGAAATAGGTATAATTTTAAGGTGGTTGTTGATTGTTCATATTCTGATGTGCACATGTATACATTAAGTTTCATGACAATACCATACAAACTCCGTGGTAAATTAACTGAAGGTAAACCTGATTTGGGACATTCGAACAGACACTATATGCCTCTCTACTTTCGTAGATGGGGTATAAAAATATATCACTTTCTTTAGAGTGGTTAAGTGTATTTGCAGCTTGCAATGAATTATTCTCCTTTAACTAATGCAGTGAGCAAGAGTGTTTGCTCCACTGTTGGAGGCCTCATTGTAGAAAGCTTCCCCGTGCTTCAGTTGTATGCTCTTATATATTTTCGATTACTGGAATATGTGTTGGAAAGACACAGTTTACATATTTCCAAAATTTGACAACGTTTGGCTATTTCTTCAAAAAGTGATAAATTTATTTGTTTGGTCATTGTTGTAATATTTTTTGGCTTCTGATTTTGTTTTATCAAATCTTATATACTACCGGTTTTCCAAAGTTTTTACTCCTAGCGTGTCTGATGAAGGTTAATCCAGAAAAGCGCTTCACACGCAGCGAAATTTTGTATTGTACATTCAATATATATGTGGATCGTGTCTTTCTGGCACAAATTCCATATTCTTTCGTATTTAATTTTAAATGTTTTTTCAATCTTTATAATGTGATTTGTTTTATGCATATTCCTTCTATTTTAAACATGTTCAAGTTGTTCTGTATTGTTTGAATTTATTAACTGCACAAGATATGGTCAAAAACTTTTTTGTTAACATTCAAAACAAGAACTATGCTGCTTTGAAGTGGTTTTGATCCACTATCTCTGATTTCTCAGTGTTTTACATTAAACTATCAAAGCTCATTTCAGTTCCTGTAATTTAAATTAATATTTTCTTAACTGGATGTAGACAGCTAGGGTTAACCATAGGTTGAAAATCAAGGGGGTGGGAATTTTTTGCCATTATTTTTTTTTTGTCGTAATAGCTAATTTGTCATATATTTGAAATTTTAGGCAAAATTACAACAGCTAATTGATTAGATATACAACTTTGTTTAAAGTCAAGTATAACATTATATATGTATATATAACACATCATATATTAACAATAAGCAATATAACATCTCTATGCCATCTTTTGAAACCATCATTTAAGCATTCCGTATCTTCCATGAGAAAGTTTCATGACTGACTTGATCATCTTTATGGCACACTGATATCTCTTTCACATTCTGTAAAAACAACAAAAATTGAAATTGATTAAGTATATATAATGCAACAAGGATAAAATGGAAAATAGAAAAAAAAAAAAAAAAACAATTTGAAGCTTATGCTCACTAGTGATACCCTGCTCCAAAACTATTTCTCAGAAAAAAAAACTCATCTATTGAGAGCCTAAAATCGTTACGCACAATATGGTACTATAATAAGACAATATCAGACCTCTCTCTTTAGTTGCATAGTAAACTGTGATAAAAATTTTGACCTTTTTTATGTCTACTGAGTGTAAAACCTTAGTGAAGTTGATGATGAGCATAAAATCTATACACACTACAATATGTTGTATTATTGACTAACATAAAAATATTTGTCTAAATATGATGAAAACAGCCTATACTATATAAACAAAAAACTACGCCAATATGTAATTTATCCGTCCAATATGGATATTGGACGGATACCGCCAGTCAAAATGGCATATTGAACTAGTCAATATGGCATGTCAGCCATATATTGGTCAGGTTAGTCAATAAAGGTATGATTGCGTAAAGTTATCCATATTGGCTGAGTTATTGGTCCAAGGCTAGCCATATTGGACTGAGGCGAAGCCGAAGTCCAATATGGCTAGCCGAGGACCAATAACTCAGCCAATATGGAAAACTTAACACAATAATACTATAGTATAAAAATTAAAGCTACATGTATATGCAAAATATCAGACCTTTAAGTCATGTAGTTGCTTTGACAAAAGGCTCAGAGGAGCCTGAATCACTCACCTGACCAATAAAATGAAAAGGATTATCCACCAATATTGAAAGCAATGGCTGCCAGTCTACAACTAAAAGGCATGTCATCTTCTTAACAAGAGTATGTTATTGTAGTCAATCTGATGTCTGCTGTAACATTTATGAGCTGAAATGATACAAAGAATAAAATGGACAATAAGCATGATAAGTTTAATAGTGTTTCGTGTTGAGGTCTAAATGATCATACTATTATTCACTTTTTTCATTTTATATAAGACCGTGCATGTCGTATACATGTTAAGTTGCAACTTATATACATGTTGATAAATTGTACAAGTTAAAAAATATTGAATGCTTTCTACATTATTGGACATGACATATTTTTTGTAATCATAAATGAGAATGGAATATCAAAGAAAAAGTGTATCATGAGGTTCACAATCAAGTCTATAAAATACAACAAGTTATAAGAACATATACATTGCATAATGATGGCAATATAAGTTCCCCGACTTTGATGTCTTGATTTCAGCAACACCACTTTACAAACTTTTGTTTGGCACTTCAGTAATGTTATTTATGAATCATTTGGGTAAATATTTCTAAAAAATGACATGCAGAATTTCAACAAAAAGTGTAAACTATCATGTGTCTTCTCTGGGATTTCATGTACTTGATGAAAGATAACTATACTGCAACATTTACAATAATGCAACTGTACACAGCATATATATATAATCAAGATAAAATACTATAATTGGTCTTGCTGTCAATGCTGAGCAGAACAAATCTCTTAGGCAAGGCCAAAAGTAACATTAAAGGTTGTATTGGGTGAAAAGTCTCTTTAAAGTGTACATGTATGTGTGTGTTTAAGGGTAAAACACACTTTTCAACCCACCTGGGCCATATAAGGTGGTCAGTTTGAATGTTGGAGGAAACCACCGACCTTTGGCAGGTAACTGACAAACCTAGTCACATTCAGGTTGGGAAGTGTTGTATTTTGTAAAGTACAAGCATGACTATTGAACACCAACTGAGAGGTGTTCCGCTAGTGATCAACCAGTATCTTAGACCACTGGGCCACTCATTTGCCCCTCTCTTTTAACTCAGGAATATAATGTAATGTAATGTAATATACATGTAGTGTAATGCTGTGAAGGAATTGTTGCTCCCATGTAATGCCTTTGTCAATGGCAGCTTTAATCTTTAACTTGTCTGCGATTGCAGTTAGTCTCTTTCTTAAATTAGATCTACATGTACCACATGAGTATTGGTATAATGATGTCATTAAATGTCAACTTCTCTTCTTCCACTAATGGTCCAGGTCCAGGTCTTTGAATGGTTGACTTTTTGTTTTAAACAGAGACAGTACCTGTTAAAGTAAAAAAAATATGAAAATCTATAAAACAGAAATTACATGTATATTAAAAAAAACAAACAAATTTGAATAACTATCTTAATTTGTATGGTTTTTTTTTAATTTCTAAACAGTTTCCTATGAAATTGGAAGACATTGTCAGTAAAAATGAAAACTTGTAAAGGACAAAAAGAAAAAAAATGGAAACAGGAGCTTTTTTCATTGTCCTATAACTGTCTAAAATGCTTAAATCCTTCACATTGGCATGTCATCCTGTTCAATGCTTCTTTCTGCTCTTTATAAGCTACTTTCATTTGACGCTAGAACATTTGGTAAGCATGGTAAGAGTATTTATAATTTTCGTATCATGAGTCTTTCATAGACTATTTGAAAGACATATTTTAGAATTTGAAACAAGAAATTTAAAACAAGATATGGAGAGAAAAGAAAAAATGTGGTTTTTAGGATATATACAGTCAAATATGACAAGAATTTATATTGAAAATAACCAGACACATGTACAAATGAAGAGTTTCATGCTCTTATGAATAATAACAACCAAATAAAAAAATACCATGTAAGGGATAGATAAAGAGGTATATGGTCTTTCAGGTGATAACAGTCAGATAAGAAAATAAGGTGTTATAAGAGGATATTGGGGTCAATGGTTTGATGGTTGATCACAGTCAGATACAAGACCATGGTATGTTATGGAGAGATAAAGAGGTGCATGGTTAAACTGATGATAACAATCATATAAGACCATGGCATGTTTTGAGCAGATAGAGGGGTCTTATGGATGAAGTTAAATAAGACCATGGTATATGTTAAAAGAAGATGGAGGGGTCCATGGTCTTATGGATGGAAACAGTTTGGAAAGACCATGGAATGTTATAAAGAAATAAAGGGGTGTATGGTCTTATGGCTGATAACAGTCAAGTAAGACCATGACATGTTATAAGAGGATATAGGAGTCTATGGTCTTATGGTTGATAAAAGTCAAATAGGACCATGACATGAGATAGGAGGATAGAGGGGTCCATGATCTTATGATTGAAAACAGTTATATAAGACCATGGCATGTTATACTTGTTATACATGTTATAAGAGGAAAAAGGGGTCCATGGTCTTATGGGTGATATCAATCAAATAGATAGAGGGGTCAATGGTCTTATCATTGATGAAAGTCAAATAAGACCATGACATGTTAATAAGAGGCTAGACTGGTTCATTGTCTTAAGGATTATAACAGTCAAAAAAGACCATGACATGTGAGGATATACACTGTAGGGTTCCCTCGCTTATGGGTGATAACAGTCAAAAAGGACCATGGCATGTAGAGGGGTACAGGGTCTAGTGGGTAATAACAGTAAAAAAAGACCATGACATGTGATAAAAGGATAGAGGGATCCATGGTCTTATGGCTGATAACAGTCAAATAAGACCATGATATGTTGTATTATAAGAGGATAGAGGGATCCATGGTCTTATTGATGGAAACAGTTTGGTAAGTCCATAGCATGTTATACAGAAATAAAGAGGTCCATGGTTAAACTGATGATAACAATCATATAAGACCATGGCATGTTTTGAGCAGATAGAGGGGTCTTATGGATGAAGTTAAATAAGACCATGGTATATGTTAAAAGAAGATGGAGGGGTCCATGGTCTTATGGATGGAAACAGTTTGGAAAGACCATGGAATGTTATAAAGAAATAAAGGGGTGTATGGTCTTATGGCTGATAACAGTCAAGTAAGACCATGACATGTTATAAGAGGATATAGGAGTCTATGGTCTTATGGTTGATAAAAGTCAAATAGGACCATGACATGAGATAGGAGGATAGAGGGGTCCATGGTCTTATGATTGAAAACAGTTATATAAGACCATGGCATGTTATACTTGTTATACATGTTATAAGAGGAAAAAGGGGTCCATGGTCTTATGGGTGATATCAATCAAATAGATAGAGGGGTCAATGGTCTTATCATTGATGAAAGTCAAATAAGACCATGACATGTTAATAAGAGGCTAGACTGGTTCATTGTCTTAAGGATTATAACAGTCAAAAAAGACCATGACATGTGAGGATATACACTGTAGGGTTCCCTCGCTTATGGGTGATAACAGTCAAAAAGGACCATGGCATGTAGAGGGGTACAGGGTCTAGTGGGTAATAACAGTAAAAAAAGACCATGACATGTGATAAAAGGATAGAGGGATCCATGGTCTCATTGATGGAAACAGTTGGTAAGTCCATGACATGTAATAAGAGGATAGAGGGGGTCCATGGTCTTATGGCTGATAACAGTCAAATAAGACCATGATATGTTATATTATAAGAGGATAGAGGGATCCATGGTCTTATTGATGGAAACAGTTTGGTAAGTCCATAGCATGTTATACAGAAATAAAGAGGTCCATGGTCTTATGGATAATAACAGTCAAATAAGACCATGGCATGTTATAAGAGGATAGAGGGGTCCATGGTCTTGTGGCTGATAACAGTCAAATAAGACCATGATAAGTTATAAGACGATAAAGGGATCCATGGTCTTCTTGATGGAAACAGTTTGCTAAGTCCCTAGCATGTTATAGAGAAATAAAGAGGTCCATGGTCTTATGGATAATAACAGTCAAATAAGACCATGGCATGTCTTAAGATGATAAAGGGGTACATGGTCTTATGATTCTTAACAGTCAAATAGGATAATGACATGTATAAAGAGGATGAAATGGTCCATGGTCTTATGGTTAATAACAGTCAAATACAACCATGACATGTAATAAGAGGATAGAGGGGGTCCATGGTCTTATGGCTGATAACAGTCAAATAAGACCATGATATGTTATAGAGGATAGAGGGATCCATGGTCTCATTGATGGAAACAGTTGGTAAGGCCATAGCATGTTATAGAGAAATAAAGAGGTCCATGGTCTTATGGATAATAACAGTCAAATAAGACCATGACATGTTATAAGAGGATAGAGGGGTCCATGGTCTTGTGGCTGATAACAGTCAAATAAGACCATGGTATGTTATAAGAGGATAGAGGGACCCATGGTCTTATTGATGGAAACAGTTTGATAAGGCCATAGCATGTTATAGAGAAATAAAGAGGTCCATTGTCTTGTGGATAACAACAGTTAAATAAGACCATGGCACGTCTTAAGATGATAAAGGGGCCCATGGTCTTATGGTTCTTAACAGTCAAATTGAATAATGTAAAAAGAGAATGAAATGGTCCATGGTCTTATGATTGATAACAGTCAAATACAACCATGACATGTTATGAAAGGAAAGAGGGGTCCATGGTCTTAAGGTGATAACAGTAAAAATGACCATGGCATGTGATAGGAGAATAGAAGGGGAAATGGTCTTATCAATGATAAAAGTCAAATAAGACCATGACATGTTCTTAAGAGGCTAGAGGGGTCCATGGTCTTATATGGTTGTAAAATCAGACCATGGCATGTAATGCAGATATAAAGGAGTGTATGGCCAATGGCTGATAACAGTCAAATAGGTCCATGACATGTTATAAGAGGCTAAAGGGGTCCATGGTCTTATGGATGAATACAGTTAAATAAGACCATGGTATGTTTTGGAGTGATGAAAAGGTCCACTGTCTTATGGTTGATTACAGTAATATAAGCCAATAGCATGTTATAAATGAATAGAGGGGTTCATGGTCTTAAATGTCTTATGGCTGCTAACAGTCTTATAAGATAGGGACATGTTACAAGAGGATAGGGGGGTCCATGTGGTCTTATAGTTGTTAAAGTTGGACAAGACCATGGCATGTACATGTAATGGAGAAAGTCTTATACTAAGATGATAACAGGCAATTAAGACCATGACATGTTATAAGAGGATATAGGAGACCATGTTCTTATGGGTGATAACAGTCAAACAGGGCCATGACATGCTACAAGAGGATAGAGATAGAGGGGTATATATGGTCTTATGGATGAAAACAGTGGATAAGACCATGGAATGTTATGAAGTGATAGAAAGGTCTGTGGTCTTATGGGTGAAAACAGACTATGGCTAGTATTGAAGAGGAGAAAGGGGTTGAATGAAATCTGCAAGAAAAGATCATAGCATATGTTATGAGTGGTAGAGGCGTCTATGGTCTTATAGATGAAAACTTTTCAATAAGACCATTGCATGCTATGAGGAGATAACAGATATGAGAGACCAGACCAGATTTAGGTCAATGGTCGAATGGATGATATCAGTCAGATAAGATATATATGATCATAATATTGAGAAAATTAATAAACAAACAAACCCTATCTGATCTTAGCATATGCCATAATAACGCATGCCATAATAACGCGTGTAATGTTGAACACACTTTTTCCTTTGTCGAAAACGAAATAAATAAAAGTTATCCAGCAATGTCTCAAGGCTGTTTTCATGCGTTTTACCTTTCTGTTATTTAGTTAAGATCAATTTTATTTCAAGTGTTGATTTCTACGTCCACCATTTTGAAAATTTTAGGGGTAAATTTCTGCCGGGGACAGAAGCAAACATGAATTTTCAGAAATAAGACCGTGGTCTTAAGGATCTTTCTGGACCTTTTAAATAGAGGTATTTAAATGGTCTATAATGATCCTTAAGACCACGGTCTCGACATTCGTGTCGCCATCGTAAGATAAATGTAACCGACGACAATAAGAACGCAACACGAAATGATAAGATGCAATCATGAAGGCATTACGATGCAAAAGATGGAATTACGAATACAACACGAAGATGGGCCTTCGCACGAACCTTCGGCAGTTTTTTAACATGTTAAAAAATTAGGAAGGCATCACGAAGTTGTTGCCGAACTTGGAATATTTCCGCCGATGGTGCTACGATGGTAAAAGATGGCAACACGAATAGCGCGATTTGGATACGATCACCCCCGATGTAGAAAATATCCATAATCGTGTATCCATCGGGGACAAAATCGGGATAGTGTGACGCCAGCATTAAGGAAAACCGTACGATTTTGCACTTAGTGATGTTACACAAATTATAAACTTTATTTTTTTTTTAATTATGCAAATAAAATAACAAATCAATTATATTTGAATGGTGACAAAAAATTACTTGAGGTCACTTGTAAATGTTTCCCGATGAGTAAGTTATGACGATTATTTTGTTTGCAACTGTTACCATGCCATGTGACCCTGATCCCATTTTCACACTCCAGTGACTCTGTGCTCCTATGTCTTTTTTTCAGACCAAACACTTCTTTGCAAGACTTTTGTGGAAAATGAATGTCTGCAAAATAATAGCTAGGCATCTGATATCTAGTATACAGACAGTTCAGGTTTTGGTCTATGCAACTGTCACCATGCCGTATTACCCTGACCCCATTTGTACGCTTCAGTGACTATGTGATTCTGTTTTCAAGCTGTAAACGCGTTTGTCAGGACTTTTGTGGAAAATGAATTTCTTTAAAATGTATAATAGCTCGGCATCTGATCTTTAGGATATCGATGAATTAAATTAGGGTTTTGGGACTTTCGATATCGCCTGCAACAAATAATCATGGAAGGCGAGATATAGGTATTACTTTCCGACAGCGGCGGTGCTAACTTTTTAGTAAGGCTTTGTGGAAAATAGATAACTTGAAAAGAATAATAGCTAGGTATCACATACTTGGTAAACAGAAAGTCTACGTGACTGACATCATGCCGTGTTATATAGATTTTTTTAACGTGGTTAACTTCTTTGTTAGTGTTATATGAATTTTGAAAAAGTAAAATAGCTAGGCATCTGATATTCAGGATATCAATGCGTTGGATTAGGGTCTTTGCGTCCGTTACCATGTCATCTTACCTTGACCTTATTTTTAGACAAAGTGTATGTTAGTAGTGTTTGTGTGTGGGGATGTTGGGGTGTGTCTACAGTCTTTTATCTTAAGTTCGTTCCTCAATGATTTTGCTATCTAGATGAACAGTTTCTTCTTGGTGGTTGAACGTCATTCAGTCACCTGCTGCATGACCTGGACTTTTATGAACATCTGATCTAAAGAACTTAAAGCATGGTTAATATTTTAATGCTTTTAGTGGTGGTGCCAACAGGCAAGCCATACTTTAAATGGCAACACTTGTTTTACTTTTATTTACTTTGTAACTGCTATGTTTTGTGTTTCAACGGTCTTATTTTAAGTAAAATTTTCTGTCTCATTGTTGTACATTTATTATAAGTTCACTGGTTGTCTTGTATTGTCATTGTCCTAAGATTTAGGATTCATAACTCCATTTATTCCCCCTATTTTCCCTTTTATTCTGATAAATTAAAATAATAGTTGGAATTTAATTAATAAATTCGGAAAATACTTTTACTATAGCAAAGGACAAAATTTTTATCGTGTCCTTTAAAATCAAGGCCGGGGTTTTCAGTGGACACTACTGGATAGGCATTGATGATTAAAAGACTTATGTTTTTTATAACAAGTGAAGATTACTCCGGATTTTAGACCTAGAATATCACAATTTATCCACTCAGGTTTTGGTGTATAAAATTATTGGATTTCAATATATTGGATACAATCAAAGATTTTTAGAGGACCCTTATGTAAACAGATGTAATACAAAAATAGAAAAATTCATTGACCTTTACAAAGCCAACTGACTCACATTCTTGTCGAGGATCATTAGAGTACATATAACACCAAAACCGGATAAGATATCATCATATGCATACATCTTAAAATGAATTTGGTACCAGTCCTTTCCAACTTGCTCTAAAAATCGGTATATGAATACGTGATGTAATCCATTGAAGTTGAACATGATTTACATGCTTTAATTAATTATTGTTCAATGTGAACTGAATAGCTTTGTGTTATATATTCTAAGTGATTTTCTCGCAAAATCTTTGGTGTTTGGTTTGAAACGTGATACCGGTATATAACAGTAAGTGGTCGAAATTATGAAATATGCAAATACAGCACAGCTCAATTAACCGTGGTATGGGAAAAGCATATTGGGGGGAAAGAAGAACATGAATTAAGTTTTAACCTCTACTGCTGCTTAATTTACATCTACACCGTGGAAGATTCGAAAATATATGACACGCAGCTTCGTCATCAGATTTAATTAAGCTGATAAAAACCAAACTGAGAGACATGTCAAAATATTGCCTGAACTCTCAAAGATCATACCGGAAACGCTTAATTGTAACTGTCCAAGGCATAAATGGAAAGCTGTATAATCAAGAGGTTTTCACTAGACACTACTGGATCGGCATTGAAGAATAAGCAAAGAGGCACCAATGGGGCATTCTAGTGTCAAAAGTCCCAAAAAGCATCACACGCACATGAACAGCACGAGGAAATACAAAATATAAATAAACACAAAACAAACCGAACAGAAATCAACAACGCCAACTCACGTGGTAATATTACTACAAACTACCAAAAGTCTGAATGGTATAGTATTTGTACTTAACCGTACTGAAATGTACTCGACCATTCTGAATAAGTCTTAAACGTGCTCAACTGTACTCGACCAAAGTCTGATTTTTTGTAACAAGTCTGAACATGTACTTAATCGTTTGAATAAGTCTGAAAAGTACTTAATTTTACTCGATCTTAATTAAAGTTAATCATCAGATTAATAAGGATTTAATTCTTAAATTTACTCGACCAAGTCTGAATTGTACTTAACAATACTAAAACATTCTCGACCTAATCAAATAACTAATTAACACACTATTGTAACATTAGATTAAATCTTTAATGTTTGATAGACCTAATTGATTTTAACTAGTTAAGTACGTTTTAATCAAGGTCGAGTACGTTTCAGACTTTGTCAAGTACAATTAAGACTAGGTCGAGATCATTTTAGACTGACAACAATACATTTGAAATTGTCAAGTACGTTTTAGTCTTTTTAAGAATTTTCAGTCTTTGGTCGAGTACAATTTTATTTTTCAGACTTTTTCAGACTGGTTGAGTACATTTAAGCACGATTTAGTACAATTACTATACAATTCAGACTTTTGGGAGTTTGTAGACGTAATAGGAGTGAACTCAGGTGCTCCGGAAGAGTAAGCGGTTCCTGCCCCTGCTATAGCACACCCTTTGCATTGCTAATTGTCAGTTCAGTGTGTCAAATCCGGTAGAGGAAGACAAAACCAAACTCTATGACAAACCAACATCTGCACCCTTCTGTCATATTTGTCTACGAGTGCATGGTGTCTACTGTAAATTTCCTTGAGTGAAGACAGCAACTGAGGAGCAACATTACATTGTGTCAAACCTGATGCTCTGTCAACGAAATCGATGTAGGTAGCTTCGACAAGCTCTGGAATACCCATAAACTCCATAAGCTGGAGCAGACGAAATGTTGCTATAAAAGGGAAAGTTGACAATTGGAAAGTTGAGGTCTTTACGGTTGTCATAGAGCTTTTTGAAAGTTTTTCATGAGTCTATTTCGAGATTTAGATGTGAATATGAAGCAGACTTCCTAGAATCTGTTGTGTCTTTAATCTCAAGTTCCCTGGTATATATGAAGTATTAACTACTTAAATTTAACAGCACTTATCAATTAACATGTCCAGTGTCGACCAGTGTTGATCAGTAAATTATGCCCGATCAAGGTATTTTTTGCTCTACAAATGTTGGACATGAAAATTTGAGATGACTAAATTGTAAAACGATATAATTCTACATGACAAAGTCCAGTCAGAGTATACGAGAGGGTCCCGCTAAATCAAACGTCCTTACAATGAACATCATGCAGTCGTGTTTTCAAATTTTTGAACAACAATACAAGTTGTCCATTGCCTTTCGGTGGTTTTTGTATTTTGTATTTCATGTTGTCTGTTTCTTCGTCCTGTTCTCGTTGGTGTTTTTACTCGTTTTGTCACTGCCCTTCCGGACTTTTGATATTCGGATACCCCACTGGTAGCTCTGCTTCTTTCCTGGCAAAGACCATCCTTATCAACATTTCAAACTGTTGACTAACGAAACAGTTAGTACTTTTAATTTATATTGTTAGTTTATGCTAAAAATTCTCGTCTCGAAATATAATGTTATTACATCACAAAATAAACCAATCTGTCATCTCTAAATGTCTGCGGTAATTTTATTACCAGAACTGACCTATAAAGGGTTAGGTAATCATCATTAAATATTCTAGTTTAGACTTTTGAAGATATTGACACAAATAAGTCTGTACTTTTGTTTATTCGATTGGGAATGGAAATAGACAGCACTGTCTGTGCGGATTTATAAAACGTTTTACGTTTTTGATGGCAAGTATAGATACGTCCATCTTATGTCCCCATTGATCAGATTTCTGAAAACCTTAAATATCACAATTTATCCACTCTGGTTTTTGTAATAAAATTATTGAATTTCAAGATATTTTATAGTGTAAGATAATTAAAAGAATTTAATGTAAATAATGTAATACAAAAATACAAGTTTGACGTAAAAAAAACTGAATCACATCCTTAATATCAAAGATCATAAGAGTACACATAACCCCAAGAACGGATAAGATATCAGCATATGCATACGTCCTAAAATGAATTTGTCTCATATCAACTAGTACCTGTCCTTCCCCACTTGCACTAAAAATCGATAGATCAATATATTATGTAGTTCATTGAAGCTTTCTAACATGATTCACGTACATAAATTAATTATTGTTCAATGTGAACTGAATGCCTTTGTGTTATGTATTCTGAAGTGCTTTTCTGTCGATACCCTTTGTGTTTGGTTGGTCCCATACTTGTAATAGAAAAATGTTTGGTCCTAATATGCAAAAACAGCATAGCTCAATTTACAATTTTTATTTGAATCAACATATAGTATCATTTTTTATTATAAGGTATGGGAATAGCGTAAATGGAATTAGGTATTAAGCTTTAATCCTGTTTCATTTACATCTACACCTTGGAAGAACAGTGGGTAGAGCAGCTGTTAAAAACCAAAATGAGATACATGACAGAATATTGCTTTAAACCTCAAAGATCATACCGGAGACACTTAATTGTAACTATCCAAGACATAACTGGAAAGCTTTATGAGGTAAAGTATCGCAAAAGTTAGCTCTTAAACATTTTTGGTATTTATAATAATTATCAGATATGGATAATATAATTGAAAATATCTAGGAACTTGCAAGAAGACATAGATGTTTAAGTTTGAAGTATGAGAGGCAATTGAGAGGGAAAACCTCAGAGAAATACACCGTCATTACAGACTATAATAGGAAATTGACAATTGTATGCATATCTATGGAACGCCATAGCTGCCTTAAGATGATGAGTTTCATTATGTGATGATACTTTGTCATTATATGATGGTACTTTGTCATTATGTGATGGTACTTTGTCATTATGTGATGGTACTTTGTCATTATGTGATGATACTTTGTCATTATGTGATGGTACTTCTTCATTATGTGATGATACTTTGTCATTATGTGATGGTACTTCTTTATTATGTGATGATACTTTGTCATTATGTGATGATACTTTGTCATTATGTGATGGTACTTCTTCATTATGTGATGATACTTTGTCATTATGTGATGATACTTCTTCATTATGTGATGATACTTTGTCATTATGTGATGGTACTTCTTCATTATGTGATGATACTTTGTCATTATGTGATGATACTTTGTCATTATGTGATGGTACTTCTTCATTATGTGATGATACTTTGTCATTATGTGATGGTTCTTCTTCATTATGTGATGATACTTTGTCATTATGTGATGATACTTTGTCATTATGTGATGGTACTTCTTCATTATGTGATGATACTTTGTCATTATGTGATGATACTTCTTCATTATGTGATGATACTTTGTCATTATGTGATGATACTTTGTCTTTATGAGATCAAAGTTTATTATTATGAACAGCGCTGAAAAAAATAGTCATTTCTTATTTTGTTCAACAGGTAGTTTTTCTGTGTACCCCCCCCCCAAAAAAAAAATCGTTTCCAAAAGGTCGCTTTCTCGAATTTCAAATCAATAACCAATATATAATTTATTATATATGAATGTTGCAGGGGCTGTTTCTGGGGGTAAAGAAACCCTGCGTAGGGTTCAATCGTTTTATTTCCAAATATTACATGGCTCTGAAATTTACAACAAATCAAGTATCAATTATAGAAGTAGCAATCAATCAATATAGTATAACAATATCACAGTTAACTATAGTACAATTAGTATATTTAAAGAGCTCTTTCGTAACACAGAACAGGTGCGATCTGTTATAGTGCATTTAACCTTTTAAAATTATTTATCGCATTCCACAGTGATTGGATGTGTATTGCAATACAATAAAACGACCTTGAGCCTACCTCAAAACTTTATATGAAAATATGAAGGTGTATTTGCGTGATTAAAATAGCAAAATAACTTTAAATGTGTAAATTAATAATCTATAACTCTAATATGTTATTATCAAAATATGTTTCTAAATAGTATATGTAAAGTTTTGTAAATCCGCTTGATACAATATCGGAATATTAAATAATCAAAAATATTAAGGGAGACAATAAAAATCTTACCACACGCAAATATACAGACTAAGCTTACCACTTGTGGAGCAAGCCGTTAAACAGTAAAGAAGAAAAATGTTGTTTACAAAGTTTAAATATTTAATAAATTATGTATCGGTTATGGATTTGAAATTCGATTTGAAATTCGAGAATAAACCATTAGGAAACTTTTTTTTTTGGAGGGGGGGGGGATATACGTGTCGAACAAAATATTTGTCATAAGAAAAGAATATTTTTTAGCGCTGTTCATAATAATAAACTTTGATCTCATAAAGACAAAGTATCATCACATAATGACAAAGTATCATCACATAATGACAAAGTATCATCACATAATGACAAAGTACCATCACATAATGACAAAGTATCATCACATAATGAAGAAGTACCATCACATAATGACAAAGTATCATCACATAATGAAGAAGTACCATCACATAATGACAAAGTATCATCACATAATGACAAAGTATCACCACATAATGAAGAAGTATCATCACATAATGACAAAGTACCATCACATAATGACAAAGTATCATCACATAATGAAGAAGTATCATCACATAATGAAACACATCATCATAAGGCAGCTATGGCGTTCCATACATATCACTGGTTTATATCTGAATGGTTTTTTTTTAGATCAGAATAAAATGGAACTTAGATGCCACAAATACCAGAAGGCCATACAACTGTGATTCAAGGAAAACGACTTATATCAGTCATCAGCCATCTCTAATGTCTACAAGTTGTCACTAATCCGAGAACGTGTATAAAAGGAACCTTTCATCACATCAAATACTTAACATTGACAGACATGACAGAGGCGTACAAAGCTTATTCCACTATATCTATAAACCACGAAAAAGACGGTTTGAGGTTCTACGTTGTTTAACCCTTAATTGTATATTTTTGAAAAAGATATTTCGTATTAAGTTCTTGTTGGGGATTTGTTACTGTCTCTTCTTAAGTTATTTTAAATGGTGAAAACCTTGACAATTTTGTTTATATTTAAGTAAGTTTGACACAATTTGCGGAAAGTTGGACACAAAGAAATAACTCAACTGCTTTTAAATGTGTCTTCTATAAGACAGGATCATATATCGAAGCAAATCTTTTGCTTTGTATTATGTATTTTGAAATTTTATATTTTATAGCAGACCTTCTTCGATATCTCTTTGATTTGGTTTTAGAATTAGCCTTTCTATCAGTTGTAAACTTCAAAACCACTGCTTTAATGTTTCTTTATGTTCATATGGATTTAACAATTGTTGTTCCTATGATACTGTGTAATGTGCGTTTAATAGGTGCAGTTTCAGATATTTTATTTTCATTTTATATGGTAGCGTTGTAAGCATAATAAACCAAATAAACGCAAGCCAACATGTCGTTTTCTAATGGAACACAAATTAACACACAACAAAAAAAACAAGTTATTATTGTTTTTTATTAAATTTTCATTATTATCTGACTAGACATTGGAACAAACACTACAACTGACCTTTATAAAACATGTTTTTTTTCAATATAAAATACATAAATAAACATAAAATTAAAATAACTATTATCACTTACCAGTACTTAATAAGCGATCAAAAGAAAAATGTGTTGCAATATGGAGAAAACAATTATTCTTGAACTATACAAAGACTTCAACTTCAAATGTCGTTTCGAAATTTTAACGTTGTTGTTTCGTTGACCTCAGCATCGATTTCAATTTATTTTGAAAAAAAACAAAAAAAAATAAGTAGCAGTTGTATTGCTTGTTCTTCAATAAACATATAAAAATATACACCAATTATAAACACTTTGTAATGATAGCAATAAATGTAGCACATGACAGTTGACAATATAACAAATAAGCTATCGAATTATAATACGTTGCAGACCATATTTTAAAGTTACAAGGCCAACATACCAATTGGGGGAAAACTAACCAACAGCTCTATTGATATGCAACACACATGAGCTCGGATTGTTTGGCTTTCCCCCATTCAAAATGGTAAACAATTTGCAAAAGACGTGTGTGTCATAATAAATATCCCTTTGTCCATTTGTAATGTGGGTGGTTCACGTTTAATAAGATGCAACGTGGTTGTAGGCTTCTTTGAAATATTGAGGTCCTAAATTATTCCAGAATGGTACAGGGCTTGCTGGAACTGGATGGAACACTTGCTGTCTTAACACATTGGGTTCAGCCCAGGCAAAAAGATCAATGTCAGGTATAGCTTCACATGGCATTTTGTCGTTTCTATGAAGAAAAAACAACAAACATCAATTTCAACAATCAAACTGATAACTTACATGTAAATCGACAGCTTTTGTCTCTTTCTCCGCATTAAAAAGTATCACTTTAGCTTAAATCTCAAAACTAAGAGACATCGTGTCGTAAATAAAAACATTAAGATATTTTAAATTGAATATGGAAGAATAGAAACAGCTACTCCTGTACGTAAAAAGTTAAACGGTGGGAAGGTGTGGCAAGCTGAACGTCTTATACGACTCGTGAGTCTTGTATAGGGCTCCTGTGATCAAACTAATTGTGTTCTATTCAGGTTCTGTTTTTCTTCATGATTTTTTATAGTTTTTTTCTTTCTGCTTGGTTCTATTAATTTTCCTTTTTTACTTACCCTTTCATCGGTACCAAGAATGCTTTTGGTTGTATACCATTGATTTTGGTATTTTGACAAATTATCTTTGACATTGTATGATGTCTTATAGTTTCAAGTTGTCCTGAAAAGATAAAAACGAAATATAGCAAACCTCAGGGCCAGGGCAAAATATAGAAATATCTATACCTGTATTTAAAATTTTAAAAAATTGACATCTAATTAAATGAAGTGTGAATATACGATATTGAGATGTGGAATAAGTGTACGCGACACAACAAACATAAACAAACAGCAATTCAAAAAATCACAACGGAAAACAGCAAGCAGTCTTCAACATGACCATAGGTCACTGCTTACTGTCTTGCATTGGCCCAAGACTTATAATACAATACAAAAGTATCAAAACCAATCCCTAAATCATCAACGAAAGACTCAATTCTTGACATAAAACAGTTAACATAGAATGACAAGGACTAACAAAGGCTTTGGCAAAGTTTCCTGGCTTAGGACAGGCACATATAAAATGTGGCGGGGTTAAACTAGTTTTTTGGATCCAACCTTCCCCCTATTGATAAGCTTGCACAAAGCTACATATAAAACACACTGTAAAACTCAATCGACAAAAGTTCAATTCAACAAGAGAGAACCTAAGACAAAATACTGTGCGAAAACAACAAGACAAGGAGGAACTCTCTTGAGAACACTCGAAGTTACTGACAACTAGCTAAGAAACATTTATCGATTGATGTAAAAGAATCAAATACATCAGTTCTAAATCCGACACCCCACGTCAAAACAATGAATGATTAAGAGTTGTATCACCATACAGAACCGACATACTTGATCGCTGTGGTGCTTATAAATAATACAGTGGATACAAAGTGAAAATTTAACGTTTTAAAGTTACTATCAAGCTATCAATATTTCTGCCAAAACATACCAAATGCAAAGATTTTACTAAAACATTGAATTCGTATCCTTTTTTCAAAAGGTTTTTAAGCCAGTTTTTAATTTCCATAAGGTTGTTTTTGAATTTTTGTGCTTTATAAACTACATTGCTATAAAAGTCAGGATGAGATATACCTTTAACAATCAGAAATCTACGTGTACAATCAAATTTTTCGATGAGATGTCCATATTTATGTGCAAATTTTGTAAAAGATTTGACTAATTTGTGGTAACGGTAACCTTGTTTTAGCAATTTTTCTGTAATAAAACGGTTTTTATCATTAAAATCAGACACATCACTGCAAATGCGAGCATACCTGACTAATTGTGAAATGTATACCCCGTAAGCTGGAGCTAATGGTACGTCTCCTTCAAGAAACGGAAAATTAACTATTGGGAATGAAAAGTCATCCCGTTTATCATATACTTTAGTGTGTAATCTACCATTGATAATGCTTAAGTCCAAATCTAGAAATGGACATCTACTGTCGGTTGAGTTTGCTTTATTTAGGGTTAATTCTTTAGGATATATATCAACATAAAGTCATGAACATGAAGTCAACATAAAACCAAATAAAAAGCGCTATTGTATGCTATTTTCTATATTCATAAATGATTAAGATAGGAACACAAAAAGAGAAATATTCTTACTTGGTGAAAATCCAGTGAGTGGGAAATCATTCTCGTACCAAAATCTGTCTCCAAACTTCCATGTCTCAAACGATTTAGCTATGATACAGGCAAATGTTGGTCCAGTAAGACCACCCTTGACTCGTCTTTCAGCCAAACCTCCAGTGAATAAATCAATGTCATCTACATGTCTGAAATAATTTATGTTCAGTTTAACCAACACAACAGACTTGTAGAAACAAAGAAATAAAACTCATATTGCTTCGAAACATAATGAAAAGTTGAAATCGGATGCTTAAAAAGTAGAAAGCGGTCGTTCATGATAGCCGTATGTCACCTTTTTCTTATATTATTCGATAAACAGAAAGTAAAAAGTTTTGACTATAGGAGGAAGCTACAGCCTAATATTAAGAGGCCGGGACATATTGTTTTCCGGAAAACTGTGACCGTAATTTTGTGACGCCGCATGACGACAGACACAGGACACTGCAAGACAACGGAAAATGCCAACGTGAACCCTATATGTCGTTTTGATACAAGTTGCAATGGCATAAAAATGATGGTCGCTATGTGTGTTCTTTTAAAGAGCTAGAAACAATTTAATGTTGAAGAGTTTCAATGTTAGTTAATAGAATGACTATGTTGTTTTATGTCAACAAAATTTAGCGTGACACGAATAGTTATGAACAAGATTGTGACGACAGAATTTTGAAATTATGTCACTACTCGAAAAATTATGCTGTTCTTGACCTAAAATATGATACTGATTACCCCTTTGGTACACCTTTGCTTCTACAATAAGGCTAAAAAGATTACCGTTTAAACAGAGTATACTAACTTGTAAACTTTCGATAATTTGACGATAGACTCTTTGTCATGATCAACAAGTCCACCTGGTCCAAAACCAAAATGTACTGCTGGTGGGAATCCACAGAATTTTCTCCAAGCATTGTAGGGTGGGATTCCGTGATCTCTTCCTCTCTGAATATTGAAGGCAGCAAGATCAAAGCTCATGCCTTGGTGATCCATGAACAGATAGTTTCGTACACCATCATTTATCATGCGGTCGTTCTTGCCATGCGTATCATCCAACATCCATTCACCTAACCAATCGTTAGCTTTCCCGCCATGTGCCAATAGTACTCCTGGTTTATTGTATGTTTGGTAGATAGGGAATTCTGCAATTTTCTTTCCACCTGGTCCTCCATAGCCTAGAGTGTTTGGTATCATAGAATGTCCAAAGCGGAAAGCTGCGGCAGCCAGAACGTTAGCAGTTGTAGGGTCCATCTTTTCATTATACACAGTGTTGTATTTTCCATATACTGATTTCAGACCGTGTACGGTCATAAATTCGTCATTCAAGACCAAGGGTAACCATTCAGCATAGACAATATGTTGGATAACTGCACCAATGATTTTTCTTGTTTCTTGGTAAATAATTTCATCTGTCCAATGAGGATTCATTTTACCAAGTACTGAAGCTATGCGGTTGTGTTCTCTTAAAAACACAGTATGAAGGAATGCAAGTGACGGAACAATGGTATTTCTGTCATCACCTTAAGATAGAGCGAAAATTGAAATAAAATCTAGGAAGTGTAAGCATTTAATCTTAATTTTAACCAAACAATATGTAAATAATTAGAGCTAAATAAACCCTTCGGCTTTATATATTATTATAAATACACATCTCTTCATTTATATCTTTTCGTTCATTTGAATGTAAAGATTCTTTCTTAAGATTGAAAATTTAAAAAAATCGTGAACACCTAAAAAAACACAAAATTTCATTAAAATATTCAATCTAGAAACATCCATTAATAAATTTGTTACCTGATCCAAAACAATATTGGCCAGGACCTTCTAAGATACAATCTCCGTCAGCGTAATTCGGTAAGAACCCTCCATCTGTCATTTTCAAAAATCCTATAAATAATGAATTGATACTGTTTGTTAAGTGTATGATAAGGTTGGGGTTTTTTTTTCAATTTATGAAATATTATTATTTAAATTCATTTAAGGCTTTTTCCGTTTGTTGATATAAGATTTTTGGCCGGATTTAACGGGAGGGCGAGGAAGAAATTTTTCTAACAGTTTCTCGGAAAATACTTATCACAGTCACTTGAAATCTGTAATACAGCAACATTGTGGGGTCCCAAAACGTGGGATATGATGCCGGTCACCTACTTCCTGTTTAAAGAAATCCGTCCATTTTTTTATTTTGACAGATTTTTAGTAATAAGCATGCATAACTAAGCGTTTCAAAACATATTTTGCCCTGATGCTTGGTCTTTATTTTTTTTTTGTATATTCAAATTTGTTTTGTTTATCAATAAATCTTACCTCCTTTTCCTAATCTAAGATATTTTTGTTCTTTGATAGAATTTCCATATATCATTGAAGCATCAATAAAAGATGACTGTTGATTTATCTGGTTTCTTGGTGCTATAGAACAATTACATGAATAACATTATGATAATCATTTAAAATGTACGCATAGCTTTAAAATCTTACACTATTTCTTAGAAACAAAACATTATTTATCATTTAAAGGATTAAATCATAACTTTTGTGGACTTTGCTAAGCCAGTCGCTTTCAATAATAAAAACAAAAATCATATTGATACATCACATATCTTTAATTGTTTCGTATTCTTTGTTTATACAAAATCACCTCGCTTTTCCCATATACTAAGAAAAGGTTTATCCATATCTTTCTAAGATAAACATACTGCTGTACATTCATTTTAAAACCAAGTAGTTTTCGGTAAATTCATAGCATTATATCCTTGCAAACTATAGAGGTAGCTATAGCTGATTGGCAGTAATATACACTCTATCTTCTTTAAGCTATATTCTTACCTGGTTTGCAAAACAGTTCAGGGGCGATTGATGATCGGACAAAATTCATGCATGGGTATTTAAAGTGTTTATCTCCTTTTGGAATAGGTATTGGAAAGCATGATCCACTAAAACATAAATACAGATATTTTAAAATACCAACATATCTTAATATTGAAGAACCTATTTTTTAATAGTTGACATGCAAAAAAACTATTTAACAGCGTTTCAATATTGGCATGAGAAATAATAAGAGGTTTATGAAAAATACAAAATAAAAGCATTTTTTATAATTCTTTTAAATCGAAGAAAAACATTTTAAAACTCACAAATGCCAATTATGGAAAATTATGAGTTAAATCAAAATTTCATCTTCAGTTAATACATGTATTAAAAACGAAAGAATATGGAATATGTGTCAGAAAGACACGATCCACATATGGAAATGATTTTGATAAATGTAATATACTTTCAATCGTAATTCATAGAATCATTCAAAAAAGATCATTAAAAGTATGTGTAAATTTTCATATGAATTTGGTCATTAGTGGCAGTGCTGTAGTAATTTGAATGAGTTGAACTCATATCGGTTTGTACACAGATTTTGACAATTTGTACAACTGTTCGTACAAAATCTTGATTTCCATTATATTCTTTATAATTTCAAATCCATATACAACATGTATCTCAGCAATGGTGAGGGAAATCTTTTTGTGTTTTTTTTTTATTCTCACAAATATTCTGTGATTCTTATTTATGTCAATACCGTTAGTTGTTTAAAATTTTAAAACATTTTTTGTATACAGAACAAAAACAGTGTTATCTACATATGATCCATTATGACATATTGTTAAAAAAAGATTTACTCGTGTGTCAAATTAAATAACATGATGTTGCAAAAACTTTTCTAAATTTTCATGAAACAAATAATATAGTGTAGGTTTCTTTTATAAAGTACAAAATATTTATTTATTACCGTTTGTCTCTTTGAGTTGGATCTAAACTACAACACTGGATTTCTGAATTGTTGAATCCTAAACAAAAGAAACAAATACAGATACACGAAAATATCACATAAAACACGAACAAAGCAGAAATATTCTGTTTGAATTCGATTTTGTTTATATCTTAAGGGAGAAAAGTCCACAAATTTTAAGCATCTTGATGAACAGTCTATTTCAAAATCACAAATCCGCAAAAATTTGTCCCAAGGTATTCAATTTTGTGCTCTTAAACACGAAATTTTATGAAAAATGATTACAATGAGTTTAACAAAATCAAAATCTTAAAAATCTTCAAAAAACAATTTCGTTTCATTTTATGAATTTGTGCCTTACATTTTTTGGAACGGTCTTTATTAGCTAATAATTTTAATAAAACCTTTAAGTTTTGTAAGGTAAATAAATTGTAGGGTTTTCCTTTTGTTTGTTTCGATGCTGTTGATCGAAAAATGTTTTTGACTATGAATATCATAATTCTTTTTTTTTCACTTTGATGAACGACAAGGTTATCCTATATATCATACACCATATAATTTACTTTAGTAAGAACTTTGTTTTATTACAAAATAGTAGTTACAAATGCACACTTAACTATCATTTAAATATCTTTGAAAATAATAATTAAATAGATTATGCATTCTGGTCGATATCAATGCTTCATGAATTTTACAAAACTCGGTAAATGTATTTATAAGTGTACACATGACAAAAAATATTTGTTCTTGGCACAGAATAAGAAATCAATTTATATTCTCATTATCATGCAATATTACGAATTATTTACATAAAAGGTTAAGACATTTATTTTGATATATACTTGAATAAATCACATTTTATCGCCCCTATTATATGGTTTGTCATTGAAAAGCACCATTTATATCAAGTTCATCGCGTTTTATATCGTTGCTTCAACTGCCTGATTTTCTTAAAGTAAATATTCATAAGTTCGTTAACGAGTAAATGATGTATCATCTGTATTCAGTTGAATCATTCTATTTAGTTTGATTCCTTAATGCTGAATCAATATAAATTTACCTATGGTTCCTATTAAAGTACTTATTAAGCTATATGTTTCAAAAACATATTGGCTATAGATAAACCCCTATAGAAACCATCTTAATGAACTAATATAATTACCTCTATTTGTTGGTGTTCCTACAAAATCGTGATCAAGGAACTGTCCAAATTGCATCATAAGAGTAGACTGCTTAGGTTCACGTAAATCGCTTTTATATGCATTATGTACGACATTACTTATCAGTCGAGGGCTAGGTAAAGATGCTCCAGTTACACTATGCAGTCTTGGTATATTCAAACCTGTGAAGTTCAAAACAAAGCTATGAATATGTACGGGTAGTTGTGTTTCTTGGTTTCAGTTCCTTATTGTTTGATTTGTTTTTTTTTCCATCATATTTGCAAGTCGCTATGTAGTATCAAGTTAAATCGATTAGAATATATTTTTAATTCATGGAAAAAAATGTTAACACTAGGATTGTATCTGTTTCAAATAAATCTCACCGTCGGAATATACAGGTGACAGCCATCTTTGCTGAGCTCTCATTGACTGACCCCATGTTGGAAATTGGAAATTGTTACATCCACCGTCAGAAGTTCTGTATGGGTATTTAGGGTTACATTTCGGAATTGGGCATTCACAGTGGGGAGCAATTAATTTCTCCCAAGCTTCCACAAGCTTGTAATCGTTGGCCATTACATGAAGGGGAATTCCTGACCTAAAAATGGGTTAAGATATTAAACATGTTTCAAAGGTTGACGTCTGTTTAGCAATTCAAAAAAACAATTGAATCGAATATGATGGTATTGGTATAGATAATGAAAAGTAAACAAATAAAATTAATAGAATTCGAAAAGTGGGTACACATTAATTGTTTCAAACACCAATATTGCTTTGCAGATTTTAAGTTTGTTGTTTTCACAAACCCCATAATTTCAAAATTATTTTTATAACTTTCGTATAAAAAAATCTTTAAAAAAAGTCATATAGTTTTTTTTTTTATTTTAACAATCACCTAAATGAATATCTAAGGAACATTTGTATCTAATAAACTAATGTGGCTAAAAAATAACCCTGTTTATATTTGTGTCTAAACGACGCAGTTTTATTGACACTTCTCCACGTCCCTCTCAAATGGTATTATTTGTGATTAATCTAAAACCAAAAAAAAATCATGGCGTGATAGTCACGAGGTCATGTTGGACGTTAAAAACATCGTATACCTGGTAAGCTAGATATAAATAGAGTAGGTGAGAGAACGTTTGCTATGTTGAAAATAAAACAAAAAATATTTATGTCTTTTTCATTAATAAGCAAAACATGCAAGGTATCCTAATGAAATACCTAAATTCCATCAAATGACAAACCGCTCTATAGAACATTGTTTTACCAAGAATGATGAATGAAAAAATAATAAAAATGCCATTTCGCCTTTCTTAAAGAGACATATTTGATAAAATAGTATTTAAACGATCTATCTTTCAATTATCAGACACTCGGTCATTGTCCTGATATATTTATGCTGGCCTCTTTAATATACTGCCGCAATGTATTCATTAAAAAGTCATAATATCACTCGCCATTTAAGTAGGTCAAATATTTGTCATTTTAACATATTTGCTGCTATTTTCTTTTAATTCCTTGATACATCAGCGACGAAAATTTATAATGGAATTGCAAAACATGACAGTGGCAAATAATTGATAAAAGGATCGGTGCTTTAGCAATGACAATACATAAAGTAGCTTTGACAAAAAATAACAGTTTACACCGAAAGGTATATTTAATAATATATATATCAATGTTTATTTATATAGAGGTGAATACCAGGATTTATCTAACCGAATAAAATTATATTCGACGAGCCAACGGCGAAATGAATATTATTTCTAGACGGTTGATAAACCCGGTATTGCAAAGTCTATGACAACCGAAAAGAGAGCAAAGACTCAAAGGAAAAGATATTAAACCTTTATAATTGAAGTATTGTAAAACATTTAAAAACTAATTTATTGAGATAGTGTGTATGTTCGATAGTGACATCCTCTAAAAAGCCTTAATAATTATTTATAATATTTGATATTTAATAGAATCGTATTATAAAGACCTGTCCTCGAAGAAAAAATGTAGGACTATTTATGAGGGTATCACAGCCCTTTTGGTACGCGGTATTCCGTGCTTTTTAAAGGGTATTCGGTACGCTAAGGTGTGGTACGCGGTACGCGATGTTCCGAATAATTAGGCTGCCGTGATCTTTATCTAATATTCGGTATTCCAGTCTTTTTAACGGTATTCTGTCCTTTTTTAAACGGTATTTGGTTTTTTCCGGGGGCGGGGGCTTTGACACCCCCATTTATATAAGCTGAAATCATAACTTCGTTCAATCACGTCATAATCATCTTTGCTATCTCTTTTAAGACACCTTTGGTGACATTGCACCTGTATCATTGCTACAAAATTTCTTCTTTTTCTTAAAGTGTGGATGTGTGTTGGTGTTTAACGCCCTTTTTCGACGCACCTGGGCCGTGTAGGGCGGTCAGTGTTTAATGGTGGAGGAAACCGGAGTACCCGGAGGAAACCACCGACCTTGGGCAGGTAACTGACAAACCTAATCACATACAGTTGGGGAAGCCCCTTTTTTGTTAAATAACACGGGACTCGAACACCAGCTCAGAGGTGATCGGCTAATTATCAGTAGTGTGGTATTTAAACCAGCACTTTAGACCACTCGGTCACCCAGGCCCCTCTTTTTCTTAGAAACAAATGGTCTGGGAACATTGTCTTTTTAAAATTGCTTATTCGTGTGACTTAGTTTGACCAACGATAGCCTAGGTTCTGAAATCATAGTTAAATAGTGCATTTTTATCTAATAAATTACTTACGACAATTTCATAAAAAAGAGGTATTTTTGTATATTTCATTGCCTAAACTTTATTTAACAAATTTGCTTCAAACGTCTTCATTACAATTGCATGTGGATTACATTCATCAAAGCTCTGTAGACATTTTTTATAAAGAAACCACACAAACATGCTACGTAAAATATGTTGTGGTAACATTGGTGGTAGAATTAAGCATTAATTTATGAGTGTGGTGATCATGTTATTATGTACAAAAAAATTGTAATATGTCTTTGTTACTTTTCAATTTGTTGATAGTTTGAATTTCTTTTAAGAAATATTACGTAATGCATGTCTGACATTTAAAACAAAGCATAAAACACCCTCTGTTTTGCTCTTAGAGGTAAACCACCAAATGCAATCTTGTTATTTGTTGTCTCATGTATTATTCAGTTGGATATTCGCAAATAGAAATTTGTAACCCTTTACTCATACATGTAAAACATTTCCTCGTTATCATCTCTCAAAATTTCACACCTGTGAGTTTTGAATCTTTTCAATTTAAAACGAATTGACACATTGAACACATTTAAATCTATTTAGAGTTTTTACGGTCTCCTTAGACCACAAGATGTTTTTTTCGTATGGCACAAAGATGCGAACAAAATATTTTGATGGGGAGCAAGTTTCAGTAATTAGATTGTAAAATTATTTGCTAAATTGTCTTAAAACAGAAATGATTTTTATCCAATCATCGTTTGTTAGTTTACGAAGGTGTAACTTTTAATGAATGCTTCTCCAAATTGTCATTTTTTCTAGTCTATGTATGAATGTATGATTATTAAACTGTAATTCCCTAAAAAAATAATTCACGAACGCCGTCAGACGATGATCATAATTTATCGATTGCAACTTACATTTTTTCGAACTCATGCAGAGCTCTTAAATTGATGAAGCCTTTCTGATTCAAGACTTCTACTTTTCCATATTCTTTCAAATTCATAAACATTGATCTATGCCACATGTAACTGCCTTTTGATACTCTGTCATGACCTAGAAAAGCAAATAAGATGAGACAATGCATATATTGCAAAAAGTAAAATTACACAATGTCAAACAACTTTTTTATATATTGTAGTAGCAACAAAGATAATGCATTAGACTAAAAAATAACACGCAACACCCATTTCATTTTAAAAGACAGTAAATAACTGAATAGAAGAGAACATGATGTTTACATATATGACATACAAGGATTAGTTAACAAAATAAATCCGTGTTTGTGTTTTTGTAAATGAATTGTGAATATAAATTACATAATTTATAGTATGTTAGCCTCATATGTTAGGGTTTGTGTTTAAGGTCTAAAATAATTTAATCATGACCTTTACTATCTACAAATAACCTTTCTCTCTTCCATATACTTTGAATTCTGTCTTACTTTGTTACTGCACAACATTGAAATATAAACCGGTAAACTGTTACACTTTCAAATGTTTGGTGTAGCATCTTCGATTTTGTGTATGTAAAAATATGCTTTAAAATCTTTGAATTCCGTGACTCTGATTCTGACATTGCAGTTATGTTTTGTGTTGTTTTTGTTTCATTTACCTGAAAGATACATTTGTTTTTCAAACTCTGTCTTTATAGACCAGTCTTTTAATGCAATGTCTATGGATTTTGCCATCATATCAGGAATGTTTGGTCCCATTGTTCCAGCGACTTCACGCTTCTGTCTATCTTTACAAGATATTACAGAAAAACATATTATAGAAGCAACCAGGAAAATGTGGGTTGCCATGGTGGTTCTGAAAATAAAAATGATATAGAAATGTTGAATTTAACCCCAAAAAATGAATAAAAAATGAAGCGACTTTAAAATAATATCTTATGTTCCTGTCTTCAATGTCTAAACTCAATACTTATCTATGCATTTCTTGTTATTCTTATGAAAACCTTGGTTTATAATCAAAGTTTCCACATTTCAGCCGTGTAAAAGTAAAACACGTCTGTTCTGTAACAGCTTTTGTTTCAGGCGTAACATTTATTGGTAAATTTTGTCTTTTACCAAACATTAATATTTAAGTAAATATATGTTTAACTAAGTCAAACACTTTTAAACATAATTAAAATCTACCTGTATTGTATTTTTGAACTTGATATTCTGTTTTCAAAGAATAATAAAGTATGATTTACCCAGTTTGGTATTTTGGGTTTTACTGTTCTATGCTCTTCATAATCATAAAGTGTTTGCCATTTTCAATATTTTTGATAGAGCGGCGCCTCTGATGAGTCTTGAATAGACGAAACGCGCGTCGGGCGTAGCAAAATTTATTGTCTGGAACTTTGTTGTCATTTGTATTTACACATGCAATTTTGTGAACGTTACTTTAACGATAGAAATTAACGTTATACTTCGGTTATTAATTTAACGTTAAAGTTTAACATTTGACGTCACATTATTCAACAAGAAAATTTAAGTAAAATTAATGTTAGATTATCATAGAATTAGTTTTAAGGCAAATTGCATGTGTGCCAATTAGTTTGATAAATTTTATCATCAAGATTAATATGTAAATTTCGAACAGCTACGTATCTGTATAGCTATAGTAAAGAGAAAATAGATTTGAAAATTCATTCTTTTCGAACTGTAAAATAATGCAAGAATAGAAATCTGATTGCTTTGCAGATCTGAATAATAAAATCAAGGTGAATAAATCCCTCTATCGTATACAAGAAAAAGGAACCTTTTTATCTGAATTAATACAAAACAAAAGAGTTGATAATAAGAAGCCGGAAAAAAATAATTGAAACATGTAAAAACAATCTGGCACGAATCAATTTGTAAAAAAAAATAAACAGTACACAAGTATTGTTCTTGTTAAAGTGTTTTTTATTTCAAGTTTTTGGAGTGACGGATAAATAATAAATAAGACATAATGTTATCACCATAAACAAGTTCTTTCAAGTATTTTTAATATATCTCCATTAAATACTTACAAACGTGAAATATATCCTACACTCGGAATCAAAGAGATTGGTATTCCAAAAATAAGTTATATTTCAGTTTGATGGTTTTTTTTTATTATTATTTCTTGACCCGTACCCAACATGCGTTTGTACAGTATCTGACAAAAGAAGTTTCGGTTACTTATAATATCACAATGAAAAAGAATAAATTTGTCACAGAACCACGTTTGAAAGAAATCTATAATTGTTCACGTCATTTGCATGGGTTAAAGTTTTGCTTGTTCATTGTGTGTAACCAATTAATCACCTCTAAACAAAGCCAATGTACTTTAAGTCAAAACAAGTAATTCGCCTTGCAGTGAACTAGCTAAGTAGCGTGGAAAACGTACATCGAATTGATTTGATTGGAGCAAAACGTTATTGAACCTGTGTTAATTGTTAGTACAAGTACACCTAATTTGTCATTTTGATACCATATGGGGAAAATTATGTACATTTTACAAATTCAAATGTTTTAAACGGTTTCCCGTTTTCAATAGCATATGGCTTTTTTATATCTGCTTCAAATCAAAATTTCCTCTCACAGATGATATACCTGGTTCATGGATCTTGTTAAAAATTTAATATCATACGCAGTTTTTTCATTTTTCTTTTTTTTTTTCGAAGCTAAGAGGTGTTAGCATGACATTCTCGGAAGTCCACAATATGGGAAAAATCAATCTAACACACAACTCAAAACATACTACGAAGAAACACATATTATAACTTAATTACAATAAGCAACGTAAATAGTGGTATAGCCCTTTTCAAAAAGTCATCCGGAATTCCGATTCCGATTCTTTTGTTTTCATTTTTGCAAGAGTAGTTTCCCTTTGTGGTTCGGCCTCATGGTGTAAACAACGTTGAGCTAAGGTAAAACATCAATTTATCCCTATCCGATTTTGGCGTAATTTCCCATTCCCGGTTCAAATAAACTGGTTTTGAGTGAAGTCTTGGATGTTAACATATGTTTTAGTAACTTTAGACTTTGGCAATCAGATTTAAAATGTTTTAACAAGTTGACGAATTTAGTTAATTTCAACAGATTTTCAATGAAGAGGCCTACCCGGAAGTCGTTAACCTGTAGTGCATAAGTAAAATATTTCTCAGGTCTGCACGTCCGGAAAATACTTTCTAAAAAGGACTATAACAAAGAGTCTATTTATGTGATGCAAAGCCTTGTTTCAAAACAACTGACTCGTCTTTTACCTTAGTCACAGTGAACAACTGTTAAATACGACATTTTCTAAAACTCTACTTAAACCCCATATCCGTACTTATCTGAAAGATCAAAAAACGAATACGTGTTTACGTTAACTGTAGTATATATATTTAAATGAAAATACGGTGATTTAATGCATTTTAGATTTAGAAAAAAATGTACTCGTTGGTTTCACTTGTAAAAAAATGATTGGTTGTTTTTTTTTTAATTAATTTTAGTAATGGAGTGTGCAAGGGCAATCCGCTGTCACCAAATGTATTTCTAATTTACGTTATGTATTTTCATGATTTTTGCTTTGGATAAAAACTAACAACAGAAAAACTGTGCCTTCAACAATTAAAACCATATATCAATTATTTAATTAAAAGTAATAAATTTCGTCTTTTTAACCGTTTTACTAAATTTTGTAACTTATTTTCAGTTTTGAATAAAGCAATTCACTATTACTAGGTTAATTCAAAATCTTGAAGTGATAAGTGTGACTTGTCATGAATGTCTATACAACTAAATATATTTAGACGCCTTATTGATAAAGTGATTATGTGCCTGACATTATATGATTTACTCTTTTGAGATGTTTCTATGATGAATGATTGAAACAACCTACATAGACCGATACATCATCACAAATTATCAATAATCAATATAAATCGTTTACACGTCTTTACATATTTTTATATTTTCCTTTTTGTAATATCACAAACAATTAAGAATATTTAGGATCAATCGAACCGACAAATTGTGAAAACCCATTATGATAGATTTGAAATTTCTCTAATTTTGACATATTTACAAATATGAAGAGATAAACTTTATTTCATAAAAGGAATGATATATTAAACCATCAATTTATTTAATTATTTTATCTTTAATCTACTATGTGTGAATACTAAATGAAACATTTTATGGTTCTCAAAATCCATCATTTCTTCTTTTATTTCAGTTAATTTGTTTTCATATTACATTTGATCTGTTTTAAAATTTTCATCGGAATTCCCGTTTTAAAAACCCTCATTGCAAATCTTACAATACGTTTATTTCAAACAACCAAATATAAGCATTCTGTTCACTTGGTTTTTTTTCATTTGACAATTGGTTGTAACAATTCGAGAAAAAAATGAAAATTCTTGTAGTGTATTGTTAAAAGGGACGATATAAACTTTAAGCTTGAAATTATTTTACTAGCTAAATTAATTATTTCAGAAAATGGTTTGTTGTCTGAACTATGATTCAAAATCTCAATTGATGTTTATTTTGAAAGAACTTATTCATATATAAAATATCCTTTCCCCTTCTTGTACAAGACAATTAATCGTAACAATGTATTGAAATATACTAGTGCTATAGAATTTTCTTTTTTGTTGACACTTTGCTATCTTGTGTTTACTTTGACGTTCATGTCCTCTAAGGCAATAAAACAAATCAGAGACATTATTAAACGAGTCTTGCGTCTAACATATTGGACATTGACTATTTGTGTCCACCGATAGGTCAGCGATCTTATTTCAGTAGTAACCCTTGTCACTTTTGGACGTTTTTTATGATTTTAACCATAGAAGCATCTAACTCATCCTTTTTGCTATTAATCAAATCATTTAAAAAGAATTCACTTTTTGCACTTTGCGATTTTTGTTTGCAACTTCGTATGTCTCATTTTCTTTAGCATTTTGAGTTTGATATTGATACATTCGTTATGTTTTAAATTAAAGGCTTTCTCTTCGGTATTAACAATATAAAGAGATGATTATATTTCTATGACAGAACGAACGAACGACCTATTGTTAGTTAGTCAATAAAGCTAAATTATAACATACAGTAAAATTACATTGTTACAAAAAATATCAGTATGATAGCATATAGCATAGCTATATTCGTTTTGAACCTTAAAAGATGTTCTTGCATTACATGAGAGACTAATCTGAATTACTAAAATCGAAACTCGACTGGTATATCATAATAAAATAAAAAAGAAGACTTTAATATATTGCAAAATTGTTGTATACTCCAGTAAGTAGAAGAGACCTTTCCCATGTTGCCAGTTATTCAGGTTGGTATTTTTTTTCTTTAGTCTGTGATTTTTATTTGTTTTGTGGTTTGTTTTGGTGTGATTATTTTATGTCTACCAATTTTGTCTATGTCTTTTCGGATTAACGATATTTGATTACACCTTTGGTACATTTTTGCTTCTTTCATACTCATATGAAAAATTCGAACATTTTTTAGACCCAAAGTATGTCAAATTTATCAAACAAATATTAAATATTTTTGTCATGATGAATATGCTTAATTTGGGTTTATAGCACTGATTATTTATTTTATTGCATTTTTGTCTATTTAATACCGACTACTTCCTTGTGTGATAGTCATCACATATATATCTGACCTATTTGCTTACAAACCTTGTCCACCTTTTACTAGCAAATCAATGTTTTAATTTGGCCCCAAAAAACACCTAAGCCCGTGGGATTGACATATAATGGGATCCTGTGATAATTATTTATTTTGTATTGACTTAATTTCATTAGTTTCTTTACAATTGAATTTAAAATTGAATCTACGTCAAAACTCCAGGAAATTTTAGTTGTGCTGGACACACGTATTAAACAATTATTTATATAAAAGTAACAGCTAACGATAATCAAAACACATGTTTTTTTTTTCAGTAATATTTGCATTGAACATAAAAATCTTCTTATTCCGAATTTTGATTTCAATGAAGAAAAATGTTTCGTAGCAACAAAAAATCAGAAAACAACTTACTATTGAAATTTTGGTAACATTTTACTGATTTATATCTGATCGTGATAAAGCAAATTTTCTTATAACTGGAAAAATGAAAACCGACAATTTCGACAATAAGCATGGTAGTCTATGGATTTTACACCATTTAGAGATCCACAAAGCCTTGGTGTCACAAAATATCAAATCAATCCTTTGGTTCTCCTTTATCTAAACAATTTATCAATAAATATGTAAAAAAAACTTTATATAAATAAGTTCGAGGCATATTACAAATGGAGCTTTTCTGGTTTCTTTTGATTCTGATATTTGGCAAAATAGTGCAAATTAAAACTTTGTAATTATACTTGACAATAAAAATGTATACGCCACATATTTAAATATAACCGATTTACTACGTGTATATACGAGTATGGAATACCAGAACAATGTAAAATGTATAAAGAAATCAGCAGTTATTTAAAGTCCACAGTAAATCAGCAAGTAGTCTTTAATAGTACCATTAGTAGCTGGCTGCTCATCGTACTTAAATCAGCTTTAGTAACATATAACAAAAAAAAAACAAGATGTAAAGCGAAGCACTCCAAATCTAATCAACAATATAGAACAACTAACTCAAAACATGAAAATGAAAAGTACAAACATAGCTGGACAAACAAACATATAGTATATTTAACACAGAAAAAAATAAATGAAGAGTTATAATATTGTCTAAGAAAGTACCTTGCTAAAACTTGTATGTAAACAGCAAATTTTTATAACGAGGAAATAAAATGTCCCCAAAAAGATACCCGAAAAAAGAAAGTCACAATGCTATTTAAGACCATAAACCTGACCCATCAAAAAACTCAACTCTCCCATTGTTATATGAGGTCAGTGTGGAAATAGAAACACACCACACAGTAAGGGTTTTAAAACCATGGACGTAAAAAAAAAGGTAGCAGAGGAATAAAATATCTATAAGACACAGCACATAGAAAAAATCTATTATTCAAATGACAGTTATTTGAATCTTGGTAATACACTATGTGATATGAAACAAAATGACCTTATGTGGAATGGTTCAATGTTTGGTGTATATAAATTTCCGATTATATGTCGTTTTGATTTATAGATTTCCAAAGGTCTTACTATTTTATGGGTCCATAACACCATTGTTAAAATATTGGCTCGGTAGATTGGATTCAGATCTTGGTAAATATGTACATAATTGATTTTTACTGATGAAAATGATTTTAAAATCTGTGAAACAGTTTTATCCACATATCTTCTGTCTAAATTTGCAAAAAAAATAAAATAAAATTGTCTGACAATTAATTAATTGTTTTTTTAAGATACTAGTAGATGATATTTGGTCCTTAATTTCACAACTTTTGTCAGATTGATACAGAAATAATAATTGGAATTATAGACGAACCAAAATTATTAAACAAAATATCATCATTCCAAAACTCAAAATATTATTAAAAAATAAATAGTCCCTTTTCGTTTCAATTATATTTTATTTTTCATCTGCAGTAGTTTCTTAATTCAACCTCTAGAAGAAAATAACAAATTATAACTCAAAGTATTGACTTGATATTGCAATCTTATTAAGTTTATATTCATCATAGCAAAGAGATCAAATTTTCGGGTTATTTAGTCATATTACGTTCATACACCCGGCTTTTAATAGGACAACCTTGACTAACGCCACTAGAAGTTTTAAAGTAAAGACAATTTTCTTTCTGCTTATGTTTTTTTTTTTCTGATAAATTAAACGAAAACTATATTAAGGTTAAAATGTTACAAAAACAAATTTAAAGATTGTAGATCAAAGTCAGTAGAATAAATTTAGATGTCAAATCTTTTTTTAAATCTTTAATGCTATTATGAAAACCCAACATGAACAGTTATAAGTAGAAAATAAGTAAACACCTTAAAGTATTGTCTGTAACTTATTTTTTCTATTTATTATTAAATATCTTTTTTTCTCAGTTGAAATCGTTTCAAATTGAAAAGTTTTACATGTATTTCAACTGAATCTACAATTCATTACAAAATATGATATAATATTCTAATTCATGAATGCAAAAAATCTTACCGATGTCTTACAGGGTTAACCACTAAAGAAACGTAAAGTAAGATATTATTACCAAAAACCTCTTTTGTATATTTTTCTTGACAGTGGTTATGATTGATGTATGGAAAAACATTATCCATAAAAATAGGTTTAATCGATATAATCTAAATAAAAATGTGCCGCTAGGTAATTGAATCTATTGTGTTTGTCCCCATTTAACCTATCATACTCTATTTAATTAAATGTAACTATATTAAAACCTTTAACTGTTTGGGTTTTTTTCAAATTGTACAAGTATTTCGTAATGACATAATTTATGTATTTTATTAAAATTCAGGATAAATGAAATACATGTAATAATAAAAAAACTTTATAATTTATGAATATTTAAAGTTGTTGTGTCTTTTGCCTAAAAAAATTAATCGAATTCAAAATTAAAAGGGTACTCAAATGCCTTGTTGTTTAAAATTAGTTTTAAATTCCATCCAACTTTCAATCCAGCCTGCTTTTTGGATGTTTGCAAGAGAATTTTCCTTTATATTTCTTTATTACTTGTAATTACACACAGGAAGTACATTAATAACCCCACAATAAAAATTAAACCCCAAAAATGGATAAAAAGACTAACCGAGTGGAGAATTTAAGGTTTGAAATCAAACGGCAGCAACTAAAAACCGAATGAAAACATATATTCATGAAATAATTGTTAAATAAAACATATTATGGCTACGACAACTTAATCCAAGTAAATCACGATAGTTTAACGTACTTGTTAAGATTTTATGTTGTAAAAGAAATAATTACAAATGATGTAAATTTAATGTGCTATATAACTGTGTACCTTTTCTGTACTTCTTGCTTCTTACGAATAATATTACAGAATAGAAAATACAAATGAAAATTACCACAAAGTTCCAGGCTAGCAATTCTGGTTCACCTGGTGTCCGTTTCTTCTATTCAAGACTCACCAGATGTGATTTATCCTAAAGATTGAAAATTAATGCCAAAGCCATGTCTATACAGACGAAATGCCCCTACCCGGGAGCTTCATAATTCAATTAAAATTTGATATTTCGCCGTTTTATCCTTAAAGAACTCATTATAGTTTATCTGTGTGTCGACAAAAAAAATCGATTTTGGGGAATCATCGAAGATATGATTCTGCAAAAAGATAAATCCCTGTGACCTTTATGTTCAGTAAAGCGTGGTACTTGAACTTAGGTCACCATTCTAGTCTTCAAAGATTTGATAATAGAATATTTACAAGGAATAAGGACACCATAAAAGTGTCCAAAATATTTACAGTTAATAATTTTTAACATCATTTGCACCCCAGTTCTATAGTTCTAACTAGGGTGATATTAGTTCGATCATACTAACCATATCTTCATAGATTTTCTTTGTTTTACATGAGCCTTTGAGGCCTCCAGTGGAATTTTGATTTCAAATGTTTCAAATTAATGTTCAATATATGGTGGGAACGAATATTGAACAGTAAAACAAACAAAATGTTATGTATCACCATAAATAATGTACAGATTTATTTATCTTTTATTTATATAATTCACGGAAGAAAGGAAGGAAGCAAGCAAAGAGGCACCAACGGGCATTCAAGTGTCAAAAGTCCGAAAGGGCAGTGACAAAACCGGTAAACACGAACAAGAACAGCAAGAGGAAACACAAAATCAACTGAACAGAAATCAACAACGCGAACTCAAGTGCTAAGGTAGAGTAAGTGGTTCCTGGAAGTAAAATGGTTTTAATCGTATTTCCATGTTTATTTATTTATTTATTTATTTATTTATGATTTATTTATATATATATTTATTTATTTATTTATTTATTTATTTATTTATTTATTTATTTATTTATTTATTTATTTATTTATTTATTTTACTTTTCATAAGTATAACGTTCATTATCTTTATCATTATAATGAAATGATTTTATGATGTGATTAAACATTATCTGAAAGAAAATTAATGCATATAAGTGCAATTAACTAATAATTCATTGTTCATTCATGAAAATCAACTACAAAGTGTAAAACTATATAAACAATAAATTCAACGTCATACATAATAATTTAGAGAATATTTAATTCTGTAGGCAAAAAATTTTAATTTTGTACGTAAAAGTGAAATGTTAATAGCCGTACTCTGTAATTTTGATGTATCGCCCATATTCAATTACATATTCCATAGATGCATTACATAATGTGACTAACTATGATTGAGCGCTCAATTACAATTCTAGCTTCGACGTCAGACATCACGTTTACCTATTTCTACCTGTACTTCTGGAATAAAACGCGACGCTCTTCTAAGACTGCATTCCAGGAAATATGACTCCGCGTTAAAAAGCAATGCCATTGGCCCAAGTTTGGAATTCCGAAATGCCCAAGACAAAATCGATTGACAAAAATAAACAAAACAATTAACAAAACCGGAAACATTCACAGCACGAGTTTTTCCTTCAGGAATCGACCAAACTCCTTCGCAGTACGCTTATCCTTTCCGACAAAAATAGGTCAGGATTATCCCACTGCTACAGGCTCGTATGAATTCCATCAAGATTCTTGATCAAAGACTTATTTGAATAAACTTTCAATATTTTGCTATAGTTAGCCATGACAACATCAAATTTTCTAGAAGAATTTTTTTCTAAGAAAAATTAATTCAATTTATTGTAAAACCAGTTTAAATGAGTACGCAATATTTTAAAGGGAAGTTAAGTAGAAGTATTTAGGCTATAATATAAACAATGTGGTTGTGTAATGCATTTAGGAATATGTGAATACTGTTCATGGCTTTTAATTTAGAGAGTAGGAGTCAAAAAGAGTTCCAACAAAAAGCCCGGAAAGCCTGGTGCAGTGATTAAATAATTAGTGTACGGATAGTTAGGGACGGGAACTCGGACTGTGAGGAGTTTGGGAATCAACAACGGCGTCAAAGTATTGAAAGCTGCTCGTGATGGAGGAGGCACCGGTTCGTAAAGGAGGAATTTTGGCATTTTAGATAGAACTTTAATCTTCAATGTTAAATATCTTACAACAATGAACAAGAACAAAATGTTAAAAAAAATAAATGTATCTCACAAAATAAATAAAAATTATTAACTATGTTAACAGAATCCAACAAAAAGTTGAAGTGATAACACGGTCGCTTCTTCAAATTCATTCGTTTGTCATCCTCATAGCTGCAAAAATGTCATTCCTAAACCTGTAGTTTCTAGGACTAAAACGTATTCACATTCGACTTAACCTGGGAGACTGAGGAGGTAGTCGGTCCCTCAAACACATTTTCAGGGGTTAGAACCCCCCTCGGAAAAATTTGTTACAGTATGTTCGTGCAGATTAGTGACGACTACGCAAGGACATGAACAGACAAAACGTCTAATGGATTTAAAACTTGAAATAAAGTGAAAAATGAATAAAAACAAAATGATCTAGTTAAACATACTGAAATGATATTTTTAAACATAATTGCAAGCTTATTTACAGCGTTTGAATGGCAAAAATAAAGTTAAAAAGGATGTAACTGGTTTTAATAAATTGGCCCAGTATAGGTTCTCCGACAATGCCTTAAGGTAACGGTCATTCGAGACCGTTACCTCAGGGAAAATGTATTCAAAGTAATCAGTAAAACTATAAAAATATAGTTGAAATTGAAGACTGTAAATGTGTCGTATACTGAAATGTGTAAATGGTTTTAGGTAAATTTTTGAATCAGTGGCAACTAAGTAATGTTTAATTTTGTAAAGCTTGCATGGTGACTTTTCTACATTTTTTCGTGTTTCTTAAGAAGGTAGGTGGAGATGTTTCAGCACAGAACATTGCTAGTGTAATGATATCTCCCAGTTATGTAGCGTGTTGCTCTACGTTGCACTTTTTCAACTTGTTTTTAATGTTTTGTCTTTTTTGTGTGGGGGTGACAAAATTGTAGAGAAGTACTCGAGATAAGATCTTACGAAGGATTTATATGCCATACACTTTTGTTTCTTCATTTCTAATTTGTAGATTTCTTGTAAGAAATTTTAATAACCTGTGTGCCTTAAGTTTTTGTGCTTTGTATAGGAATATTGATAGGCGGAAGGTTGGGTCCCCCAAAAAAACTAGTTTAAGCTCGCCACATATTATATGTGCCTGTCCTAAGCCAGGAATCTGACGAAGATTTTGTTTGTACTTGTATTTTTGATGTTTTCTGTTCCTTGTATTAGACGGGGGTCTATATGTGACTATTTCAGAACTGGATTTGAATTATATGCATTTATTGGCCGGATTTCACTAGTGAAAATCCGGGTTATAAATGGTGATTGTCGGACGGGCGGCGGGCGGGCGGGCGGGGAAAATACTTTCGTAACAGTTTTCTCAGCAACTACTAATCACAGCCTCTTGATATTTGATATACAGCATCAGCATGGGCCCTCATAAGGTGGGATTAGATTTCAGGTCTATCGCTCTCCTACTTCCTGTTTACCGACTTAGTTATTTTTTAGACTAATGTTCAATAATAGAAAACTTTCGTAACAGTTTTCTCAGCAACTACTAATCACAGCCTCTTGATCTTTGGTATACAGCATCAGCATGGGCTCCCATAACGTGGCATTTGATTTCAGGTCTAAAGCTCACCTACTTCTTGTTTACCGACTTAGTTAATGTTTTAGACTTATGTTCAATAATAGAAAATGCTCAGCAACTACTAATCACAGCCTCTTGATATTTGGTATGCAGCATCAGCATGGGCTCCCATAACGTTGGATTCCATTTCAGGTCTGTGAATCATCACACTTCCTGTTAAACGAAATCCGGCCATTTCTGTCTTTGACCCATTTTTTAGACCATGGGCCAATTGCAGAACCGCGAGCAGCGCCAACTGGTCTCATTGAAGGCTGATGGCGGTTGTCCATTGTGGTTTTTCTGAATTGCCGCTTGATTATGGGCTGTGTACACGTACACTTGTTCCACATCTCATTATTTTCTATTTGACATGGAATGAGATAAGGAGTAGATGTACTCAACCTACAGAAACATACGGCAATTTAAAAAAATCCACACTGGGTGACACAACCGTTTTCCTATGTGACCAGCTGTCGCTGCTCGCCGTCTTACATTGGCCAAGACGATAAACACAATGCATAACATCCAATACAAATCCCAAAATTATCAACGAAAGGCCGATTTGTTGAGATCTCTTGAGGTAGATATAGAACAATGATAATTTAATCAAAAAAAAGCACAGGAATCGACTAACAGAAGTTGTAACAAGGATTCCTGGCTTAGAACAGGCACATATAAAATGCAGCGGGGTTAAACAAGTTCTTATAGGGCCCAACTTCCCCTTATAAAAAATCATAAACAAAGCTCAAAATAGCGCACAGTAAAAATTCAATCGACGCATTAAGTTCAACTCAACGAGAGAGAACCCAGAGACAAAAAACAAAACATATAAAGAACCAAAAAACGAGTTCACAGTCACTCACTGTTATGATGGTGTTACGTTTTCAATGTGAGCATTCCAAGTAAGTTTTGAGGAGATGGTTATTCCAAATGTCGTGTCAACAGATTCTCGTGTATACATGGCTTTTTACAAATGTTTTATGGTGTAATAAATTATGCTTGTATGGTTAATTAATCGTGTGACAGACATTGATTGACATTTTTCCGGTGGAACTGCATCCCCTGTTGTTGTTCTCATCTTTCTGGAGATATTGTTGGAGAGTTGCAGTCTGTGTATTGCTTAGGGACCGACCATTTGACTTTGGGGGGGGGGGGCTATGGCGAAATTTGAAATAAAAAGGCAGGTCAGTGTTTTGAATTCAAAAAGGGCAAGATGGTATTTGTAGCTGAAAATTTTATAATAGTTTTAACTAAAATTTGAGGCCACAAGCGGGCAAAAAAATCCATGCTCAGCTTTTTCTGAAAATAAAAAGGCAGGACTAAGAAAATATCCATAGTCCCCCATAAAAATCACATGGTTGCTCCATTAGAAGTTCTGTATGAAATCGTCTGCAAATACTGTGGTTTTATTATTATTCGTGGGATATCAATTTTCATGGTTTTCGTGGGTGTCTTGACCAACGAAATTTTATACCCCACGAAAAGGAAATTTAACATTGATCTGTATGCTGCAGACATCAGAACCACGAATTTAACAATCCACGAACTGGTCCTTTTCCATCAAACCACGAAAATTGATATCAACGAAAATAAATAAATCCACAGTAATCGGGTTCTGGGGAAACAGATGCAGGAAGATTATTTATGAGCACTAAGAATAAAAAGGGACCCAGGACTTAGTCCCAGGATATCCCACTGACTACAGGCAGTATACTAGAGGTTTCCCGAAAAAAGACTGCTTGCTGCCTTCTGTTATGGAGAAAAGACTCGATCCATTTCAATGTGGAGGATCTTAAATTATCCCATGCCTGAGTGGAGGTTGTTGGTAAGCTCATGAGTATGTGAAATTAACTGTGTTTCACAAAGTTCTACGATTGGCCCTGAACCCATGTTGACAATCTACAAGCCTATCATAGACAGCTCAAGATGTTAAACTTTGTTTAAATCAACTATGTGTTCAAGAACCTTGCAACAGATCCAGCTGTTTCCTATAAGCAGAGCCCATCTTTGAAATATTTCTGGATACGCCCCTGAACAGTTAAACATATAATTACTTGTATTAAAATTTGCTTTTGGGGGTTGTCAATTAGAAGGCTTAGAAAGAGATGTTAATTGAAGGATTATTGCTGTTATCGGAATGATGATTGTAACAGTAACTGCTAGTTGGGATTTATCAGAGAAGCAAGGAACTATATGGCTTCTGCTTCTGCCACATATAACTGCAGCCTTAATTCATCATTTTGAAGATTCTGCAATGACTTATGGACTATGCATGTAATTTAAAGATAGATTACTGTGTATCAAAATTTGTTTAAACCATATACAATTGTCTGAATAGCTTGCTTAGTCTAGGTACACAACTCTGGGTTAAAAAGCTTCAGGTGTGTACACCTCCACAATGATTGGTGGGAGAAGATTCCAGTCCCTCACAGTCCGAGGAAAGAATGACATTCAAGTTCCTACTGCATCAACTCTGCATGACTGCAGTTGGAAAGTTCGATATGCTTGTTCCTTGATTTGATTGGTGGAATTTACAGGTTTCTTCTAAGAAATGAGGTCTTATTTGCTCAGTTGCTGGATATATTGCTAATATGTTGGTCCAATAGAAGTTTGCTCGCGAATGTTAGTCCGAGGTATTTTGCTGTTGTAACTGTTTCTAAAGTATATCCGTGAAGTTTGTAACGTGTTTCTCTTGTCTTTGATTTATTGGTACCTGTGAAAACAGTACATTTGTCAGGGTGGAACTGCATGCACCATTCTTTTTCCCATTGACCAAGTTAGTCCAAATGTTCTTGGAGTGTGTTGCCATGACAAACGCTTGTGCCCTCAATCAACATTGAAATACACTGATTTGACAAAGGATTTAAAGCTTTTCTGTCAATCTCAAGCTATTGAAAATATAAATTCCAGCTGTTTTCACGAAGTATCCATCAAATTTGTGTGTATCTTGCAATTACCCATCAATTTATTGATGTTTTGCTGAAAACCTAAAGAAGAATTCCTATGCTGCCACTTATGGGACGAAAATAGTTGGGGCGGACATCCTCTTTTCAGACTTGGCTTGGTTTCGTTTCGTTCCCAGTCATTTATTATCCTCCTTTCCCGGCAAATTTGAAAAAAAAATGTTTATGTACATTTTGTCCGTTTCATACTCATGATACTCTGAAGATATGTTGGAAGACTAGATCTTAAAATCGAAAATCATGATAGACGGCAACGATAAAAAGTATTTTCCTAAATGTGATGGTGACGTAACTTGGTCTTGGCCTAATCCCCTTATCAGGAGACTGTCTCCCGAATTTGGGAGACTTTTCATTTAGCAGTTATACATTTTCTATCTGCTCTAGAGAGTGTCTCTTGATTGGGAGACGGTGTTCGTGAATTCGGTTGTGTGCTAAAATTGGTTCCTTGGGGCATTTTAAGACTTATTTTTACTTTTAGAGGAGGAAAAATCTACATGTACAGTATATGCAATTTTTAAAAGAGATGCACCGACAAAATTTCAAGTTATTGAAGTTATTTAGAATTGTCTTTAGATTGGGAGACTTTTATACCATTTCATATATTTTACTGTCTCCTGATCTGCAGAAAATCTCCCGATCGGGAGACTAAGTAGAGAATTATTTGTTTTCAAGATTGAAGTATCTACACACGCTTTAGGGACACCTCGTCCATACTATGACTTCGGCCACGGACACATCGTCCATAGACACGTCGGCCATAGTATAGGTCGGCCATACTGTATTAGGACACTTCCGCCATGGTTTTAAAAATGGGACTCGTACATGATATTTAGGGGCTGAGAGTTATAATTTTCTCAGTTAGGGGTTATTTTCATGAAAATTTTGACAAATTGATTTTCTACTATTGGCATCTAGACCTGTATATTAGATAACTTTACTAGTTACAGGTCTATGATATTTGTAAGTGTATTAAGATGAAACGTATACTTAGTTCTTCCAGGGATGTCCAGTTTTATTTAATCCCTGGTTCTTCTTCAGGCCAAAAATGAAAAAGTTCGCATGGAAAATAATTTGAAATGAATAAAATTCATAAACCGAACGCCGTTCATGTAGTACATGTAGGTATACTCTGAGAAACTGATTATCAAAATGTCCTTGCAATATGTATTTGAGTATTGGATTTGACATTATTATGACTGTAGATCATCAAATGATTCTTGTTAAATAATCGTGTCGAGTTCAAGTAATCGACCATACTAATTGTTTTAAATTGAAATTCAATCAAGTGTTAGCGTGTGTCACAAACAACATGGCTTCAATAATCATCTAAAACAACAGTCAAGCCGAATATAATAATTAAATTAAGAAATAATTAGCCAAACACTATGCATCGAATTCTAATGGCCAATTTTATGGGTCTTAGACTAGAATAAATTCCACTTGATTTCTGGAAAACTCGTGTAATTTGAGAACTACTCAGAACTCGCATGCCACTTCTTTGTGTCTTATGACTTATAAGTTTAAGAATTTTAAAAAAAAAAGAAAGGTGTCTAAAAGACAGTTGATGGACTAGACATGTATATTAGTTAGAGGTCATGTTAACGGTCACCGTAAGCAAAAACAGTTCTGTATTATATGCAATAGCAAATATAACCAGACCAGACAGGGTAAGTATCATACCACATTGATAATGTTTTAATAGAAAATAATGTTTCATGAAAATACTAAAGAGAATATTTTTTCCGATTTTATTACGCTGAAAAAAAAAGGGAATTGCAAATCTAGTCTAAACTGAAAATTGTGTCTAAAATCTATCAACTGTGCATAGACATGTAAAAGTTCCTTAAAATAATTGTTCAAATTAATAAAAATAAATATCATAAGAATATGTCCTAGGCAGCAGTATCATGAGTTTGCTTTTTACATCTGCCTTTTATATTTATTTCTTCATTCGATAGATTTTTGTTTTGTTTATTAAAATATCATCAGTTAAGACATTTATACATTTGAAAAAAAAGCAGTTACTAAGAATATAGACTAAATCTGAGATTTATATAGTATGGCCGAAGTGTCTACGGCCGAGGAGTCATATGGCCGAGACTTCCTATGGACGAAATAAAGTGTGGCCGAGGTGTCCAAATACCTTTACACACGATTTAAGTAAAAATATAGAAATAACACACTGTTTAATTGAGACAAATGATTGCTTTTATCAAAATAAACAATATTTTTATTCTTTATTTTCTACTAAACAACTTCAATTTTGAAAAATATAACTTTCTATTTAGTCTCCCAATCAGGAGATTTTCTCCCATTCAGGAGACGATGTAACTTCAAACTGGTAGAAAAGTCACCCAATCTGGAGACAATTTCAATAACTTGAAAATTTGTCGGTGCACCTCTTTCAAAAATTGCATATACATGTAGATGGGGTTTTTCCTCCCCTCAAAGTAAAAGTAAGTTTAAAAATGCCCCAAGGAACCAATTTTTGCACACAACCGATTTCATGAACACCTTCTCCCAATCAAGAGACACTCTTCTGATTTAGAGGTAGAAAATGTGTAACTGCTAAATGAAAAGTCTCCCAATCGGGAGACAGTCTCCTGATAAGGGGATTGTCTCCCGATCGGAGAATAATTGGCTAGACTGTCCCTAACTGGATACCTCCCCTGTCCACTTTATTTAAAGTGCTTTTGTGTACTTCATGTCATGATCATAGACCTGTACTTTTGACATTTTAGTCTAACAATAAACTTGCAAATTTGTGACATCTCACAAATATCTTGTTTATTCAATATGAATTATGTTGCAACCCAGATGAGGCACAAGATAAACATTCAGCAGCAAACATCAATTAATACCATATTGTTTACAATGGTGCTCCAAAAGTTAGCAGGAGCTGTCACAAGCATAAAACCACTGTTCACTGTGACATCGGGGAGTATCGGCCATCGATTTTTTTTATTTATTATATTGAAAATTCAAGATACAAAGTTAAAAATTCAAGATATATACTATGTTGAAAATTCAAGATTATAACTTGAAACTTAATAATTCAAGATAATAAGTTGAAAATTTAAGATAATAACTTGAGAATACAAATGTAACTTAGTATCTTGAATTTTCAAGGTATTATCTTGAATTTTCAATATAATAAAAAAATAATCAGTGGCCAGTATAGGCTTCTGTAGTTTCTTTCTTATGATATCCTGAAGATATGTTTGAAATTTGAAGACTAGATCTTAAAATCGAAAATCGTGATAGATGGCAAAGATAAAAAGTATTTTCTTCAATTTGAGTTTGAATGTTGATTCCCATTACTAGATTTTCCAGCTTGGAATATCGGGCTTTCACCCCACACAAGCCTGGCTATCATACAAAGGCCTCATATTAGCCAAACGGTTGTTAAGCTTGCCGTCGGTCAAAACCTCTTCAGAGTTTATGTTAATTGTTTGACTTGTGTACACATCCCTGATGTGTGCTCACAGACGTTATCTTACCTATGCATCTACTGACCTGTGCATTTGCTGAATAATGATGGCAAGAACTTTGTAAAAAAACAAAGAGAAGAAATTTGTTTTTAGAACTGATTCAATTTTTTGACTATTTTGCTGATTAAAACAGATGGTGATCCATTAACAAAATAAACATGTAATATTAAATGAATTTATTTACTAGCTCAAAGTTTTTCTATGTAACATAGCACTTTTTGAACATTTAAAATATTTTGTTGCATATTTTATCCTGGGTATCCTAGTCATTGATTACATAACATTACATGTATTGATGATTTATTTTTTCAGTGTCAGAAGCACAGACCAAATTAATAGGGGTACATCTTATATCCAACAATGACCCAGAATCAGGCATATGTCTTGGTGTTATAAGAACACATAGTCATGACATCTCATTAGGACATTTAAAAAATATATTACAATCGCAGATCTGCACGCTTCCAGAGAATTATCTCTTTTCTACGAAAAAAGGGTGAGTTCTTTGGCAAACAATATATACATGTTAAGGGTTACATTAAAAATAAGGTTTATTTTTTCCCTTTTTTAATTATTTATAAAGTTTAAGGCATTGTGGAAGAGGTTTCTTGTCTTAAGTAGTACTTAAATGAATTTACTGACAATTTTCCCAAAATTTATAAAATTTGGAATATTGAAGATTCAGAAATGCAATTCTTTGAAGTACTGTAAATGTACTCATTTTTGCAATGTATTAATTTTCAGAGGAATCAAGGTCAGACTTTTTTCACCATTTATACATAAAAAAAAGATAATAGGTATGAAAAAAATAGAATATTGAAAAAAAAAGTAAAATTTAGTACCTGCGAACGTAGGTACATGTTAAATCATGAAATTGTGAAACAAGTATGTTTAGAGTATTTGATTTACTGTCTTTCTTTCTTTATTTTATCTAGCTGGCACATAAACAAAGCTATTGAGGATGATGTTTTATTAAATCAGATTATAGCAAAGGAAGATAGCATATACATCCAAAGACAGTTTGGTAATTTGTATTTGTGGTAGCATCATTGGTTACCCCCTGTTGATTTCGCTTGGTTCTCTCTCATCTTGTGATGGAGAGAGAGAACTGAGCTGAATCAACCAGGAGTAACAGACGATGTTGTGGAAGAGAAAGCAGAGAAGTAATGGGAAATGGGGAATTACCAATGGGAAATTTTAATGTCACATGTATCAATAGGGCATTTGAAATGTTGAAAGTCAAATAAAGCAAAGACATAGTCTGTTGACACAGAAGACAAAAACACTGAAAAAAACATCACAAACTTGGCACATGAAATGACTCATTTAATGGTATCAATTTGATACCATTAAATGAGTCATTTCATGTGCCAAGTTTGTGATGTACTATCAAAACAGAAACTCGTATTGTAATAATATACTTTAAAACCTGTCATGCTGACATGCTAATATAATCTACTTGCATTTCAGTTTAATATTTTAGTTATTTTATGGAATTTTAAAAATGTATGGAAGGCCTTTATAAAGCCTTAAAGATCTTGTATACAATAGCATGTATGTCATATTTGTAGCTAAAATCTTTAAAGGCATCCAAAGATCTCTTGTGTACACTACTTGGAAAAAAAATCATTAAAATTTACTGGTATATTTTTAATCTGTTATTTAAAAACATAATTCACTGAATTTTAATAGGACCGCAAAATTTTTGCGATCATATAATGTTATGGCGATGTCGTCGTCGTTGTCGTCTGTAGACATTTTGTTTTTCGTGCTATAACTTGAGTAAATATTGACCGATTGTTATGAAATTTTGATATTTTGTTACCACTAAAGGAGGGTTGGTATTGTATTCAGGGTTTGTGGCCCCTACCATTTTAGAAAAAAGGGCCAAAAGGGGCTAAAACGGGTATATTGAAAAAACTGTTGTAAAATGTTTATTATTCATTCCCCAGGATTCATTCTTTTTTTTTAATTCCTCATTAAATTCTGTCAACTAAATGTGTCAATGGTTTTAATATACGTGTATTGCGCCGTTTCATTGCTACAGATTGGCAAAAAGGGGCCACACCCTAAAAATTGACTTTTTTACTTGTGGTCCGATTTTGAAAATCTTTTTTTCATTGGAATCCTTGTGAAAATCCTTGCATTCGTTTTTCAATCTGATTTACAATATCTCCAACCATTTTCGAGAAATTAGGGGTCAAAGAAAAAAAAACACCATTTTTATTTAAAGTTTATCCAGGTAAAGACAATGACATGTAGCTGAAGTTATGAAGTTTTAATATGATGGTTATATCCACTCAAGGAAGGTTGGTATTGTATTTGGGGTTTGTGGCCCCTACCGTTTTAGAAAAAAGGGGCTAAAACGGGTGCATTGACAAAACTGTTGTAGAATGATTATTATTCATTCGATTTTGATTTTTTTGTTGTTGAATTGCTCATTGAATTTTGTCACCTAAATGTGTCCATGGTTTGAAAATATATTGCACCTTTACATTGCTGCAGGGGGCCAAAGATTTGCCACACTTATAATATCAACTTTTTATTTTTGGTCCAATTTTCAAAATCACACTGTTAAAGTCAACCACAGGGTGCATGTGTCTAAAAGCTTTATAAGTCCACCATGGGTTGCATTTGACCAAAGCAATTGACATCCATATTGGGCCTCCAATGTACAGGGTTCAACATGTTGAGGTCGTATCATACTGCGCTCGGCGTAGCTTTTTATCTACATTTGAATAATATGTATTCAAATTCTAGTATGGTGTCTGTTCATTTTATATGCTCATATACATCTTCAGGACATTTATTATCCTTTCAGATAAGCCATGTGTTGGTGTAAAACAACAGTCTGGAGAAAAGCTAGGAATAATATTTGTAGACTTCAAGTCTTCCCTGGCAGATGTCAGATGTTGTATCAAAAACCAGGTAATTCTTAGTCTAAAAATATAGGACAAAATATAATCTTTTAATAAGGGTGTCTTTATCTTTCTATTATTTGCTACTCCAAGGCTTTAGAATGATGAGTTGTATCATGCCTCCCCTTTCCAGGTCAGTCGCGCATCTACTTCCTGTTTTCTGAGCTGACTTAGACTTTTTTAAGGGTAAAAAATAGACAATTTTTCGTAACAGATTTCTCGGCTTCTACAGAAGGGATTGATTTCAGATTGGGTATACAGCTTTAGCATGATGAGTTGTATCGTTTTCCCCTTTCCAGGTCAGTCGCACATCTATTTCCTGTTGTCTGAGAAGTCGAATATGGGTATTCTTAGAACTACTAAGTGCAACCCCTTGTTTGCTACTCCAGGGTGCACGGAATAATGTGATATCTGCAATTTGGTTCTGTGTCCATCCATCTGACTGTCCCAAAAAGTTTCCTGGACTTTGAAAACTTGAAAATGCTTCAGGGGCTTTGATTTCAATTAAAAGCTGTTAAGTACAATGAAACAGTGCTCAAGTACAAACTAAAAAAATTCAAAATATATTTATTGAGTGAAGCTATTTTAAGCATTATATGTAAGGTTACCAGGTTACAGGTCATCATAGAATGTCAAATTATAAACATGATCTATCTGCACCATATATATAATTTTTACAATTTTAAAGCTCAGATTGTAAAAAAATACTTGTGGAATAATTATCTTGATTTATGTAAAAAAATGAGTTTAAACTTGATATGATATACTTTCACTACCTTGTTGAAATTATTAATTCAAACTTTAATAAAAATAGTGGAAAGATAACATATCGGGTGTTGGGTCGAAATGTTTACATAATCATGATAATATCAATTGCTTTCTAAAAGAAATTTGAGATCATGAAACAATTAAAGGCTTGAACATTTTGGTTAATACATGTTTTATCAGCACAAAATATATACCAACCTCAGACTTGATCCTCGTCAATAAAGTTTTTACTGAGATAATAAATTATATCACCCCTTCAAAACACTATAATTATTATACATTGTACATCTTTTTCTTTTAGTTACAGGGTAGTAAGCTGTCACGATACAAGTATACATTTTTAACCCACCATGGTTGGCCAATCAGCAATAAACAAGAAGATCACTTGACAGTGATTGACATAATGGAGGATTCCTGTCTGATAGTTGATATGGAAGCATTTCTCACACCAACTGGTTCCCCTTCCACCCCTAGTCCACAGCCAAGGAAAAAGATTAAAGGGTAGATTTGATTAGTAGATACATGTATGATTTTAACAAACAAGTCAAAATGTTAACAAATTAATAATGAAAGGTTTATATTTCACAAGCATAACTGATTTTATTATGTGGCCTGCAACTTCTTGCAAAGTGACATATAGGAGTCACTTTGGTACAATACGTTGTCTTGCGGGGTCTGTCGTCAGTCATCAGTTGTCTTGCGGCGTCACCAAAACTCGTCTTATTCCTGTTCGACCAATATTTTAAGATGCAGGGGACATAGTCCTCTATGGGAGAATGCCATTCTAGTTTCTTAAAAGTATGACAGACCGTTGTCATGGTTATATAAAACAAATATATATAATACACCCTGTCTGTCTATCCATCTATCCACGTATCTGGCAAGAACAACTTCTGAACTACCATTTGATGCATTTTGATAAAACTTTACATGGAATTGATAAAGAGATAGATGAATGAATAAGATTTACTGCTTTCAGAAATCATTCAGAGTTATAGGGGAATATTAAACTGATTGTTCTAGCATATAATGGAAAATGAAATGGGGAACTCCATAGTAAGCATGCTGGCAGTTCTAATTTGTTTTGGATCACTTTGAAATTTATAAATTAAAGTTTTCAATATTCTTTTTTGCAGGACTAGACATCTATCATTCCGTAGCAGTAAAGACTTAGATAGGAAACATATAGCCGACTCTAGTGTCACTGATGAAAAACAGATATTGATAAGCTACGTCAGGACGGATGCCGCTCATCATGCCCTGGCCCTTAAACAAGAGTTGTCTTCTCTTGGATTTAGTGTTTATTTAGTATGTCTCTAAAGATATCAAATCTGATCATATACCTAACATCAATTGCCTTCTAAAAGAAATTTGAGATCATATACAGGGTAAATATACCCCCAGATACTAATGTGGGGATACTAGCAGTCTGTTTTTAACTCAAATCTTGACAAAAATTTGCACATTACAGATAAAATATTAGCTGCACATTTAAACATATGTTCTTTGGCTACCAACATTTTAATTTTCAGTTGTCAATTTTCTCTCATTGAATCTAAGTGACTGTTGCATTCCTTGAATGTACCAGTTCATAATCATAATGAATATTATGTTATCTTTCAGGATGTACATGAGATCACATCAGGAGTAGATTGGCAGGATTCATTAAATGATGCAGTCAGACATTGTCAAGTGTTTGTTCCCCTTGTTACACCAAAGTATGGAGAAACTCTATGGACCAATCGTGAGGTATTTATCTTCTCTACCAAAGAATTCAGCTTTCTGATGAGTTTCATCATCATTTCATTCATCATATATTAGTTACAGAATCATAAATGACTTGATCTACCCAATTTTTCATACTTCTGAAAATGTGTAAAATTGTTCAAGATGATAAAGGTTAAGGAATTATTTTCAAGTTCACAATTAGGCAATGGGTATATAACAGGGAAAAAAATTATATTTCCCAACAAATTTATTTCTTGATGCTGTATTAGCAAAATGTAGTTTTCACATCAATAAATTTTTTTGAATTTGTTACTGTATTGAAGAAATTTTTGGCTTTATTTGCAAGGTTCTAGGGGCAAAAAAAATCTCACTTAATTTGGGTTACCATCATTTCAAGATTAAAAGAATGTGAAAATAACTGCTAAGATTATAAATGCCCCACTATTATTCCAAATTTGAATATTTGGCACCTTTGAAAATTACCAATTATGTGTTATTTCATGTTCTGATTAACTTGTACTTTAAGAGAATATTTGATTTTGATATGTAGGTGAAATTGGCAGATGTGCTAGGAAAATACATTGTTCCTGTGAATTTCTTATCAGATTGGCCCCCACCATGTCTAGCTATACAGTTCTCTACAACACAGTACATCAGCTGGACATTGTCAACACAAACTGGTAATAAGCAACCTGTATTGATATGGGGAGCAAAAAAGTATTCACTTTGTACAACACTGTGAATGTTCAGGTTTTCTTTCCATTTTTATACGACCGCAAAATTTTTGCGATCGTATAATGTTATGGCGATGTTGTTGTCGTCGTCGTCGTCGTCGTCGTCTGTGGACACTTTGGTTTCCGTGCGATAACTTGAGTAAATATTGACCGAATGTTATGAAATTTTGATATGATGTTTGTTACCATTTAAGGAAGGTTGGTATTGTATTTGGGGGTTGTGGCCCCTATCATTTTAGAAAAAAGGGCTAAAACGGGTGTATTGACAAAACTGTTGTAAAATGTTTATTATTCATTCGATTTTGATAATTCTTTTTTAATTGAATTCATCATAAAATTCTGTCAACAAAATGTGTCAATGGTTTTTATATATTTTGCACTGTTACATTGATACTGGGGGTCAAAAAGGGGCCACACCCAAAAAATTGACTTTTTTATTTGTGGTCCGATTTTCAAAATCTTTTTTTCATTGGAATCCTTGTGAAAATCCCTGTCTGCATTTTTCAATCAGATTTGCAATATCTCTTACCGTTTTTGAGAAATTAGGGGTCAAAGGGGCCAAAAACGCCATTTTTAAAAGTTTGTCAATGCAAATAGTTTTATACCAAAAATTAAGTTGTAGTGGGCCTGCCAATTGTTATGAAGTTTATATATGATGATTATATCCACTAGAGGAATATTGGTTTTGTATTTGGGGTTTGTGGCCCCTACTGTTTTAAAAAAAAGGGCCAAAAAGGGCTAAAACGGGTGTATTGACAAAACTGTTGTAGAATGTTTATTATTCAATAGATTTTGAAAATTCTTTCTTTGTTGAATTCATCATTAAATTCTGTCAACAAAATGTGTCAATATTTTGATATGTATTTCACCATTACATTGTTACAGGGGGCTAAAGACAGGCCACGCCCATAAAATCAACTTTTTTATTTGTGGTCCGATTTTCAAAATCTTTTTTTTCATCGGATACCATGTACACAATTTCCTGTTATTTTTTATCAGATTAGTAATATCTTTTACCATTTTTGAGAAATTAGGGGTCAAAGGGCCAAAATTGTAAATTAATACATGTATAGAAATAAGGCTTTTTGTATAAGATGTTAATGTAAATATATTTGTCAAAAATGCATTTCTAAGTCCACCACAGGATGCATGTGTCAAAAAGCTTTGTAAGCCCACCATGGGCTTCATGTGACCAAAGCAATGGACTATCCATATTGGGCCTCCAACGTACAGGGTTCAACTTGTTGCGGTCGTATCATGCTGCGCTCGGCGTAGCTTTTTATTAACTTTTGTTATTTTTGACCTTGCAACAAAAGTTGGGAATAATATATGCTTTTTCTGTCCATTCAATGGCATTGGTCACTCCTCAGATTTATCTTTGTTTTTTAAGAAGCAAAGAGGCACCAATGGGGCATTTGAGTGTCAAAAGTCTGAAAGGGCAAGGACAAAACCATTAAACACAAACAAGAACAGCATGAAGAAACACAAAACACAAAATCAAGCGAATAGAAATCAACAACGTGAACTCAGGTGCTCTGGAAGAATAAGCGGTTACAGGTTGCTATTGCACACCCGTTGTGTTGCTATTTTCCAATCCAGTGTGTCAAATCCAGCAAAGGAAGACAAAACAAATCTCTACGACAAACCAACATCTGCACTCATATCCCATATTTGTCTACAAGTGCATGAGTGCATTATTTGCAAAATTATAACTCAGGTCATCACAACATTTTGTACACTACAATACTTCACAATTTAAAACCAACAAATATCATTGTTTAACAATACTTTAATATTGATAATTGGATTAAACACAGATTTTACATTGTATGATGACTTCTTCCTCAAATTTGATATACTGATGCCAAGCTTTTCATTCAGTTTACCAGGTGAAACAGCTTGTTTCATTGTCTCTTTATTCTAGATCTTTCAGGAGAGAAACGAGATATTTATACATGGGATTCAAAAGATCTTAGACACGTTGCTTATAAAATTGCAGAGAAAGTTAAGAAATTTATAAACACAGAAAGTGATGTGCCATCTTTGATGAAAAGGGTAAATAGTTTATTATGGCACTGCATAGAAGATGCCAATGGTCTATAGTTTTCGCTTAGCTTGCATTCCACAATTAAAACCCAGGATGATCTAGGGACTTAAAACATGTTCCCTTGGGGTAGAGCAAAGTTTGGGAAATGCTCTGAATGTACACTTTTCTTTAGATACCCATTTCTGTTTTATTTTTAAACCCAGGACTTATAATCTACCCAGGGTGCCCTATATATAGGTAGGAATGTCAAAAGTACCTTTTGTCTGCCTGTTTGTCTTCTCAAAGCATCTATAACAGATACAGATCTGATATTTTACGTAGTGATTAAGTACCATTTTAGGAATAAGGATTGGCATATAAAATTCTTGATTTGTTGAATTGGTTTGGAAAAACTTAAGATTTTTTCTGACAGGGCCCTTTCTTGACTGTCATTATTCTAGTTTTTGTCCACCTGCGACTTATAGGCTCTAAAGGCAAGAAATACAGCAGGGGCAACATTAGATTTTTATGAAAATTAATTTCTCTAACTGTTGTGCAAAGTTATCTAGTTCTCGCGAGATGAGACTATTTTGCGTATCTCACTCTACACGATGTGATATTCAATTTCAAGAAATTTGATTGGCTGTCCGCGAGAGACACCGCAGTTGGATACGAATCTCGTGGAAAGCGTGCTTACTTTTGTTTGAACACCTGTTGATCTCGCTTGCATAAAAGAAAATCAAAGTATATCAAAAATACATAAAAAAGTTTGTTTTATGTTTAACCAACTTTTAAAAAAATTAATCAAACTTTATTATAAAAAAGGTGGTACTTAATTTTTATTTGACTACTTTTTCAAATGTTTGCTTAACAAAATACACATAGGCTGATTTCCTATGAGTTAAAATTAAATGAGTAATTTTGGGGCCTATAATTTCACGTTATACAGTTAGAGAAAAAGGTTTCACAACTACAAGCGATGAGATATGGATTTTTATCACACTCGTAAGATATTTTTCAAAGGAAACTTGCAAATGCTCGTTTCCTCATTTGACAAATATCTTAACTCAATGTGATAAAAATTTGTATCTCATCACTTATACATGTAGTTGTGAAACCTGTATATATTGTTTATCCCATTCTCTAAGTAAAAGAGGTAATAAGAATTTAAAAGGAGATATGATGTTTAGTTAACAAATCAATAACATAACTAGATGCAGAGTATAGTCATAATACATTCACAACTTTTGGCTAAATTTCACAAAATGAAAAATCTAATTAATAAAATTTTGAATGTCAGGCAACAGTCAATGAAAAAAAAATCATTAAACTAAAATTTTTTCAGCAACTCCCTGATATTTTTTATACAGCATATATCAGCTTGGCGTCCCATATTGTGGGATAAGATTCCAGGTTGATCCCTCAACTACTTACTGTTGACGAAAACTGGCCATTTTTTTACTGGATTATTTTTTTGCAATTGTAAAAATATATCTTGGGTTTGTTCATTTTGTTTGTGTTTGCAAATAAAGTTATGTTTTTATTTACAGAAGACTGTTGTAAGAAGTTGTCCCATTGTTGACATGTCTAATTCACAAGCCTGTACAGAGAACAGGGAAGGGAGACAACTCGTGGTAGTGTGTGTTCATCCTAAACAGACCAACCTGGTACATATGTTCTTAAACAAAGATTTGATTTGCATTCTGTTTATATTGCAATAACTTATGGGTAACTCTTGTTTGATTGGACTCAGGATTTGTTGTAATAAATCAAACTTATAGACAGTTTTGAGTTTCTGTCCAATCTAAGGTTAAGGTTACGAAATGGACAAGCACTATAGTGACCTTTCTTTTCCATGGAGACAAATATTATCAGGCCACAGTAAAAGTAGGGTGATTACTGTTTCATTTCATATGTATTTAATGTATAGGGAAGATCAAAGAAGAGGTTCCTGCACTTTCAAACCGACCTGTGACTTGAAGTCATTATTTAAGTGCCTTTCAGCCACTATTTGGTTTAAAATACCTTTGTTAAAAGTTTGATGGAAATGACCTCGACCTTAGCGAAGTTATTCCTATTAAGAGACCCATAAATGTTTTAAAAGCAACCTTGCCTCCTGAGGGTGGTAGCCTGTGGGAACCCCATAATATAATAGAACACATACATGTATGTTAAACAAAGAATCTCTAAAACGAGTACAATAGACCTTCAATAATAAAATGCAATAAACAGTCAACTAAGCCAAAATGTTCAATATTACGATTTTCCAAATCAAAGACAAAAAGTAAAGTTCATTTATCATCAAATAAAAATATTTACAAAAATCTTAAATCGAAAAAAATGACAATGGCATTGAAAGCTATTAATGAATATTAACAAATTTAATCTCTATTTTGTGAGTGTTTTTAGCTCACCTGACCCGAAGGGTCATGTGAGCTATTGTCATCCTTGAGCGTCCGTCGTCTGTCATCCATTAACTTTTCTTCAAAGATCTTCTTCTCTGAAACCACTGAAGGGATTGCATTGATACTTGGTATACATGATCTTTAGGATGTCCTCTACCAAGTTTGTGAATTATATACATGTCGACCAACCAACATGGCCGCCGTTGCTAAAAATAGAACAGGCGGGTCAGACCATTGTTTTTGGCTTATAACTCGAAAAGTATAAGAGATAGAGAAAATCCGAAGCAACCCTCCTAGTTCAGCATCAAAAGCTCTACAAATCTCTTCATTGAGTCGAAGTTGTGAAACGACTCCTTATAGGAGTTATTGCCCTTTAATCATCAAAATTGACCATTTTTTCAGTTTTTGGACTATATCTTGAAAACCCTTAGAACTAGAGGAAAAGTTAGCATTGCAGAATTGTTAAGCTCATTGAGATCTATGAAAATTATTTCAGGGTCAAAATTGTCAGATCAGGCGTTTAAGAGTTATTCCCCTTTAACTGTTTTTCATAAATATTAACTCATTTTCAAAAATCTTCTTCTCTGAAACCACTGAAGGGATTGCATTGATACTTGGTATACTTGATCTTTAAGATGTCCTCTACTATATACATGTCGATCAACCAACATGGCCGCCGTTGCTAAAAATAGAACAGGGGTGTCAGACCATTGTTTTTGCTTATAACTCGAAAAGTATAAGAGATAGAGAAAAACCGAAGCAACTTTTCTTATTCTGCATCAAAAGGTCCTTATAGGAGTTATTGCCCTTGAACTGTTTTTTCTATTAATTTAAACTGATTTTCAAAAATTTTCTCTGAAACCACTGAAGGGATTGTTTGCAACTTTGTACACTTGAAAGTTTGTGAAATTTATTTAAACTTTGGCATAAGAGATCAGGTGAGCGATTCAGGCTCCTGGGAGCCTCTAGTTTCATTAATTTACACTGATTTTCAAAAATCTTCTTCTCTTAAACCACTGAAGGGATTGCATTGATACTTGGTATACATGATCTTTAGGATGTCCTCTAACAAGTTTGTGAATTATATACATGTCAACCAACCAACATGGCCGCCGTTGCTAAAAATAGAACAGGGGGGTCAAACCATTGTTTTTGGCTTATAACTCAAATAGTATAAGAGATAAAAAAAATCGGAGGCAAATTTTTTTGTTCAGCATCAAAAGGTCCTTACAGTAGTTATTGCCCTATTGCAGAATTGGCCGTGGGCTTAACTAGGTGTAGTGCAAGGGATTACCTGACATGTCAGACAAGGGTATACAGCTCGAGTATTTGGATTCCCAAAGTATCTCCGAACGTCTGGTCTGCTCAGGATTGGAAATCGAAGTGAAGTCTTCCCAGAATCCTATTGAAACGTCACTTCCGGTCTAGAGTGCTCAATTCATAAGCCTCCTTTCTGGGAGCACTTCCACACTCTTCCCCATTATACCTTTGAAGAGTTGATCAAGAAATTCTGGAACATGGATTGTATATGAAGTGGTATTAGGGTCCGGCAGTTATCTTGAAGTAAATAGTAACGGTAACTGGTTTTAAACATCAAAACACATGATGATGGTGCTGCCCAAGGCCAGGGCTACCGGCGCTGTGAGTGAACACAATCATCATAAAATACATTGTCATTATAGAAATTCGGTACAAACTGCGAACATATTTACAAGTTCATGAATGAACAAACATAACATCCTCCTTTCCTAGAAGAACTCTTTAAAAACAACATCCTTCTTTCCTGGAAGAACTCTTTAAAAACAACATCCTTCTTTCCTAGAAGAACTCTTTAAAAACAACATCCTTCTTTCCTAGAAGAACTCTTTAAAAACAGTCTATATACACAACTCTGCACAACTGGATCATTTAATGGCGTTTCTTATACACTTTGGCAGCGTTCTCAGCTGTCCTTGTACAGACTTCCTCCCAGGAGACATTCAATATTCTGCCCAATTCTTCTGCCACATAATGTACCACATAGGGTGTGGTCGGAGATCCTTGGTACTTGATAAAGGGAGAATCTGACTCAAGGACAAGGTAGTCCAATGCCCTGGCACCTAACGATCTAATGAAGTTGCAAATTTGAGTGGCTTTATCCTGATGAAAAATGAATGGTGTGACTCCAATGACAATGTTGGTAAAATAGCCAGTAATGGAACTAAAAACTTCAAGGGAACCCAGGAAACAATGCCAGTGAACTGGATGATCTGGTGACAGGATTTTAACAAGGACATCTAACAACTGAAGGTGGAGTTGTTCGTCTCCTCGACAGTGGATGACCAGTGCCAGACCAGTTTTTGCTGCAATATTTACTTGAGCCTCAAGATACTTTATTTGCCTCCTGATATGGGAGGAGTGTGTACCATCTGTTGTGTCCAGTCCACACTCCCCCACAGCAACTGCCCTTGAAGACTTAACCAAGTCCTTCAGGTGGTTGATGAAGCCATCCAGCTGTCTTGTAGAGTAGTTGTGAATCACCCGGGGATGTAATCCAAAGCTGAATAGAAATTCTGCCGTCTTTTTCATTTCCGTACGCTCACTGGCTGTAGGGTACCTCTCCGGGAAACAAAAATTGGCAACAGCCAACACCATGGTGGTGCGGAACCTCTGTGTTTCCATCAGGTCAAGTCCAGCTAGGCCAGGGCTACCGGCGCTGAGCTGGAACTTGTCCAGATGGAAGTGTGCATCCACAATCGGTGCAGGATCTTTCTCGGCTAACGGCCCTGGAACAATAAATCCCATTCGATCCCTCCTTTCTGTTGATTCCTTAATTCTGATTTGATAAGTGGAAGTTACCAATGACATGAGGGCTGTAAAAACTTTCCAATGAAAGAGTGATAAAATCCCAAAGGATATAGCAGAACTGAAAATGGTAATCTCTGTTACTGGACATTGGTTATACTTCACATACTGTTCAGCCAGTTGTTTCGCTTCCTTATTTAACTCAAGGGGTTGAATGCAGGTAGTAGGAGGCAAGATCTGATTAATCACATCCACCAATTCTGAAGGGACCTGTCTTCCCAGACATTCTGCCAGTTGATACAGACTACCATTAATAAGCTCAACCCACTGATCTGGACGGAGTTCAGGATTGTATCTACAACTACCACTGTCTTCTGCATGTACTCCGGCTAGATGTGTCCTCAGTTGTGAGTCCCTTCCAACATGTACCTTGCAGCCCCAACATGCTGTGTCTGGGGCCCAAAACCATGGCAGGTGCTCAAGAGCATGGCGTCCCGGATGTCTCTGTCTCTCACCACAAATCAGACACACGCCACCTTTAGCCCTCTTTTTCAACTCCACCACTCTGACGTCCTCATCTGGCTTGTCCACTTCCAATTCCACTTTTTCGACCTCGTCCACAACTTTCACCTCTCCAACCTCGTCCACCACTTCCACCTCTCCAACCTCGACCACCTCTTCCACCACTTCCACTTCTTCAAAGTATCCCACCTCTTCTTCCAGGGATTTACCGTTTCCTGTGAAAGAGAATAATTGGTTAGTAATGTGGTTTTAGTTGTTTAGGCAGAATGTTTCCCTAGCGCAAAGGACGGGTGTATTATCATTTCGAAATTAGTGGATTTATTTTGTTCATCTTGTGTTTAATGGGCAGAGTTACATATAATTTAATAGTTTATTTACAACATTAAATAAAACAAACAATAATAATTCAAAATGCCCATCTAGGCTTTATTATTTATCCATTATATGTTTAAACAGTGTATACATGTATTTTAACAAAAATATATACATTTTATTTATTTTCATAATATTTATTTTATTTATTTATTATTTTTTTATCATTTTTTTTTTTTTATAATAAAATCATTCTGGCACATAATCTTCCAAGTAAGCTGGTGGCCTCCTAGACCTAGCTGACTCTCTATTGGTGCCATTTCTGTGTGTTAAATTTAGGGGAGGTAGCCCTTCATTGACTGCTATTTCTTCAACGTTCTCATCCTCAGAGTCAGTATCCTCTGTATCGGATTCCAAAGCATACAAGAAAGTCTCATCATTATCACTGTTACTGCTTTCTACCCCCGTCTTATCTCTCTCTGCTGTAACTGGTGGCTGATGTCCTTCTACTGTATTTTCCAAGTCGAGACCTAAACGTTGTCTCACTACTTCTATCCAACGTGCCGGTTTCCTATCTTCACATAATTTAAATTGATCATGATGTATTACAATTTCTCTTTTTCTTCTCTGGATTTGATAAAGGACAGGAGTTATTACTTTTGTCACGATGTAGGGACCCTGCCATAATGGTTTTAACTTCCTACATTGTCCTTTTTTGGTTGCTGGATTAAGTCTGTAGACAATATCTCCCACTTTGTAGGTTTTCTGACATAACTTTAGATCGTAATCTCGTTTTTGTACAATTTGCACAGCCAATAAATTATCTCTAGCTATCTGGTGAACTTCCTGTAAGTTTTTCTGTAGGTCGATGACATAGCTATTACTGTCAGATGATCTCGAATTAAGGAAAGCTGTGCCATAAACCAAGTCTACCGGCTGGTGGACTTCTCTGCCAAGCATCATCATATTAGCGGAGAAGCCTGTGTGTCTGTTGTAACAGGAACGAATGGAACCAGCCAACACAGATAGATGCTCATCCCAGTCCTTTTGTTTGCCTTTGATGTAACACCGCACAACATTCATTATAACAGAATTAAACCGTTCCACTTGACCATTAGAAGAGGGTCTGTAGGGAGTCGTCCGTGTCTTGGATATGTCCAATATTTGACACATCTCCTTAAAGACCTTTCCTTCGAAATTCCGCCCTTGATCTGTATGGATTTGTAAGGGGCATCCAAATCTAGCAAAGAAGTTTTCAACGGCGACTTTTGCTCTAAGCTCAGCACTTTGATTTGGTAGAGGATAGAACTCGACCCACTTTGTGAATTGGTCAATAATGGCCAAAACATACTTATTCCCCTGTTCACTTTCAACCAGTGGACCCAAAATATCCATATGAACGCGCTCCATGGGGGCTCCTGCGTGGAATTGTCCTAAGGGACCTTTGGCTTTCCGGTTTGCCCCTTTATTCCTATTGCATACCTCACAGGACCTCACATATTGTATTACATCTTGTCTGACACCATGCCACATGAACCTTTGTCGTACTCTGTCCAATGTCTTGTCCCTGCCCATATGACCAGACGTCTTATCGTCGTGACAATGGCTTAAAACTTCATGCTGAATTATTCTGGGCACCAATAACAAGGATTTGTTACCCTCTGAACTACTCCATATATAAATCAAGCAGCCATCCTTTAACCCTAACTGCTGTCTACAACTCCACCAGTGTTTTACAGCTGGACTGGAGAGTTGTAATTCAACCCTCTTTGGTTCATTACCAGATTCCAACCACTTGATGACCACCTTTAGATCTGGATCTTCCCGTTGAAGATCAGCCATTTCCTGTACTGATTTTCCTTCCAACCAGTTTATAAATCCCTCCCCACTATTCTGGAGGCCAGAGCTACCGGCACTGCCAGAAGAACGAGGAGGGTACAGCTGTGGCCTGTTTTGTTCGTACTCTGTGCTGTTCCTGGTACTTGTCTCTGTCAGAACCGCAGCTCTTACCATCAGAGGTCCTACATAGTCTACTTCTTCCTCGAAGTCTCGCCATTGCCTATAGACTCTGGTGCAATAGGGACATCCTCCACAAGGTAGATTTTCCAGGTCTGCCCCTGCGATATAGTGTCTACACCTGTCTAATTCGTCTGGGATCCTGGACATGCTGTCTGCGTTAACATGTTTACTTCCTTTTCTGTGTTGTATGGCCATGTCATACTGCGCCAACTCTTCCATCCATCGGGCCAGCTGTCCTTCCAAGTTCTTAAAACGCATCAGCCAGATGAGACTGTGGTGATCAGTTCTTACAATAAACTTACGACCCAAAAGGTAGTGTCTGAACTGCCTGGTAAAAGTTACTAAAGCTAATAGCTCCTTTCGTGTTGTGCAGTAACGCTTTTGTGCAGGAGCTAATACTTTACTGGCAAAGCAGATGACATACTCTTTTCCATCAATCTCCTGAAGCAATTCAGCGCCTACTGCAGTGTCAGAAGCGTCAGTATCTAAGATAAAGGTCTCATTTGGAGAAGGGAACTGTAACATTGCTGAGTTGATTATTGCCGTCTTTATGGTATCGAAAGCCTGTGTGTGCTCTTCCTTCCACAGGAAAGTGCTCGACTTCTTGGTCAACTCATGTAGAGGTTGTGCAATGGCTGCTAAGTGTGGAATATGATCTCGGTGATAGTTGGCAAAACCTAGAAAGGATTGAACTTGTTTCTTGGAAGTGGGTAGCGGCCATTCTTTTATAACCTTGATATTTGAAGGGTTAATGGATATACCTTCTTCTGATATCAGTTTGCCCAAATAAACAACTTCCTTTTGAAAAAGACTGCACTTCTTTGGCTTGAGCTTCAGGTTGTTATCTCTGAATCGGGTTAGCACTTCTTTCAAATTGTTTAGATGGTCTTCGAAGTCCTTCCCTAAGACAATAATGTCATCGAGGTAAGCCAGACATTGAGACCATGTTAACCCAGTGAGAATAAGCTGAATCACCCGCTGAAAGAAGGCTGGGCTATTGCACAACCCAAAACTCAATCGCACATGTTCGAAGAGCCCATATTTGGTGATGAATGCGGTCTTATGACGATCGTCTGGGTGGATCTCAAATTGGTAGTAACCTGCACTCATGTCCAAACAGCTCATAAACTTAGTACCTCGAAGTTGATCAATGCAGGATTCTATTCTGGGCAAAGGAAAGGCGTCCTTCCTAGTTACCCCATTGAGTTTCCGATAATCAATACAGTATCTTATTTTGCCGTCACGTTTTCTACAGATTACAGGCGCGGCTGACCATTCTGAATGGGAAGGTTGTATAATCTTTCGATCCAACAAATCTTGTAGATGTTTTTCCTCTTCTTTTTCTAAACCCAGAGGAGTCCTTCTCAAGCCTTCCTTAGTAGGGATGGCATCTCCAGTATCAATTCGGTGTTGGACCTTTGAAAATTGACCGATGTCCAGATCGTCTTTAGAGAACGTGTCTTGAAATTGGCAAAGAAGCTCAGCTAGCTGGAGACTTTGTTGGTCATCAAGATGTGTCTTAGACCTCTCGAAAAGATCAGTCAAGTGTGGAGGAACTATACTGTTATCTATCTTCCTACTTTGTACTTTCCTGGTGGTCATTTTAGACATTTCACTTGCATCGTCTACCTGTGTTACCTCAAAACATGTTCCCACTAAAGTCCCTGCTCGTAATGTAACAAATGACTCTGAAAAGTTACTCAGCATAAGGGGAACATGTTCTCCTCCATCAACAATTGTGTGTGGCATGGTTACATTTTTTAAATTCTGGCTTGGCTGTACATACAAGGTGTCATTGCATGGCCGGTCAACGGTTCCTGTGATTTGAGCGGCATGCATTGGAGGCAAAACAACTTTTTTACTTAACTTCACCCTTCTCACTAATATGTTTTCATCATCCTGTACCACACCAATGGCATAGAACTTCTTCTTTCCGATAGTGAGTGAAAAGTCTCTAAAATCTAAAAGAGCATGTATATGATGTAAAAGGTCTAGACCAATAATGACCTTGTCATTGATATCCCCAGCCAAAATCCTCCACCTTGTTTCTGTAGGTCCAATCTTAAAAGTGACTGGACATCCCAACTGGACAGGAATCCTACTTCCCTTTCCGGCCCCATTCAATGTAAATGGTTTCCCTAGTTGCGTTGAAAGATTTAGCTGATTCACAAACTCCTTACTAAGCATGGTGACATCTGAGCCTGAGTCAAAAACTGCATTGACTTTTATTCCATTGACTACAATTGGAAATATCATCTCCTTAGATTTCTTGGCCCATTCTACCTTTTTGACTTCTGCTTCTTCTGTACAACTAAGGTTTATTCCTGTACGACCAAGGCCAGAGCTACCGGCGCTGTAGTCAGTACAGGAAAAATTTACCTTGCCCTCTTCAGGTTGTCCCAATAGCTGGAATGGCTGTGTAGTTTGCTTTGTTCCTGTATGACTAAGGCCAGGACTACCGGCGCTATAATCAGTACAGGAAGCCTGTTGCAAAGTATTTCCAGCTGGAATGTTCATTCTGTCTGACTTACTAGAGCCGGCATATTCTAATGGTGGTGGTTGACCTGTATGATTGGGGTGGACCAGGGGACGGCCTAATTCCCTGGTCCCTGTCCGTTTAAAGACTTCCTGGGGGACATTACTACCTTTTTAGGACATTGATTTGCATAATGTCCCTTCTCAGAACAACTGTAGCACACTATGTCTCTCATTGGACTTCGTCCTCTACCAGGTGAAGGTGATCTGGGTCGATCTGTCTTTTTAGGACTCGATGTTAATATAGTCAATATTCTTGAAATGTTATTTTCGACCCCCTCCATTTTTTCATTTAATCTGCTAATGTTTTCTGCATTCTTTGCTACCTGTGATTCCATGGGTTGTTGCGATGCAGTCCTACCAAAGGCTTTGTTTGGTTTTTGCGCAATTTTTCGAACAATCCCCTTGTCACTGTCTTCACTATCGCTAGACATCTCATGTTGGTCTTCGAACTGTACTTTCCTTACTTCCGGTTTTCTGTTGCCTAGGAGAAGTCTGTGGTTATATATGGCGCTCCTTACATAGCTCAATGCTTGATCCAATTTCTGGGGATTTTTATCCATAGCTGAGAGAGCTGCTTTCACATCAGAACAGCCTTTTAGAAAGGCTTCCACCGCCATGTCCTCTATCATTTCCTCAGGTAGTTCCCCATATCCGTCAGTAGCTAACTCTTGTACCCGTTCTGCAAAATCATCTAATGTCTCTTCGACCATCTGTTTGGCACTATGAAGCTGTCTCCTAATGGCCTGTGGCAGATCTTTTTGTCCAAATCTTAATTTCATACTATCCACTAATCTATGGAAATCTTGTTGCACTGGCGCTGGACGAGTACTGAAATGCTTCAGCGCTTTCCCCCGTAAGCATAGAATGAGATTGTCAAGTCTCTGATTGTCAGTCCACTCAAATCTCTGTGCTGTATGTTCGAATTGCAGAAAATAAGCTTTCCAATCCAGCGTTCCATCAAAAGGAGCCAACCTTGGGACCTGTGGTTGTTGTGTAGGGGCAGGCCTAACTGTCGTGGTTGTACTGGTGTTCCTAGACAGTCGTGCTGTATCTCGGTCTTGAGTTGATGACCGACTATTATCATTGTTACTTTTATTACTTTGTTCTGTTCTTCCCACATATCGACTTCCCGGTGCTACTTCATTAACCGTTCTTGTGGTTTTAGCAATCTGTAGCTCTGTTTCCAACGTTCTCATTCTATCTTGTTGTTCTTGAAGTTCCCTTTCTTTCTCCTGTAGATCCGTTTCCAAGATGTTCATCCTTCTGTCTTGTTCTTTAATGGTCTCGTCTTTATCTATTATCTCACTCTGTGCCAATGTCAAAGTCCTTCTTAGATCTTCCACTTGGTGTTTTAAGCTGGTAACTTCAGTTACATAATCTTGTAGTCTTATACTATTCTGCTGTTGCTCTTTGGTCAGCTTCTGACATTGCTTTTCAAATCCCAAATATTTCTCAATCTCACCCATTAAGTGGTCTTTCTCATCATCTTTTTCCTTAGCTTGTTCGGCATATTTTGTCCTCATCTCAACCAACCTTTCATTATCATAATTAGACTTAGATTCCAAGGTCTCTTTCTCTCGTGTTAGATTTTCAACTTCTTCTGTCAATTGTTGGACCGCATCTTTCAACTGACTTTTCTCCTTCTCACTGGTAACCACACTCTGTTTTGCAATGAGCAGTTCTGTTTTGACTGATTCCAATTGTTGTCTCATTTTGGCAATGTCTTCTGGTTTCTCATCCGTCCTTTCTTCTGGTCTTTGGTCCATGACTACCCAGCCTGCTTGGACTAGTGGATCCCATATGGTACATGGCACCCCCTCTATTTGCTTAAGATCCTCTAACGTGAGATTACCCTTCTTCTCTCTGGCTGCAATAATCTTTTTAGCCCTAGACTCACCTATATCCCTAATGGACATAAGCTCTTCTTTTGTAGCCTTGTTGATGTTTACTACTTTATCTGCCATTTTTTATGCCTTAATTATGTCTTTAACTTATAATTTCGTTTTTGTTTAACTTTTTTTTTTTTTTTTTTTTTTTTTTTAGGATCTAACAACTCAAAGTATTTTATTCTAATGCACCGAAACAAAACAAATACCGTTTATTTCAGCCAAGGTCAGAATAACCCGACGCTGTGACTGACAGTACTATTAGGTTTAGTTAATTCAGTTAAGGACAGAATAACCCGTCGCTATAACTGAAAGTGCCTTTTAATCAAATTTATAAAATTGAATTCAAATAATTTTAAATTTTAGTAAATTAATCAAGTTTATTTGAAAATTTATTCAATTGCAGAAATTTAATTCCAGACAAGGTCAGAGTACCCGACGCTATGACTGGACCAAAACCGCTAAGTTTAATTGCTTTAATTTGATTTTTAACTTTCTTTTTTTTTTTTAAATCTTTTTAAGTTGGTCTGCAGTTATGATTTTTACAACCAATCAAAACTGCAATCGCCACAGAGTTCACTCCATGACAATTACGACCAATAAATCACGAAATTTATTTATCATTGTTCAAATTTTTATTATTTACACAATAATTTAATTCAAATCAAGCTTCAAAACCGAAGACTACACAGTTTCTTTTCCTTTTATAATTGAATTTGCTTAATACTGAAATAGATAGGTCAGCACCGCCGTCGCAAATCTATTACAATATATTCCTCACCGAAAATAATGTCTTAACAATTTTGTGTGTACCCGTGCGATAGGCCAATGAAAGCAAGAAACTTTTTCTGTGTTGTTGTGTATACAAGTTTTACAGACTAAGCCAGGACTACCGACAAAGGCTGTTTAGGAACCTTACATTCCTTATTCCTAGCTGCCAAGGGTGAAAGTCTCAAATTAAATAGCCAAAGGTGTGCCAAAATAATTCTCTTCAGGATGTAAAAAAAATCTGACATTTTAGAATAAATTTGCAATAGAGAAATTGACTAAGAAAGACTTTCAACCAAGTTCATATGAAATAAACACATGAAATTGGGAATGGGGCTTTTAAGAACTGTTCGAACTGTGTAGCCAAACCGTAGGAATGGTGTCAGTGCATATAAATATATATATCTTTATTCTTGTATATAAATATAAAAATATAACTCTAAATTATTCTATAAAAATACTATGAACTATACAAATTGCTACACCCCACTGACAAACTAACTTTCAGTGAAATGGAACCAAAATATCACTCCACTGACACAGTAAATTCAGTGAAATGGAACCAAAATATCACTCCACTGACACAGTAAATTCAGTGAAATGAATAATTAAGAAATGAATAAATCACTTCACTGTTCATAAAACACAGTGAAATGGCAAAACAGAAAATGTCAGACCCGCGAAATTATCAGATTACTAGAAATCTGACATTAACAATTTGACACGAGCCCGCGAAAATTTGATCCCGTGCAACTCATGATGTCAAATATTAAAGTTTTAACACCTGACACCAATATTGCAGAATTGGCCGTGGGCTTAACTAGGTGTAGTGCAAGGGATTACCTGACATGTCAGACAAGGGTATACAGCTCGAGTATTTGGATTCCCAAAGTATCTCCGAACGTCTGGTCTGCTCAGGATTGGAAATCGAAGTGAAGTCTTCCCAGAATCCTATTGAAACGTCACTTCCGGTCTAGAGTGCTCAATTCATAAGCCTCCTTTCTGGGAGCACTTCCACAGCCCTTTAACTGTTTTTTCTATTAATTTAAACTGATTTCCAAAAATCTTCTCTGAAACCACTGAAAGGATTGTTTTGCAACTTTGTATACTTGAAAGTTTGTAAAATTTATTCAAACTTTGGCATAAGAGATCAGGTGAGCAATTCAGGCTCCGGGGAGCCTCTATTTTTTTTTAGTTTTGATTTGCCAGATTTCACGAAGTGAAATTACAGGTTATAAAATGGTAACTATTGTGTGTCCATGGTAGTGGTAACTTGGTAACTACTCACGGGAACTACTCCAGTTTTTTCTAAAATGAAATCAGGCCATTTTTTACTTTGATTTTCTGTTCTTGAATAAGTTTGAACTTTTATGATTAAGGCCATGGCAATAAAAAGATTACTAGAGGAGAACAACCTAGAAGTCTGGTGCTCCACACAGCTATGTATAGGATACCCTGATTCTCTCCAAGACCAAGGTATGTACATGTATGATCTGACAGATTATATCCTTGGGTAAATGGATTTAAAAATGCTCTTACACATCATTAGCAGCAAAAATTTAACTATGGTTCAAGAATTCAATGTCAAGGAATTTCAGGGTGGGTTTTAGTTATGAGTGTCTGTTTCAGAGAAGATTTTACATAATATTTTGGGGAAGTGACATCCCACCTCCCCTACATATTTAATTTTTGATAAGCTCTAAGAGGAGCCACAAGTTCTATTGCAATAAATATTAGATATTTGTTTGCTTTAAATCTCTCAGCAGCAAGATTTGTGTTGAGATAGAGAAAGTAAAACAAAAAAAAAATTTAATATATAAATTCTTTAATAACTATTTTGCACAAGTTAGCATAGAAACATCACATTGTTTACTTTGTAACTTGGTTACAAACTAATTTGGATTATCCATTTTAAGCAAGTGGACTTTATAAATGGGTTTCAACAAGAAAAAAATTGATAAAATAGAAATATTTTTTAACAGCTTGAAAGTGTTGAATGTTATCTGCATTACTGTATAGATATTTTAGTTTCTCGAGTCACAGTGATAAATTTTTAAGAAATACAGAATAAAATGCTTACCACTGAATCTATTTTTAGAGAATGGTATCAAACCTTGTAGTGTAGAGATCAGAAATCGACAAATATTCCAGGATCAGGCTGACGAAGCTGGTGTTATCATATTCATCTTGTCACAAGAATTTATATCATCTAGAACTTGTCAACAACAGGTATATGTATAACATGTAGAAAAGTTTTATCGCCCTTGCAAAAAAATTAACAAAATATTTTGAATTCATGGGATTTAATTTTGTGTCTATCTCTTACCCAGGAAACAAACAAAAATAAAATCTCCCACGATTATTTCTGCTTCTACAGTATATAGAAGTTACCTGTCTGTTCACATATCTCATAAGCACAACTACTCCTCTACTGCTTAATAGATTTTTATGAAACTTTACACACATGAAGTTTTCTTAATGGAGATGTGCATGAAGAAATTTCATAACTCTATGGTATCATCATTTTTAGCTCACCTGGCCAAAGGCCATGTGAGCTATTGCCATCACTTGGCGTCCGTCGTCGTCGTCCGTCGTCGTCGTCGTCGTCGTCCGTCGTCGTTAACTTTTCTTCAAACTTCTTCTCCTCTGAAACGGCTGCACAGATTCAAACCAAATTTTGTCTGGTGGTACCTTAGGGTATCCCCCACAGAACTGATGTGGGGATTTTTGATTCGTCGAAAAACATGGCCGCCGTTGCTAAAAATAGACCAGGGGGGTCAGACTACTGTTTTTGGCTTGTAAATCAAAAAGTATAAGAGATAGATGAAATCTGATGCCACGCTACTGCTTCAGCATCAAAAGCTCCACAAAAGTCTCCATTGAGTCGAAGTTGTCAGATGACCCCTTATGGGAGTTACGGCCCCTTAAAGGCAAAAAATAGCATTTTTTCATGTTTTTAGCTCACCTGACCCGAAGGGTCATGTGAGCTATTGTCATCGTTAAGCGTCCGTCGTCCGTCCGTCCGTTAACTTTTCTTCAAAGATCTTCTTCTCTGAAACCACTGAAGGGATTGCATTGATACTTGGTATACTTGATCTTTAGGATGTCCTCTACCAAGTTTGTGAATTATATACACGTTGACCAACCAACATGGCCGCCGTTGCTAAAAATAGAACAGGGGGGTCAGACCATTGTTTTTGGCTTATAACTCGAAAAGTATAAGAGATAGAGAAAATCTGAAGCAACCTTCCTTGTTCAGCATCAAAAGCTCTACAAATCTCCCCATTGAGTCTAAGTTGTGAAACGACTCCTTATAGGAGTTATTGCCCTTTAATCGTCAAAATTGACCATTTTTGCAGTTTTTAGCTCACCTGACCCGAAGGGTCATGTGAGCTATTGTCATCGTTAAGCGTCCGTCGTCCATCCGTCGTCCGTCCGTCCGTCCGTTAACTTTTCTTCAAAGATCTTCTTCTCTGAAACCACTGAAGGGATTGCATTGATACTTGGTATACTTGATCTTTAGGATGTCCTCTACCAAGTTTGTGAATTATATACACGTTGACCAACCAACATGGCCGCCGTTGCTAAAAATAGAACAGGGGGGTCAGACCATTGTTTTTGGCTTATAACTTGAAAAGTATAAGAGATAGAGAAAATCCGAAGCAACCTTCCGTGTTCAGCATCAAAAGCTCTACAAATCTCTCCATTGAGTCGAAGTTGTGAAACGACTCCTTATAGGAGTTATTGCCCTTTAATCATCAAAATTGACCATTTTTTCAGTTTTTGGACTATATGTTGAAAACCATTGGAGCTAGAGGAAAAGTTAGCATTGCAGAATTGTTAAGCTCATTGAGATCTATGAAAATGATTTCAGGGTCAAAATTGTCAGATCAACCATTTAAGAGTTATTCCCCTTTAACGGTTTTTTTCCATTAATGTACACTGATTTTCAAAAATCTTCTTCTCTGAAACCACTGGAGGGATTGCATTGATACTTGGTATACTTGATCTTTAGGATGTCCTCTACCAAGTTTGTGAATTATATACACATTGACTAACCAACATGGCGCCGTTGCTAAAAATAGAACAGGGGGGTCAGACCATTGTTTTTGGCTTATAACTTGAAAAGTATAAGAGATAGAGAAAATCCGAAGCAACCCTCCTAGTTCAGCATCAAAAGCTCTACAAATCTCTTCATTGAGTCGAAGTTGTGAAACGACTCCTTATAGGAGTTATTGCCCTTTAATCATCAAAATTGACCATTTTTTCAGTTTTTGGACTATATCTTGAAAACCCTTAGAACTAGAGGAAAAGTTAGCATTGCAGAATTGTTAAGCTCATTGAGATCTACGAAAATTATTTCAGGGTCAAAATTGTCAGATCAACCGTTTAAGAGTTATTCCCCTTTAACGGTTTTTTTCCATTAATGTACACTGATTTTCAAAAATCTTTTTCTCTGAAACCACTGGAGGGATTGCATTGATACTTGGTATACTTGATCTTTAGGATGTCCTCTACCAAGTTTGTGAATTATATACACATTGACTAACCAACATGGCCGCCGTTGCTAAAAATAGAACAGGGGGGTCAGACCATTGTTTTTGGCTTATAACTTGAAAAGTATAAGAGATAGAGAAAATCCGAAGCAACCTTCCTTGTTCAGCATCAAAAGCTCTACAAATCTCTTCTTTGAGTCGAAGTTGTGAAACGACTCCTTATAGGAGTTATTGCCCTTTAATCATCAAAATTGACCATTTTTTCAGTTTTTGGACTATATCTTGAAAACCCTTAGAACTAGAGGAAAAGTTAGCATTGCAGAATTGTTAAGCTCATTGAGATCTACGAAAATTATTTCAGGGTCAAAATTGTCAGATCAACTGTTTAAGAGTTATTCCCCTTTAACTGTTTTTTTTCCATTAATTTACACTGATTTTCAAAAATCTTCTTCTCTGAAACCACTAAAGGGATTGCTTTGAAACTTGGTACACTTGATCTTTAGGATGTCCTCTACCAAGTTTGTGAATTATATACATGTCGACCAACCAACAAGGCCGCCATTGCTATGGTCCTTATAGGAGTTATTGCCCTTTAACTGTTTTTTTTTTCTATTTATTTAAACTGATTTCAGAAAATCTTCTCTGAAACTACTGAAAGGATTGTTTTGCAACTTTGTATTATTGAAAGGTTGTGTAATTAATTCCAACTTTGGCGTAAGAGATCAGGTGAGCGATTCAGGCTCCTGGGAGCCTCTAGTTGGCCTATGGAATGAAAACTATTGCAGATAGAGAGAAGCTGTTGCTTGCTTAAATGTTCAGCTCATTAAGCTCTACAAAAGTCTCCATAGGGTCAAAGTTGTCAGATGACCCCTTATAGGGGTTATGGCCCCTAAAAGGCAAAAAATAGAGTTTATGGCCTATAGAATGAAAACTATTGCAGATAGAGAAAAGCTGTTGCTTGCTTAAATGTTCAGCTCATTTAGCTATACACAAGTCTCCATATGGTCGAAGTTGTCAGATGACCCCCTATAGGGGTTACAGCCCCTTAAAGGCAAAAAATAGTGTTTTTGGCCTATGGAATGAAAACTATTGCAGATAAAGAAAAGTTATTGCTTGCTTAAATGTTCAGCTCATTTAGCTCTACAAAAGTTTCCATAGGGTCAAAGTTGCCAGATGACCCCTTATAGTGGTTACGGCCCTTTCAAGGCAAAAAGTAGTGTTTTTGGCCTAAAGAAAGAAAACTTTTGCAGATAGAGAAAAGATGTTGCTTGCTTAAATGTTCAGCTTAATTAGCTCTACAAATGTCTTTTTAGGGTCGAAGTTGTCAGATGACCCCTTTAAGGGGTTATGGCCCTTTAAAGTGAAAAATAGTGTTTTTTGCTTTGGAATGAAAACTATTGCAGATAGAGAAAAGCTTTTTATTGCTTAAACATTCAGCTCATTTAGCTATACAAAAGTCTTCAAAGGGTTGACATTAAGACCAGGTGAGCGATTCAGGCTCCTGGGAGCCTCTTGTTTTTGTTTCCCGCCACACAGCGGAGCGGGGACATAGAAATGTTGGGCATCCGTCCGTCACACTTTTATTTTTGTACAGATTTCTCAGGTACTATTAATTCTAGGCTTTTAATATTTGATATGCAGCTTCAGGAAGGGGTCTCAAATGGTGGGATGCATTTTCGGGTCTGCGCTTACCTTCTTCCTGTTAATAAGCAAGCAGTCTTAGAATTTTTTATGCTCGGCGGGGGACTCAGGAATTCTGTTCTTGCAAATACAGAATTCATTACAAAGTGGCATGGGTAAATCCTCACAGATTCACATTAGGTTAAAGAGAGAAACCACAATTTTTTTAACCAAATTTTACAAAAAGTATGAAAATCTGGATTATTAAACCTTTAACTTTTAACCACAGCTTCTTTAATATTTAGCATCAGTATTCAATACTTAATTGTGATATTTGATTTTAGGTTTATGGGAGTTAAGGTCCTTTAACCTTAATTTTTCAGAAAAACCTCTTTAATGATGGTTTTCACTCAACTCCACTGAATCTACTCAACTAAATTTTATGAAAACTGGAATTCAGCCAGCACATCTTGTGTATCATGAATACTCTAAAGTTTTAATTGTCAAAATTTTGTTGTTGTTTCAGATATTTGAATTTGTGTGAATTTAGGTGGACATTGTTTTTCATGCAAAAACAAACTATAATTTTTACTTGATCACATATGTTAAGCCTTATTTACAAAAGTCAATGTATTTATTATGGTCTTTTCATCTATTTGCCTGCCACAAATTAGGTTTATCTTCGTGTTTAAACCTATATCAAGAAAAAGCACTGTCTGTTTAACAAATTTGCTTGTTTCATTACTTTTTTTTTCTTTTTTTTCAGGTGTTTTATTGTGAACAGAGGAAGAAGTGTCTACCATTACTTTGTGGTGACTTTGTATTGCCTGGTTGGCTTGATGTCCTAACTGGTGGCCACATTACAATAGTAAGTAGCCGGATGTAGGGAAAATTTTGTCAATTTTCAAGCTTTAAATATTGGACTTTCTACCATTTAAAGTCTTGGAACTATGCAAGGGCATTAAATATGTCAAATGGCTGCTTATTCTAGTGTCTGAATTGTAGCTTGCATTCACATTTACCATATGTTTTCTGTAAATGTTTATATATTTATTTCAAGTGTTTCTGTACTTTCTAATGAAAAAACAATTTTAGCTTCATCTGTTTAGAAATATCAATGAGGATTTTTTTCTCTAAATTATTGTGATTTTCAAAAAAAAAACGGTATCACTTTAAATAGCTCAACAGGTAGCCTTTCAGGTAACGCATCTACCCTACATAATAGTAAAATGACCTTTGAAAATACTGATACCCCAGAAATAATAATGAAACTGCAGTATATCTAGGCATTCCATTTTAATCTGGTCAGAATCTGGGACAGAAAGCTATTTGAAAGGTCATTTAACTATTATGTAGGTCAGAAGTGTTACCTGAAAGGCTACCTGTTGAGCTATTTAAAGTGATACCAGTTTTTGTCTCGCCTGCGACGAATAGTCGCGGAAGGCGAGACATAGGTATTACTTTCCGGTGACAGCGGCGGCGACGGCGGCAGCGGCGACGGCGGCGGCGTAAACTTTTTTGTAAGACTTTTATGGACGATGAATTGCTTGAAAAGTATAATAGCTAGGCATCTGATATTTGGTATACAGACAGTTGAGGGTATGGTCTACGCAACTGTCGCCATGCCGTTTGACCCTGACCCCATTTTCACGCTCCAGTGATTCTGTGAACTTAGGTTTTTTTTCAGGCCATAAACATTTTTGTAAGACTTTTGTGGACGATCAATTGCTTGAAAAGTATAATAGCTAGGCATCTGATATTTGGTATACAGACAGTTGAGGGTATGGTCTACGCAACTGTCGCCATGCCGTTTGACCCTGACCCCATTTTCACGCTCCAGTGATTCTGTGAACTTAGGTTTTTTTTCAGGCCATAAACATTTTTGTAAGACTTTTGTGGACGATCAATTGCTTGAAAAGTATAATAGCTAGGCATCTGATATTTGGTATACAGACAGTTGAGGGTATGGTCTACGCAACTGTTGCCATGCCATGTGACCCTGACCCCATTTTTACGCTCCAGTGATTCTGTGAACTTAGGTCTTTTTTACAGGCCATAAACATTTTTGTAAGACTTTTGTGGACAATGAATTGCTTGAAAAGTATATTGGTTAGGCATCTGATATTTTAAATACAGACAGTTGGGAAAATCTTTACGCAGCTATAACAATGACATGTGACCTTGACCCTTCAATGACTGTGAACTTAGTTTTTTTTTTACATGCTGTAAACTTTGATTGTAGGATTATTATGGAAAATGAATTTCTTAAAAAATTGTAATAACTAGGCATCTGATAATTTGGATATTGATGGATTAGATTAAAGTGTTTGGGTTTATCACCATGTCATCTGGCCTTGACCTCATTTTTGTCTTACCTTCGACGAAACTCAACACATAGGTATTACTTTCCAGAGAAAAGTCCTTACAGCTTAAGGACCAGGTGAGCGATTCAGGCTCCTGGGAGCCTCTTGTTATCAGGACATTTGTTTGTGTGTATATTTTATGACCAGTTGTGACATGTTATCTCAATGGTTTAAGAAACTATATAAATTATGTTCTGAATGGTAACATAGATAATGATGCTTCTTTTGTATACATTATCAATTCAGGGAAAGAACTTGCAATTCTTCTTTGAAGAATTGTTTACTAGTAGACACCTATATATTGATTGAATATTATTAACAAGTTTCATTGAAGCATTATGCATCTCTAAACTAAGGTAGGAAGTGGTCATTGTGGATTAACTTTTTTGAAGAAAATCTTAGTATATGTACAGCTCAAACAGTTTATTATCAGGCCAAATAAAGTATAGTGGGACCTAGTCTCAAATGACATGTTTGGGGTTTTTTTTGTCCTTGATGATGAAAAACATACTAATAAAAAAAAACCAATATATCTTGAAATATTATTTTTAATATTTTTGAGGTAAAAGCATTATATTGTAAAACCGTGATATTCAGTACTCATAGGAACTGTCAGAAACTTGCAACAAGGTGCAATCATTTGCTCCAGATCTAAAATCTCAGTTTGAGTCACAAAAGTGCAATTTGCAATGTTTAAATGTTATGGATATTTATTATAAATATATATTATAGATTTTGATTGAGATATCTAATATAAATGATGATAGAAATAGCTTTATATGACTTTGAATAAAATTCAATTATTGATATCTTCTCTGACTATTTTAAAATGATTGAAATTTTATCTGTATAAATGTAGTGGAAGTAGCTTATAAACGAGACATACTTTTAGTGTTATAACCTGACAAAACTGATCCAAAGGTTCTTCATGATGATTAATCTTACTTTTTGTGTTTATATCAAGAAATGAAAGCTTAGGTAGTTGATTTCAGTGATGGTGCCGGCAGGCGAGACATACTTTTAGTGGCCACACTTGTTTGAAAATCACAATAATAATTCTGATCTTAAAATTTAAAGAATATGTTGTTAATTGATGTCTGAAAATTTCTTTTTAGACTTTAGAGAACTACCGAGACCAGCTGATGTCATTGATAGAGTCCTCACTGAAATCATTGCATTGTAACCAAGCAGAAAGTCAAAGTCTACAGACATTAGTAAGTACAATATTTAAAATGTAATGCCTAGATATACAGCAGTTTCATTATTATTCCTGAGGTATCAGTTTTTGTGGGTGATGTTGACCCATGATTTTCGATATCCCTCGAAAAGGAAATTTTACATGCATTGATCTGTATGCTGCAGTCTTCAGAACCACAAATTTAAGAATCCACAAATGTATTTATTTTATCAAACCACGAAAATTGGTACCCATGAAAATTAATGAATCCTTAGTACAATATTTAAAATGTAATGCCCAGATATATCATTTAAGCTGAAAAACTGTTTTAGTAATAAACAATATGAAGGATATGGATATATGAAAAAAATGAAATAATGGAGATTATATCACAGGCTGTAAGAGTAAAGGTTCTGCAACTTAGATAACCAGAGATTTCTGATACATGTGTTTACAAAGACAAGGAAAAAAGACATCTATTTGACCTTTGGCATTATAGTCATTTATAACATTTCTCACAGTTTTCTCTGCAATATATTCTATTTATTTTGCTCAAGATTACAGTAGAAATGCTATGTTTGCATGTTGCATCTTCACTGCATATTGATTTTTGGCCAGATTTCACAGAGTGAAAAATACGGGTTATAAAATGGTGAATGTCGGGCGGGTGAGCGGGAAATAAATTTTCGTAACAGTTTTCTCATCAATTTGATATTTGGTATACAGCATCAGGGTTGGTCCCATAAGGTTGGATTCGATTTTGGGTCTGTCACTCTCCTACTACCTATTTAACATATCCGGCAAATTGTGACTTTCACAGATTTTATCCAGATAAATTTGATTTCTGTTTCTGGTCAACTTCTCTGAACCTACTAAACGAATTTTGATGAAACCTGGTATGTAGCTAGCATACCATATGAAATTGTGCATATTACCATGTAATTTTTACCTGCGTCGCCGAAGGCGAAAGCAGGTCTAGTAGTCGGGTCACTCCGTCCGTCCGTCTGTCCGTCCGTCCGTCTGTCCGTCCGTCCCGCTATGGGGTGCCTGTCTTGTGTAATCTGAATCTCAAAAACCATTCACTAGATCTTTCTGAAATTTTACACAGTGATTACAGATATATTGAAGATGTGCACCTCCCCTTTTGGGGTCATTTTATAATTTCGTTTAGAAATTAGGGGCCCAAAAGGGGCCAAAAAAGCGATTTTTTAATTTTTTTCCGCAATAACTTTTGTTCTGGTTGACCAAATGCTATGAAACTTTACAGTAATGTTACTTACCATAAAAGGAAGGGTTGGGCTGATTTTGGGTGTCCCCTCTTTTTTCGTTTAGAAATTAGGGGCCCTAAAGGGACCAAAAAAGTGACTTTTTTATTTATTTCCACAATAACTTTTGTTCTGGTTGAACAAATGCTATGAAACTTTACAGTAATGTTACTTACCATAAAAGGAAGGGTTGGGCTGATTTTGGGTGTGTTTAGAAATTAGAGGCCCAAAGGGGGCCAAAAAAGCGACTTTTTAAATTTGTTCCACAATAACTTTTGTTCTGGTTGACCAAATGCTAAGAAACTTTACAGTAATGTTACTTAACATAAAAGGAAGGGTTGGGCTGATTTTTGGTGTCCCCTCTTTTTTCGTTTAGAAACTAAGGGCCCTAAAGGGGCCAAAAAAGCAACTTTTTTATTTGTTTCCACAATAACTTGTTCTGGTTGACCAAATGCTATGAAACTTTACAGTAGTGTTACTCACCATAAATTAAAGGGTGGGGATGATTTTGGGTGTCCCCTCTCTTTTTGTTTAGGAACTAGGGGCCCAAAAGGGGCAATAATGTGACATTTTTTATTTATGGTCCGATTTAGAAATTTTTTTTTTACAAGTTGATTTTGGTCATATATTGGATACAAAATGGAGGATACAATTTTTTTTTTACCCACATTTTCTGTTTAGCAAAGCAATAAGGGGACCAAAAGGGGAAAAAAATAGAAATTATTTTTTTGTCTATTTTTACAATATAGGGTGGCATGTGACAAATATGCTTTGTAAGTCCACCATAGGATGCAAGTGTCAAAATATTTAGACTGTCCATATTGGGCCTAGAACGTACAGGGTTCAACGTTTTGCGGTGCGACGCAGGGCCAGACATCGATTGGTCTTGTTAGACTAATGGCCATTTTTAGGCAAGCGCAGCGAAGCCTTATGGAGTCTATAGAGTAGCGATGATTTTCGCGTTTTTTTTCAGTCTAGACGGAGTGATCTTCCTGCATCCAGTCTTGGAAAAATGCTTTATTTTCTTTATTACTTTTCAATATTTGTTAACATGATACACACTTTTATAAGTCTCCATTTTTATTGGCATTTTATAGGATCGGCACAAGTTTTATTTATTCCTTTCCATTTTACTGACGAACTATTTGGTTTAAGGCGATAGAATATAAATTATGTATTCATCTATTACTTGATTGATTCGTATAAATATTTCTCTGATTTGATTGGTCAACGCAAGGATACGGTCTCGTTCATTCATAAATACACATCAATGGGACGAGTGCATTTAAATCGAAGGGGTGTTTCAATCGATACCGTTTGCACGCGATGTGTAATTGTGTTCCATATGCATGACGATCCTTTCTTCGCTCACCAAAATTATCATTTCGCAAACATTATGAACAATAAGTATACTTTAACAGAGGATAAATATTTTACAGTACGTATATATTTCGCTTGCCTATAAACGCTTTAGCGCTTTGATTAACTTTAATGAACACATTGTCTATGGCCTGCTTCCTATGGTTGGTCTAAACTCATCAAACATCATGACAATACATGTCTAAGTGAGTGTTTAAAGGAATTTCTTTCTTGTTTAATATTTCATATATCTGCAGCTTTTATATTGTAGGTCACAGATTTAAAGACAAAACTCATGGACAGGCTAACTGTACATATAGTTGGAAGCCAAGCTGTAGATGTAGACTACATGGAAAAAGTTTGCAGGTATCTGAAAGAAAACTCAACAAAATATACCAATACTGTTAATGAGGATACTTGTGTGTAGATTTTCATGATTCAGTGGCGGATCCAGAGGGGGGTTTTCTGGGTCGGAACCCCCCCTTTCCTCCGAAATTTATTAACTTTTTGTGTAGATTTTTAGCAAAATTGGTCTGGAACCCCCCCCCCCCTTTGGCTCACAGAACCCAATATGTGGAACCCCCCCTTTCGAAAATTTCTGGATCTGCCCCTGTGATTTCTGTATATACATGTGAAAGCCGGGTTAAATTTTTATGAAGTACTTTATCTGATCTTTCATTAGCATTAAATGAGATTTGATTTCATGTCTGTCGCTCACCCACTTACAGTTTAACATTTTTGTCTTTGACTAATTTTTTTTTTTAGGTCCATAGGTGAACAGTTAGCAACACTTTGTGACACTGTGATTGGTACATGTGGAGTTAGTAATGTGGAGAATTTTGTTGCTGAAAGTTTTCATCAGGAATCTGTCCGTTTCTGGAAAGTGAATAATCAAGTTCTTTTCTTCCAAACACAGTTTCAGGTACATGTATTGTGTTTTGGGGGCAATTTTATAACTTGTAGCTGCACCATGTTAAAATGTTTTAAAAATGTCCTTGAAACAAAAATATTGCCCATATTCTTTAGTATACCAAAGTATTAAATAAGGACCATATGTTCTGGCATTTAATTCATATTTATCAAGGAGCTCATTTTTTTTTTAAATTTCTCTTTGTGTAATTAAATATTTTTATACATCATTAATTTTTGTCTCGCCTGCGAAGCAGAGCGGGACATAGGTGTTACTTTACCGGCGGCGACGGCGACGGCGGCGGCGGCGGCGACGGCGGCGGCGACGGCGGCGTTAACTTTTTGAAAAAGTTTTATGAGCACCTCCATATCTCAAGAACTATAGGTCCTGGGTTGATGAAACTTGGTATGCATATGCCCCAGTAGTAGCTTAGCACAGTTGCATCCCCATCTTTTGACCTTGACCTTGATTTTCCGGTTGAGTGACTTTGACAATTTTCAATACATATAATAGCAATGAAAAAGTTTTGCGAGCACCTCCAGATCTCAAGAACTATAGGTCCTGGGTTGATGAAACTTGGTATGCATATGCCCCAGTAATAGCTTAGCACAGTTGCATCCCCATCTTTTGACCTTGACCTTGATTTTCTGGTTGAGTGACTTTGACAATTTTCAATACATATAATAGCAATGAAAAAGTTTTGCGAGCACCTCCATATCTCAAGAACTATAGGTGCTAGGTTGATGAAACTTGGTATGCATATGCCTCAGTAGTAGCTTAGCACAGTTGCATCCCCATCTTTTGACCTTGACCTTGATTTTTCGGTTGAGTGACTTTGACAATTTTCAATACATATAATAGCAATGAAAAAGTTTTGCGAGCACCTCCATATCTCAAATACTATCGGTCCTAGGTTGATGAAACTTGGTATGCATATTCCCCAGTAGTAGCTTAGCACAGTTGCATCCCCATCTTTTGACCTTGACCTTGATTTTCTGGTTGAGTGACTTTGATTATTTTTATTGCATATATTTGCAATGTTTAAGTTCAATAAACATCTTTTGATCTCAGAAACTGAAAATCCATGTAAATTCAAAATATAGTGGAAGTAAGAAAGAATAATTCTTTCTGATGGTGCCGGCAGGCGAGACATACTTTAGTGTTAACTCTTGTTTCAGAACATTTTTAACATCTTGTCAAACATTATTATTCAGATAATTCACGACACTTTGTATAAAATATGTTTATATGATTAATAAACAACAACTTTACAACCATTTGCAGAGTTACACATCTAAATACATTTTAAAAACACATGTGCCTGCATTTTATTGGTCTGATTTCACAAAAAAAGACAGGTTAAAAAATGATGAATGTCTGGGGGTGGCGTGTGGGCAGGGAAGAAATTTTCGTAACAGTTTTCTCAGCAACTACTAATCACAGCCACTTGATATTTGGTATACAGCATCAGGGGGGTTTCCCATAACGTGGGATTTGCTTTCAGGTCTTTCGTTCACCTGTTTAACAAAATCCCTCAATTTTTTACTTTGACAGATTTTTCATAACATTTTTGTTCTGTTATCTCAGGATCGAGTTAAATCTTTTGGAAAATCTTACCAGTTGCCAAAAGAATTACTACATGCTGTTGTGTCGCAGACTTTTGATGTGCTTATTATAATTGGAGGTAAGTTTATTTATAATAAATCATTCATTCCATCAAAACAACAGTGAATGCATATTAAAATCAACTGAACACAAAATCTGGTATAGATATTGTTTACAGTATAACTAATGAATGATTCTGAATATGAGGAAATATTCAACGAGTGATCGAACAAAATACAAAATACCAGGATGTTATAAAAATGGCTAATTTGGTCATGTTGTATATGCATATTTCAAGGAGAAACCTCTCACCATTACCCAATAATTCACAAAGTTACAATATTTCCCATATTGAAAATCTAGAATGACAGTCATAGAAGATAATGAGATGTGGAATAAGTGTACGTGACACAACCTACAAAGTAAACAACAATATAAAAAATCCACAATGGAAAACAGCCTAGGAAGAACCAAACTTGTGTCTGAATAATGGAAAAATGTTACTACAAATGTACACAGGGAAATTTTGTTCACGTGAAATTCACGTGAAATCAGGGTTAAGGTGAATTTCACGTGAAACATTCACGTGAATTTCACGTTAAACGAGCCATTTAACGTGAATTTCACGTGAAATGTATTTCACGTGAAATTCACGTGAATATCATGTGAAACTCACGTTAATTTCACGTGAATATTTTCACGTGAATTTCACATGAAAATTCGGAAAAATAAGAATTTTTTCCTGAATATTTGTAGAATTGCATGAAAGGTATAGAACATAAAAAATGTTGAGAACATTTTTTCACGTGAACTTCACGTTAAATTGCTGTTTAATGTGAAATTCACGTTAAGTTTTTCACGTTAATTTCATGTGAATTTCATGTGAACAAAATTTCCCTGTGTATATGTATTTTTATGCAGCAGCTTTGGTTTTCTATGACATTGATGACATTATAGGTATTGACAAACAACATATGATTTAAACTACCCATTCTTAAAATTATTTGATCTAGTGTAATAAAAAAAATTCTTTGCTCTTTGAAATTCTGATATATTACTGCTATGTATCATCATTAATAATTACAAAAAATGTGAACATAGTATTATTTTCTTACTTTAAAACCATGTTGTATTTTGTTGTACTCTCTTCTGTTTTACTGTTGATCCATAAAAAAAATTCTAGGTTTTTAATAAACCCTGTTTTGAAGAAGAGGAAACTTCTTTGAAAACCAAACAAATACAAAATGTGTTTCATAAACAATGACAAACAGTTCATTTGAACTATTCCCCCAAAAAATAGAGGTGGGACTTTTTTTATTGACCTCAGGTTGCATAATTTCTTCCATAAGGGCTGTTCCATTTGAATTGATGTGGGGGAGGTGGATGCACTTTGTTCAAGTCTCCCCCCAATATAAAAAAAAAATCATTACACATCCACAAAAAAATGCATTTTAGCCCCCCACCAACAGAAAAATAAAAAAAATGCACCCCCCTGTCCCACATCAATTTAAATGGAACAGCCCTAATGCATATTTCTATATAAAACATTACAAAACTAAACCACATGTCTTTATTTTAATAAAGTGGATGTGGATATCAAGATGCCTCCTTATGATTTTCAAGAACAGCCTTTATGTAGAGTCCATCTTTGAGTCTATCATATTTTATGCAATGTAGAGTCTATTTTATTGGCTGGATTTCACAGCAGGCGGCGTGCAGGCGGGGAAGAAATTTTGGTAACAGTTTTCTTGGCAATACTAATCACAGCCACTTGATATTTGGTATACAGTATCAGGGTGGGGTCCTATAACTTGGGACTGGATTTCAGGTCTTTCGCTCACCTACTTCCTGTTAAACGAAATCCAGTTTTTTTTAGTCCCCTACCGGCGAAAGCCGAAGGGGACTATAGGTTTGCGCTCTGTCTGTCCGTCTGTCCGTCTGTCCGTCTGTCTGTCCGTCTGTCCGTCTGTCTGTCCGTCTGTCTGTCACGCTTCAGTTTTCCGCACTTTTTTTCTAAACGCTTATAGATAATGAACTGATTTTTGGTATGTGAGTTTACCTTGATAAGTTACAGATCAAGTTTGAGTTTTGTGCCGGTCCACAATTTTATATGGGAGTTATGGCCCTTTGAACTTTGAAAATTCACTAAAATTTCAGTTTTCCGCATTTTTTTTCTAAACGCTTATAGATAATGAACTGATTTTTGGTATGTGAGTTAACCTTGATGAGTTACAGATCAAGTTTGAGTTTTGTGCCGGTCCACAATTTTATATGGGAGTTATGGCCCTTTGAACTTTGAAAATTCACTAAAATTTCAGTTTTCCGCATTTTTTTTCTAAACGCTTATAGATAATGAACTGATTTTTGGTATGTGAGTTAACCTTGATGAGTTACAGATCAAGTTTGAGTTTTGTGCCGGTCCACAATTTTTTATGGGAATTATGGCCCTTTGTACTTTGAAAATTCACTAAAATTTCAGTTTTCCACTTTTTTTTTCTAAACGCTTATAGATAATGAACTGATTTTTGGTATGTGAGTTTACCTTGATAAGTTACAGATCAAGTTTGAGTTTCGTGCGGGTCCACAATTTTTTATGGGAGTTATGGCCCTTTGAACTTTGAAAATTCACTAAAATTTCAGTTTTCCGCCTTTTTTTTCTAAACCCTTATAGATAATGAACTGATTTTTGGTATGTAAGTTTACCTTGATGAGTTACAGATCAAGTTTGAGTTTCCTGCCGATCCACAAATTTTTATGGGAGTTATGGCCCTTTGAACTTTGAAAATTCACTAAAATATCAGTTTTCCACATTTTTTTTTCTAAACTTATAGATAATGAACTGATTTTTTTGTCTGTGAGTTTACCTTGATGAGTTACAGATCAAGTTTGAGTTTCGTGCCGTCCACAAATTTTTATGGGAGATATGGCCCTTTGAAGTTTGAAAATCTATTGCAATTTTCTTTTCTAAACTTTTTTATTGTTCCTTGTAGATAATAAACTGATCAAGTTTAGGTATTCATTTGTTTGACAAATTGTTACCAGTGACTGAAATATGAGGCCGGTAGGGGACTAAGTATTGTTTTGCAATACTCTCAGAATGCTTGTTTAATTTGACAATTTTTGGCTGGATTTCACTAGTGAAAATCCGGGGTAAAAAATGGTGAATGTCAGGCGGCGGTTGGGTGGGCGGGCGGTGAAAATACTTTCGTAACAGTTTTCTAAGTAACTACTAATCACAACCTCTTGATATTTGGAATGCAGCTTCAGCATGGGCTCCCATTACGTGGGATTTGATTGTCGCTCACCTACTTCCTGTTTAACGAAATCCTGCCATTTTTTACTTTGACAGATTTTTATTTGTAAATTTTGGGGTAATCAAAAATCTCCCTAAACTACTGATGACATTTGCATTTAAGATACATGACATCCATTAATTTTTATCTATAGATGACACCAGTCATTCCAGGATTATAGAAAATTTTATGTGGAATGAAAAGTTGGTTATTCCAGTACTGTGTGAAGAATCAAAATATATAAAGGTAGGTATATATATATTTCTTGTCAATGGTGAAAGCATTGCTGCATAAATGGTAGAAACCTAAGTTTAAGCGGACTTGTTCACCATATGAAACTTGCCAAAAACTGTTAATTCATTTATTGTCGTTGGTACCAATTTTCATGGATTGCTGAAAAATGCCAGCTCGTGCTTTCTTAAATTTGTGGTTCTGATATTTCCAGCGTGCAAAGCAATGTTAAATTTCCTTTTTGTGGGGACCAAAATAATATTGATCAGCCCCACCCATGAAAACCATGAAAAATTGATACCCCACGAAAAACAGTACATGTACATTTGTCATAAATATGTATTCAGACTTGCATGCTATATTTAAGACATGGTTATTAGAGAAAAAGAAATACAAAGGTACATTCCAGTTTCAAAGTTCAAAGGAAAAAAATATACGCAAGAATATAATGAAGGTTTCTTTTCTGAAATGTCATTCACTATACTATAGTCCTGAAAACCAGGGAAAAAGTTGGTTTGCCTGTGGTTAATCTTCACAATCCAATTCAATTGGATATACACTTTAATTTTTTTTTCAGAAGCCATTAGAAATAACTAAAGAGAAATGGTCTATATTAAAATCCAAAGATTCAACTCCAGATTTGATTGGAAAAACGGTAAAGGACATTCTTCTTAACTATATGTTAACGAAAGAATCTTCTACATCAGATAGTATCAATAGAAAACAGAGTCCCAATTCATCATTGAGAAAAATGACAACTGTTCTTTTGCCTTGAATGTGTTAATTGTATATATTTCATTTGATGTTTGTAATTTATCTTTTCTACCATCTTGTAAGTACATTCATTCATTGTTCACAATTCTGACACAAGACTTGTTTTTCCATATCTTTAATTTATTTTATTTGTTTTTAGCATTGTTTTAAAAAATGGTGATCAGCACCACTGACTGTTTTCCATTAGCAAATTACCTCTGGGTATCCATCCTTTATCCACATCTCTTCCTAAACCACTCAATGAATATTAAACTCTCACACACTCTTAACTTTGTAACATGATTTTTGTTTCTATCTTCTGTTTTAAAAATCAATCTAATTAATTTTTTAGGGGTTATTTTTCATCTACCACTCACTGTTTTTATAGTTCTTGTGCCATGTTTAATCTTGGATGATTTCATAAATGCTTATCTTGTTTTAGAAGGTTACACTTATACATTCCGTTGTCTTTTTCATGTCCCATCTAGGCCATCTACGGAAGTAGGGGGCATAAAGTGTTTGGGTCCATTCACCCTTCCATCTGTTTGTACATCTCGTATGATGCAAAATGGGCCCCGTATTGGAGGCATGATGTCTTTTGGATATTTACTTTTTTAAAACGAAAAATTATTCATTTATTATTATGGAATGTATGCTGATAAGGATTGAGCTATAAGTCAGCATATGTAGTCAAGTGATGCTATATTTGTTAATCCTTGACTGTCTGACCAAGTAAAGAAGACTTTATATTGATAAGTAAAAAGCTTTTTTGACAAATACATGTATATGATATATTCAGTGTTCAGCTATTTACTGTTTTTTTATTCTTTTTTATTTTAGTATTTTTTACAAGTTATTTGTATAAGATATTTGTTAACTTTTATGAATTTGTTAGTTATACATGTTGATTATATTCCCTAGTGTTTAATTATTTTCTATGCTTTTATTAGTTTTGTTAATGTATTTTCTAAGATTTTTATTATAATTGCTAGACAATACAATATTTTTAATGAAATTGAAATTAAAAATAAATTAAATACATTAACTGGTCATCTTTTTCCTCTATTAAAGCTCATTTTTATTAGCTACTCAAGACTTAACTGTACAAGGACATATTGCCATATGTGGAATATTTTGGTGAAATATGCATTATTTATGCACTCAAAAAGTCAACAAATCAGCAAATATTTAAAAGAATTCAACATTTCAACACAGACACCACATATTGAACAACACATTAATATCCCCTTTTATGTTACTGGTATATTTCCCATTTTATAAAGGTGAGTTCATGTAGAATTAGTTTTGGTAAGTTTAATGTAATAATATGATAGATAATTAAGCAATTTCACAACTTGTTTCCTAGGTGAATGAATCTTGGTATGCAAATTTTATTAAAGACTTGCAACAAAGTTGCAGAGGCCTGAGGGTATAATACTTTTGACAAGTCTGTCAGTCAGTCAGTCTGTGATCACAGTTTATGGATGCAACTCCTCTGAAACTATTCAACACAGTTAATAAAACTTGGTAAACAGGAAGTATACCAAATGTTGTTGTGCATTTTCCAAGAATTGAAGTGGGAGTTATGTCCCTTTGGACTAAGATTTGCCAAAAGTCCTGATTTATCAGCTTGTGGAACCAACACCTTTGAAAGAACAGAATTTAAGGACATTTGGTATGCAAGAAGTACACCATATGAATTTGAGCAGGTAACCTGGATTTTTAATCAATATCTTCAAAATTTTGTTGGAGTTATGGCCCTTTGAACTTTGCTAAAAATCCTGATTTATCATCTCGTGAATGCAACTCCTCTGAAAATACTGAACAGAATTTAACCAAACTTTTTATGGAACAAGTACACCATTTGTAGTTGCCCATATTATCTAGAACTTTTTATCTGCAATGCCTAATCCCCAAGGATAATATTGATGATCCAATAATGGAACGGTTGGGTTATGTGAGCTGTATGGCACACCATATTTATATTTATTCCTCTCTAAAGATATCTCATAAAATTTATAAGATATCTCCTATACTTTTTAAGATATCTTATTAAATATATAAGACATCTCATATAAATTGGAGTTAATAAGATATCTTATAAAACATACAAGATATCTTATGAAATAATTATATAAGATATCTTATAAAACAAATAAGATATCTGATAAAACATATAAGATATCTCATAAAGTTTATAAGATATCTTATCAAGATTATTAGATATCTAATATGAAATAATTATTAGATATCTTATAAAACGAATAAGATATCTTTTAAAGTTTATAAGATATCTCATAAAGTTTATTAGATATCTTATATATTTTATGAGATATCTTATAAGTTAGTTTTTTATAAGATATCTCAGAAAGTTTACGAGATATCTTATAGACTTTATAAGATATCTTATAACTTTTATAAGATATCTTATAAATTATTTTATATAAGATATCTCATAATCTTTATAAGATATCTCATAATCTTTATAAGATACCTCATAATCTTTATAAGATATCTAATAAACTTTATAAGATATTGTATATGTTTTATAAGATGTCTTATATATTTTATAAGATATCTCATATGTTTTATTAGATATCTTATAAACTCCCATTTATATGAGATATCTTATATATTTAATAAGATATCTTATAAATTAATTTTTATAAGATATCTTACAAAGTTTACGAGATATCTTATAAAGTATATGAGATATCTTATAAAGTTTATGAGATATCTATAAAGAAGAATAAATGTAAAAATGGCTTGCCATAGAACTGCTTCCTAAGGTTCTTTAATTTATATGTTACTGTTATCCTGGCACTTTTTTAAAATTAATGGGCACATCAATCTTTCAAAAATTGAAAAACAATAGAAGATACTGATATGTTGGATAATTGTACCCGTTACAAATATTATAAAATCCAAAATGGAAAAGTTTAAACAACTTTAATGAAACTTTGTATGCAACTACTGTATCATTACTAAATATTTTCATCATCTTCATTATACTTTAAAGTGGTTGACTGAAATGTTCTAATAAATATTTATGGACCATGAATAAGTTATATGTGGACACTACAGAAACGGTGAATGACAGTTGGTATGCATATTCTGAACACCCTCCACCATTTGACCTTGACCTAGATTTTTATTGATGTTTTATTATAATATCAATCAGTGGCGGATTCAGAGGGGGCGGTCGGGGCGTACCCCCCCCCCTCTTTATTGAGAAATTTTATTTTTTTGTATAAAATTGACCAAGCAACTTCAAATTTTCATCAAAATCTGACATTTTTAGGAAGGCATTGGCTACGTCTAAGAAATTGTTAGGTTTACACGTGTAAAAATAACGAAAACTTAGGTTTCAGTACCGCTACCGCAGGGGGGTGTCACCCGGTGAACGTGACACCCCCCCCCCTTGAGGTTCACAAATATATGGTTTCACTGGCACACTTTCTGTAATAAAATTAATTGGTATACAAAAGGTAACCTTGATGGCTACCTGTAAATTGCTGAATAAACATGCCATAGGTTAATTACGCTTGTGCCAACACTCATTTCATTTTTTGTTAATTATAGGTTCTTCTTATCTTTGATCGACGTGTAAAGTTTTAACATTAGCCATCTACGTTCTAATTAAAAATCTCTTTTAATCTTATAATTTGTAAAAATCCACAACTGTAAGGAGAAACGGTGTACATACAGCACTCGCATATGTCGTTCTGCATGAATTCCAGCATTCTTGGAACTAATACTGTTCAAAACTTTTAAAGACGATTATAAATTAATGAATTGCATATATGTTAGAAATAAATGAAAAATAACTTTTTCATATCAGCTGCTCCCTGAAACATTGTATTCTAGTTATCCAAAGAGAGTCGATATTTTTTGTAGTACAACAATCATCTAAACACCGTCTAATAGCCCTTTTACATATCTCACCAGGGACTTACTGGCTTGTAAAAAAAAACGGATTTGGTTTGTGAATTAGCCCGCTATAAATCTTGTCTGTATAAGTCAACTAAGCGCTCAGAAACCTGATTGGCATGTGTGCACCATATGTTGTTATATGGAATACCGTGGTCGTAAGGCTACAATATGGAAAACCCGACCACAAACTACATCAGTAACATTCGAAACTTTCCTCCCCTATTGGTCTTGTGCTCCCATTTCATCCACCTCATTATCATTTCAAAGTTCATTGTGTCACCCTTTCCATGTTGATCTTCTTGATATTGCTGAAATCGTACTGTTTGGGAGCAAAGCAATTAACTAATAATTAAATCTAGTTGTCCAAGAATTTTGCAACCTGCTTCATAAATCTATTATTATAGACGAATGATAGTTCAGCCACCATAAAGAGATCAATATATGACATTTGATTGCTGATTGCCTCTTAAAAAAGTCTTTGCTTTTTCATGCCTTTTTGGGTCTTGACAATCAAACAAGTTTTGCATTTTTTCATGTGTGGGTTGCAATCTGAAGCCAACTGCATGACCTCTAGTTATACTCTAACAAAAGAACTGGATATGATCGACTTTACAATGGTAAGGTTCTATATTTTGTCATTAGGTGACACCCCCTGACAAAATCCTGGATCCGCCCCTGGGTTTACATGGAAAAATAAAACCCTACTATAAGTCCTATAGAAGCTTAGCATGTCCCAGAAGTAGCTTGGCACAGCTGCATCCCCATCTTTTGACTTTGGTCTTGATTTTCTGGTTGAGTGACCAAACCATTTGAAAAAGGGATACGAATTCAATGTTTTAGTAAAATCTTTGCATTTGGTATGTTTTGGCAGATCTTGATAGTAACTTTAAAACGTTAAATTTTCACTTTGTATCCACTGTATTATTTATAAGCACCACAGCGATCAAGTATGTCGGTTCTGTGTAGTGATACAACTCTAAATCATTCATTGTTTTGACGTGGGGTGTCGGATTTAGAACTGATGTATTTGATTCTTTTACATCAATCGATAAATGTTTCTTAGCTAGTTGTCAGTAACTTCGAGTGTTCTCAAGAGAGTTCCTCCTCGTCTTGTTGTTTTCGTACAGTATTTTGTCTTAGGTTCTCTCTTGTTGAATTGAACTTTTGTCGATTGAGTTTTACAGTGTGTTTTATATGTATGCTTTGTGCAAGCTTATCAATAGGGGGAAGGTTGGATCCAAAAAAACTAGTTTAACCCCGCCACATTTTATATGTGCCTGTCCTAAGCCAGGAAACTTTGCCAAAGCCTTTGTTTGTCCTTATCATTCTGTGTTAACTGTTTTATGTCAAGAATTGGGTCTTTCGTTGATGATTTAGGGATTAGTTTTGAAACTTTTGTATTGTAAGTCTTGGGCCAATGCAAGACGGTTAGCAGTGACCTATGTTCATGTTGAAGACTACTTGCTGTTTACCGTTGTGATTTTTTGAATTGCTGTTTGTTTATTTTTGTTGTGTCGCGTACACTTATTCCACATCTCAATATCGTCTATTTGACAATTTTCAATACAAATAATACCAATGTTAAGGTTTTGCAAGACCTAGGTTGATGAAACTTGGTATGCATGTGCGCTAGTAGTAGCTTAACAAAGTTGCCTTCCCACTTTTGACTTTGACGTTCTGGTTAAGTTACTTTGACATTTTTGGCCGGATTTCACGGAGTGAAAATCCGGGTTATAAAATGTGAATGTTTGGCGGGCGTGCGGGCGGGGATGAAATTTCCGTAACAGTTTTCTCAGCAACTACCTATCACAGCCACTTGATATTTCGTATACAGCATCAGCATGATCTCCCATAACGTGGGATTAGATTACAGGTCTATCACTCACCTACTTCATGTTAACCGACTAAATTAATTTTTGACAATAATGTTCAATAATAAAAAAAATTTCGTAACAGTTTTCTCAGAAACCAACTACTAATCACAGCTTCTTTATAATTGGTATGCAGCATCAGAATGGGCTCCCATAACATTGGATTCGATTTCAGGTCTGTCGCTTACCTACTTCCTGTTTACCGACTTAGTCAATTTTTGACATTAATGTTAAATAATAGAAAATTTCCGTAAGTTTTCTCAGCAACTACTTTTCATACTTGGTATGCAGCATCAGCATGAGCTCCATAACGTGGGATTTCATTTCAGGTCTGTCGCTCACCTACTTCCTGTTTACCGACTTAGTTAATTTTTATATTGATGTTCAATCATAGAGGAATTTTGTAACAGTTTTCTCAACAACTACTAATCTCAGCCTCTTGATATTTAGTATGCAGCATCAGCATGAGCTCCCATAACATTGGATTGGATTTAAGGTCTGTGACTCAAATACTTGGACATACTTTCTATTCACGAAATCCGGCCATTTCTGTATTTGACCCATTTTTAAAATTACATATAATAGAAACCCCCCCGTAATAGCATCTCAACACTATAAGCCGTATATTGATGAAACTTGACAAACTTGGTATGCATATGCTCAATAGAAGCTTTGATTGTGTTTGAGGAAGAACAAGGTATTCCGATGGTATTCCGAAAAACAATTTGGTCTCAAACAAATATCATAATTTTTCAAATCTAAACACTCTTAATAAATTCATTTTTTTAATGACTTTGGAAGACACTCAGATTTTAAATGTTGTTGCTAGATTTATCATTGACAGTAACATTTAATAAAAGGTGTGTTTTTTGTTTTTGAAAATAGATGTTGTAAATTAGATACTATTCTATGTTTTATGTGTAAGTTGATTGTATTTGTTAAACTATCAATTATGTTCTTTCTCTCATTGTTGTAATCTCTTATTGCTCCTCGTGGGCTCCTGATCTGGAATAAAATGATGTTTATGTTTATGTTTATGTTAAACATTTCTAATATAAGATTGCTCTCATAACATTTTAGAAGTTGAGATAAGAATACACGCGTGTACCTGTAGACTGTAGGCTCCGAAAACACGCGTGTACCGTTAGCTAAAACACTGTTTTTGGCTATAGGTACACGAAATTATGAATATTATTCTTACAATATGACATTATTCTCAAAATTACCGTAAGCAGTAACACGTTTTTTGCAAAGTGTATATTTTTGCTATATTGGCACACATATTTTAATCAATTACCGGTATCTGCCAAGGGCAAAAGATGAACCAAACTGATCGAGTGAACTATACTAAAAAAAACGTTCGATTATGTATTAGATACAATACATATGTAACAAAAAACAAGCCGGTAACACCCGCTCGAGAAATCAGGTCAAAGTCCGAGCACAGGGACTTGCTCCCCTCTATCAATATTTTGTTAGAGTCAATGTGCGGTACAAGTCCCTGTGGTCCGAGGCGGAAAAACTGTTCGGTAATGGGGGGGGGGGTAAAGTCGTACAAATAAAATCCCCCCCAAAAAATATCATTCAATATGGCCAAGGCAACAAGTTCATACGTTGGAAAGACTTGTTCTTATCAAGGAATTAGATCTATAAAATTCCTTGTTCTTATGAAGAATTCAATAACTTTGAAAACTTCTTTAAATAATATGAAAATGCAACTTATTTTCAAACTGATATACTAAAGGTCATCTTAAACTGTTGGAAGTGTGTTGAAAATATCCTGAATTCATGGCGGAAAAAATTCAAACCGGCAGGCAATTTCGACATGGAAAGTTGGACCCGAGATTGCAACAAACACTATATACACTTTACATTCAGAGAAACAAACTTAACTTAGTGAATGCTTAGATTACCAAAAACGCGAAAAGTGTTGTCCCACAAAGTACTAGATAAATACATCAATTTGTCACATGTCCGACATTTTATTTTTAAAGATGATTGAAAAGTTGTAAAGTAAAAAAAACTAGTTTGCGATCTTAGATAAAGTTATATTTGGTCTGAGCCGAGATCTTAGTTTTAATTTTCTCAGATTTGGTCTTGTTACAATAACGAATATATGAACGACGGGTGTTTTGGGAGGTATCACTTGAAGTGTTTGAAACTAAAATCGACATCTAAACAGAAGTTTTGGCTTCACAAAACATGCACCTTATGGATACATGTATTTAAATATTATTATGGCCCGACCACTTATTTTTTATATGTGGATCGGCCATATAGTTTTACCCTTGTCCGCCCGTCCGTCCGTCCGTAACAGTGTGACCTATATTTTAGGCAGTGTCTGCTCACGTCCACGCCGCGTGGACGAATAGACTACAGGCTGCGCGTCCACGCTTCCGGAAAAACACATAAAAAACGGAGTTTTTCCGAGATACAACTGTAATCGTATACGAGTTAATTAAATATGCAGTAGTTTATTCAATCAGGGATTAAATAAAACTGATTGTTTTGGACATCCCTGATTCAATGAAAGTGATTGTATTTCAAAAACTTAAATATTACAAATCCGACCATTGTGACTTTGACAAATTTTTGATAATAGAAATTTTGTTTATATAAATCTAATGTTTGAAATTAAAATAAAATTCGAATGCTATTTTAAAGTATACTTATTTTACGTGCACGAATATTTCAAATCATGTTAAAATTTATTTATTTTCGATTTTCAACAGTGAGATTTGTACTTGGAGGGGGTCATGGTATTTGCAGTTAGTGTTATTCTTAACCTTTATTTATATTATTTATTTTCTAATATGTAAATTTTAATGAAAATTAATTGTTCAATAAAGTAAAAATTTGTTAGTGTGGAACTTTTCCCACCATGTATATGTTACAGTAAATATGTGTAATCAGTAAATACACGTATTTACTGAAATTTAGTAAATACGTGAATTTACTAATGCACCCAGTTAATACATGTATTTACTAAAAATTGTCAGTAAATACATGAATTTCCTGAAATTGTGAAGAGATTTTACACGTTTTTACTGATACTTATTTTGGAAGATAAAACGTTGTAGATGTAGTTCTGTGTCAAATTTGTTATAAAGTTAGTACAAAAACAATGTTATTAGCATTTTACTATTCTTCACATTTGACATGATTGTGACTTGTACATTTTTCAACATTTTCAATTCTGTTACATATTCGAAATAGAGGGTGGTAAAAGGGGTACTGTGCACGGCTGAACGGCAAATAAAAAAAATGGATTGCCGACCAAAAACTTAACTTAGAGAATTTAAACAAATTCACATTTGAAAAAGCATAGAACATGATTCTGAAACACATCCTTGGTGTTCATAATTAAACCTCTATTTTTGGAATCCAGATGGAGCTAGGCCAATACCCTTTATGTTTTAAGGCCTTCAAACTAATGTTTAAATATTATAAACGCCTTTTAGAAATCGAATCATCCAAAGAGCATGTGTACGACCTGTTAAGGTCAGCCTTTGGGGAAGACAAAAATCTTAAATCTAAAAATACATCCTCATGGATGAAATCAATAGAAAATTTTTAAACTTTATTCAACTTAGATAGTCTTAAAAAACTCATATAGAATTCAAAAAAGAAATTAAATCATATTTCTCTCAAAAACTACTAAATGAACTTTCACACATCAAAAATAGTAATACAGGGAAACTTAGATTTTTCAGTCAAATTACCAAAGATTTTGAACTTCAAGACTACCTGAAATTCAATATAAATAAACACCTTCGATCAAAATTAACTAAACTGAGACTAAGCGCACATAGCTTAGCCATTGAAACAGGTAGATATAGTAAACCTATTACTCCTGTGGAAGAAAGATTTTTTAAACAATGCAACAGTACAAAAACTGAAGTTAGATACTACATTTGGTGTCACCAACCATGTCCAGTAAATACGTGTAAAATGTGCAAGAAAAATCAGTAAATACACGTATTTACTGGTCAACTCAGGAAATGCATGTATTTCCTAAATCACCCAGTAAATACACGAATTTACTGATGGCTTTAGGAAATTCACGTATTTACTGATTACACGAATTTACTGTAACATATACATGAATACCGAATCCGAACATATTTAATATCCTATTTCAATTTGACATTCCTATTTGGATTTCCTTTAAAGCATTTTAAACAGTCTGGCAGTTTCTTTTATACAGTTGTACATAGGCTTTGTTTTCATAATTGTTTTCGGAATTAACCGTCAGTTTCCGGAACCAATAGAACAGGCGAGGCGTAGTCTTTACCCTATAATGAAGGAGAAACGCAATCAAGAATGCAAGGTCAAACTTGTGAGAGACGTTCTATATGTCGATGGAGAAATTTATAACGACTGTATTGAAGAAGAGGCAGACGATGAACACAACCTCAGCTCTTCCACTCGATCAAAGTATATGTACAGTCAGCGATGCATCTAGGTCGACACCAGAGCACCGACCGGGATTTAAAAGACGAAGAACTTCATCAACACCCAGGAGATACTACAAAGTGACTCAGATGACTCTATAAACAGTGAAATTAACAACTCTTATTTAAAGTTATTGACTATAAATTGTGGTGGTTTGTTGAAAAAAAGTTAATTATCCTGAATTTGTAGATTTTGTTAATAAGTATGATTTTATTAATATTGTTGAATCTAAAACTGATGATTTAGATGAGATTAATTTACCGAACTTCAAGTTTTTTCTTCAGAACAGAAAAAAAGTCAGTAGAGTTAAATCTGGTGGGATAGCTTTTGGCTTTAGAGTAGAGTATGAAAAATATGTAGAGAACCTTAAATCAGATAGTAAACTTGTTTCTTGGTTTAAAATTTCGAAGTCTTTGTTAAAATCTACTGATGACATTATTATTGGCAATATTTATATTCCCCCAGAAAATTCTAAATATAGATCTGAAGACCCTTTTTCTGAAATAGAGCAAGAATACTTGAAATTTTCACAAAACTATTCCCATGTCATTTTAAATGGAGATTTTAATAGCAGAACTGGAATTGAAAAAGACTTTTTCGATATATCAGATGATCATCGTTGTCCTTTTGACAACACAGTAAATTATGCAAATATGTTGCCTAACCATGATATGTTGTATTGTAGAAATAGTATGGATGTGATTAAAAACAACTATGGAAATCAATTACTAGAATTTTGTAAAAACCTAAATCTTTTTATACTAAATGGTAGAACCAATGGTGATTTGTTTGGAAAATATACATGTAGAGAATCTAGTGTAGTAGATTATTGTATATGCTCTGTTGATATGTTACCACTTATTGAATCATTTAACGTTCATGACTTCTCATCATTGTTATCAGACGTACATTGTCCTATCTCTTTGGTCTTTAGATCTATAGTTCCCAGCGTTGACTGCACTTCAGAATGTAGTCAAGTTGGGAGCTGTGATAAAAAGATCAAGAGATGGAACAATGAGCATGTTAATGAATATGTAGAGAATATTGATCCGCATAGAGTAGATACAGTTTTACAGGATCTCGCTCAAGTTGATGCTGAAAACCTGACTCAACAGGTTGTAAATAATATGGTTCACAATATAAATAACATTCTTCTGAAACCAGCAGAAAAGATATTTGGTGTGTTTTATCCTAAGAAAACACTTTCCGGCTCAGCCAAAGATAAAAAGGAGAATAAACCTTGGTTTACAAAAGAATGCTGGGAAAAACGAAAATGCTTCAGAAAAGCTAAGAGACGTCACAAAAATAATAAAAATATTCAAAATAAAAATGACATGAAAAGTAAAGAAAGAGCATATAAAGCAGAAATGAATAAAGCTATTATTGAGCACCGTCGACAAATGAGAAAGAAAATTAAATCTCTAAGAAAAAGTAACAGTAAAGACTTTTGGAATTTATTGAAGCCAAAACGTCCTAAGGGCTCATCAGATATTGCGCTCGACTCCCTATCTAATTTTTTCAAAGATCTGAATACCAGTGATGAGGAAGAAGAACGGGACTCTTATGTACACGAATATGTTAACGATTCTTTAAATGCTGTCATCAATGGTGAGATCAAAGAATTAAAGTATTAATAAGTTAAAAAATGGTAAATCCTGTGGCGATGACCTTATTGTGAATGAATATATTAAGAATACTAGTTCACAACTCATGCCAATTTATGTTAAATTATTCAATATTATTTTTGATTCTGGAATTGTACCTGAAGTTTGGTTAGTAGGAAATATACTTCCTTTCTATAAAAACAAAGGAGATAAATCTGATGCAAAAAATTACAGACCTATTACTATTCTAAGTTGCATGGGTAAATTGTTTACATCTATATTAAATGCAAGGTTAACATCCTTCTTAGAAGATTTTTCGCTATTGAATGAGAATCAATTTGGCTTCCGACATGACTATTCTACTGTAGATGGCATTTTTTCCTTACATTTGTTATATGAACTTCTTAGACTGAAAAAGAAGAAACTTTTTTGTGCTTTTATTGATTTTGCTAAAGCTTTTGACACAGTTTGGCGCCCAGGTTTATGGTCTAAACTATTAGAATCTTCCATTGATGGCAAAATGTATAACGTAATTGTAAATATGTACAGTAATATAAAATCAAGAATATTTAATGGTGTAGAATACTCTAGCTTTTTTCCTTGTAACGTTGGAGTCAGACAAGGTGAAAATCTGTCTCCCGTATTATTTTCTCTTTATGTCAACGATTTAGAATCTTACATGGTAAATAATAACATTTGTGGTTTACAAACCCTTTCAAACGATATTGAAACAGAACTTGATAAATATATCAAGCTTTTTATTATACTATATGCAGACGATACTGTACTTTTGTCAGAATCTAAACTCGATCTTCAAAATCAGCTCAATTGTCTGAGTGAATATTGTTCTATCTGGAAACTAAAAGTCAATGCTGACAAAAGCAAAGTAGTTGTCTTTTCCAAAGGAAGACCACAAAATAATTTAAAGTTTATATATAATGGACAAGAATTAGATATTGTAAATGAGTTTATGTACCTTGGAGTAGTCTTTTCTAGATCAGGAAGTTTTGCTAAAGCGAAAAAATATAATGCAGATAAAGCAATGCGTGCGATGTATGACGTCATTCGAAATGGCAGGTTGCACAACTTGTCCATAGAGTGCCAATTAGATTTATTTGACAAGGTTATTCAGCCAATTTTACTTTACGGTTGCGAGGTATGGGGAACGGGAAACAACGCAGTCATCGAACGGGTACATCTTAAATTCTGTAAACTACTTATGAGTGTCAAAAAGTCTACACCAGATTTTATGATTTATGGAGAGTTAGGACGTTACCCCCTTGAAATATGTATAAAACTTAGAGTTATTAAATATTGGTCAAAGCTCATTAGTGGAAAAGACGAAAAAATACCAAGTATTCTTTATCGTCTTGCGCACAAGAACTTTGCTAATATTCCATGGCTAAAATATGTTAAGTCCATACTAGATGATTGTGGGAAATCATATGTATGGAATGAACAATCATTTACTAGTACATCTTGGTTATACTTCTCTATTAAACAAACCCTCTTGGATAATTTTAAACAGAACTGGCTTTCCAAGGTACACGAATCTCCAAAAGCTCTTAACTATAGGATTTATAAAGACAAATTAGAATTTGAACTTTACTTTAATATTCTAAATGATAATTATGCTAAAACACTTTGTAAATTTCGTACGATGAACCACAAACTGCCCATAGAGTCTGGTAGATGGTTAAATATTCAAAGAGAGAATATAATTTGTACACTTTGTCAAAATCAAGATATAGGGGACGAATTTCATTATTTATTTGTTTGCCCTATGCTTATCAATGAGAGGAAGATATACCTTAAACAGAAATTTTATATACGTCCCAATATTATTAAACTAAATGAATTAATGAATAGTAGCCATCCACCAGATCTCGTAAAGCTATGTACATTTATACATATCATTAATAAAAAGATAGAATCTCCTGGGTAATAATTTTACTGTTTATAAATATACATGTGTACCTCCAAGAACTCATCAACTATACAATTTTATTATTATAGTGTAACTGTAACCTTATTTTATTTTATTTATATATTATACAAATTTAATTGTTTCTATTTCTCTGTACCTTTGTATTGGTTTTTAGAGAATAAAGATATATATATACATAATTCTTAATAAAATTTTCCAAAGTTTCAAATGTATCAAACTCTTTACACTGCAATTCCATATTATTCTATAATAATAATAGTAACGTCGATATACCATCTTTACAAAAACCGTGAGCAATTTTCGACAATACTGAGACACTTACTTATTTTTATATAAAATATTATATTTTCCCGGGCATTTAGTTTATTATTTACAATCACGAAATTACAGAAAAAACTTACGGAAAAATTCCGTTATAGGTATTTTTCAGGAAGCGTGGACGCGCAGCCGTAGTCTATTCGTCCACGCGGCCTGGACGCACAGACACTGCCTATATTTTATGCATGAACGACTTTAGTTAAGTTCTTGGTTATTAAAGGTCCATAAGCACATTTGTGTCTCATAGGCACATTTTTTAGTTTTATGTAAAATTTTGTACTTTTTTCTCTTTTTTACAAACCTAGTTGTATAAACAGGTAAATTAAATTACTTTATAAATCAATGTTAGTTCATTTTAAGATAAAGAAATAATAAGTTGATATTATTATTTTATAAGAAGCAATTTAATAATTCTATGTAAACCGTGTTTCAGCTAACGATACACGCGTGTACTTGGAGCCTACAGGCTATTGCTAGTACAGGTACACGCGTGTATTCGGAGCCACTGCCATAAGTATATCTCCGTCACAAAAGGGTCTAGAACATGTACGCAATACTACCAATTGATGTTAAATAATTTAAAGATTTATAGATATTTCGGAAATTCGTATGTCCTTCATCAGTATCACGAATAAACCTGATTACGTCAAGATATATCTTATCTGATATATCATTAATCTTTTTCCACATCTTTGTAAGATATCTCATAAATTGAATAAAGTGTCTCTGTCACAAACTGTTATATGGAACTGAGAAAATCATATCGAAGAGAATCGAAGCATCCTATTAAACATACGAAATGGCTGAAAATAACAGTGTCGTTCTTGTGAAGATCTAGGATCCTCTCGATTAAACTTTGGTGTTTCTACAGTATATTAAAATATAAAAGTATCTTTCGATAGCTGAATTTCTCGTACATTGTTTGATATTATTTTCGAAGCGTTTTATTTATTATTTTGTTTGTAATTTAATAAAATCTGAAGGATGGTAAAAAATAAAAAATCAAACACCACGCGAACAGCTAGACTGATATTTGTCACAATAAACAAATTTCCTTATCGAGAGTTATCGGCCAGCGGGCGTCCTGTTAAAACAGGAATCGACCAACTTCAAACTGTTAATCAGTTGACTTGAATTTATCAAATTACCTTCAAATTTCACCTGATTATTTTCGAATCATTTTGCCATTTAACAGTACTAAATAAGATACTATAAGGTAAGATTTGATATGAAATGAATTAGATTTCCAAGAGGTCTATTTCTAAGTTAGAAATTGGAAAAACATGTATGACTGACTTTAAACTGTTCCTTTGGAAAAATGTGTGATAAAAGTGAAAAGAAAAGGAGTCTAAACAAAGCAGCAAAATATACCCTTTCCAACGATGTATATATTTCATATGTACGATTCATTATGAAAAAGTTTACTCGCTTGTAATGCAAGTGCCTATTTCAACAGGCCGAATCTGAATTTACAAATTAGCGCGGAGACGCTGTTATTTTGAACTTATCGGGAGAGACAAATCTCTTTAGTTTAATCATGGAAGTAATACTTCCATGGTTTATAGTCCATCAGCCAGGTCCGGAAAAAAATAATTTGAGTGGATACCCCTGTAGACCGATTTTTTATTGCAGAAATCAAAAGACAAACAAAAAGTACCATAAAAATTCGGTCTACGGGGGTATCCACTCAACTTTTAAATATGACGTCTTTTCAGAGTTGGCTGATGGACTATTAATTATCTCAGTATGGAAGTTCTTTTATTTATTAATAATAGTTTGAAATGTAAATTAATAATAATATACAATTACTGTCTTTTGATGAGGTAAATGTGTGGAGTTATTGACTTTTGAAAAAACTGTTATTCACCGAGCCCAGCGGGCGAGGTGAATAACAAAGAGTTTTTTTCAAAAGTCAATAACTCCACACATTTACAGAATCAAAAGACAGTTATTGTTTTATTCAATAATGCAACAAAAATCAAATATCAAATTTATGATTAAGATTACATAGTGTTACAAAATAATTTTGGGAGTTTTTTGTTTTGTTTTGTTATATTTTTTTTCGGGAGGGGGGTATTTCCACTTATCGAAAAAATATAAGACATGTGTATAGCATTTATTCTGTTAACAATTATTGAACTAGCTGTGGCCTTTTTAGTGTTAAACACAGTTTGCTGAGTCTTTGTCTAGCATTATCTTCGCTAAAGCATCATCGCTTTCTCGCTTTTTTGCTTACAATAGGAACACTTTCATTGTGAAAAATAAAACAGCAGACGAATTATCTGTAGATTTTATTAATAGATAATATCGCCGTTGTAAATCTAATTTGATTGGTCGAACAAAAAAGGGAATAACCGGATTCTATAAATATCAACCGCATGCATTTTCCCGCGGTGAATAACCATTTTATTTTAGTGAATATCCTTTTTTATTCAATTTTTTCAGTCACATTATTTTTATACAAAATGTTTTATATATTATTGAATAATAATATTTATTCAATAAATATCAACATTACAATGGTTAATATACATAAACGTACATATTTTAAAATTATGAATACAGATCACAAAGAGTAATATAAAACCACAAGTTGATATTTATTAGGATAGCCCATGAAAGCTCGAAAGCTTATTTCCAATGGGGTCCATTTTGTGAAATATACTTAGGTTTAATAAAACAATTATGATACTTGTCATACTAAAGAAGCATAATTATAACATGATATACTAATGTAAAACTAGATTATAAAACAAAAACTACTGACTATATCAAAACCTATTAGTTTGACTAATTTCAAGTATATATATATATCAATAAAATATAAAATCTGAATGAGATATAGAACTCTCTATTAAAAAGTCCTTTACTTTAGTTTTAAATAATTTATGATTTTTTATAGCCTTGACATAATTTGGCAATGCGTTCCAGTTTTTGATTCCATTGTAATAAAAAGTTTCCTTTTGTTGACCAATTACAGCAGGAACCCAGAAGTTATACTCGCTATGTCTTGTATAGTTAAGTTAAGTTTAGTAAAACTCTGTTTCATATAACTAGGACTTACATTATAATATATCTTATGTACATGATTCAATCTTAGTTGTTTAACTCTATTATCAATATTAACATAATCAATGCTCTGCAAAACATTTTGATCGACTCTGTATCTATATCCCTCACCTTTTATAAATCTTACACATTTGTTTTGTAATATTTGTAACTTATCTTTATACATTTTGTTTACACCAGCATACCAAGCAGAGCAAGCTTAATCAAGATGACATTGAATTAATGCTGTGACTAATGTCTTTCTTGATGCTTCTGACAAGCATTTTGCTTGTCTGTATAGAAACTTCAATGTTGAGTTTACTTTATGAATAATATTGTTAATAATCCTTTCTCCCGAAAGAGAATTGTCAATACATAGACCTAAATATTTCACACAATTTTGTGACAAAATTGTATGATTGTTACAGGTAACATTAAAGTTACTAATTTTAGATAATTTTCGTTTTGACCCAAACAGAATTGCTTCTGTGTTCCCTAGGTGGAGTGATAATTTATTGTCAATTAACCACTTACTACAAGATTCAAGTTCTTTGCCTAGTTTTTGAGATATAACCTCTGGGTTTTTGTGTGAAAAAAGAATAGCACTGTCATCTGGATATAACAGAATTTTACAATCTGAACTTATAATAATAGACATGTCATTTACATAACATAAAAATAAAAGTGGTCCTAAAATGCTACCTTGTGGAACGCCACATGTTATATTTAAAAAATCAGACTCAGTTCCATTCACATTAACTTTTTGTCGTCTATTACAAAGATAGGATTCAAACCATTTGATATTTTTAACGCCCATAGTTTTAAGTTTTTGGCATAAAATATAGTGATCAACGGTATCGATTGCTTTTTGAAGGTCAAGCATTATCATTCCTGTATAAAGACCTTAAACCTTTAGATGACTTAGATCTTTGATATGATCAAACAGATGTATCAAACATGTATCCGTTGAATATGAAGATCTAAAACCAGATTGGTGTTTGTAAAGTAAATTGTGTTTCACAAGATATTTCTCAAATTGAGAGTAAACAGCTCTTTCGAAATTCTAATATTTTTGAAACAACTACTAAAATGCTAACTGGGCGATAATTGCCGACGTCCACCCTGCTATTCTTTTTGACGTCCACCCTGCTATTCTTTTTATAAATAGGACATACTCTTGCAGATTTCATTTCCTCAGGTACAATACCAGATGAAATAGACAACTTTATAATAAAAGTGATAGGTTTTGATAAAATAGCTGATCCATCTTTTAAAAATCTTGAAGTTAAGTGTGCATTTATCATAAGATTTCTAATAAACTTTACGTGATATCTTATTCAGTTTAAAAAAGATCTTTTTTTCCTTAAATGAAATACTAGTATCCTATGAAACTAGAAAGATGGAGGTAACGACTTGGTTGTCTTTTGACGCACACAACCAATCCGGTTGTGATTAGCGCCCTCTGGTCTTTATAAAGCAAGCACCACCCTAAATAAAATGGCTGCCGCTTGTGTTCAAGACGAAGGTTTCTTTTTTCATTTTATTTTGTTAATAAGATAGTTGATACTTATGACAAGACACGATATTCGTCTTTTGTAAATATAGTTTATGTTTGTGTAATTACACGATAAGAAAACGCACTTGGTATTTTATTTCAATGCTACAAGAGGTCGACTCCTTTGCCCCAAACGACACTGATAATATTTTTCGTTGTTGTTGTGAGGGACATTCAATGATCAAGCTATAAAAAAATACTTGTAAGTCAACAACGAATAATTTTCACATCCAGCAGTGAACATTAAAACACACTCGGGCTATAAATGAGACACTCTTTCCAGTGACCTTACTGCAGTAGACAATTTCAGAGTTGTTTTTTTTTAAGGTCATGAAGTATTTTCCAAAGTCTGTAAACCTGTAAGTTGTAGCTGATACAAACTTCTCTTACCTAAGAAAATTAAAACTAAAGAGATATCCTATGCCGGGCTATTAATATGAATCATCCTTTTAAAAGTAAGACAGGCACGGATTCAGAGGGGGGCGTGAGGGGCGTGCGCCCCCCTAAAACTTGCAAAAATTATATTTTAATGCATAAAATCCACATAAAAACACAAAAAAAATTCGTGCCATGCTCCGCTCGGCGAAAAAAAGGTTCACGCCCCCCTAAACTAAAATCCTGGATCCGCCCCTGTAAGAAATCAGCTAAAATAACAGTGTCATTGATGTGAATTGCGAGTAAACTTTGGCGTGGAAAAAGAACTTGTAACTATTTTGATATTGTTAGATAGCTGGATCATTCGGGAATGGGATGGTATAATTATTAAACAGCATTACTTTTTATTTTTATTTTAATTATACAAACACTAGGCAATGGTGACGGATGAAAAATGCAAATCCTCACAATCCGATTAAAATTAGTTACAATAAACAAATTTTCTTATTCGGCAGTTATCGACAGCAGGTGTCAAATTTTAACAGGAAATTGTATAACCTTTAACAGGTAATTACTCCTCTCAATTTCACCAAAAAAATTTACTTGTTTATTCTGCCAACTTTCTGCTACTTAACAGTTCATGCCTCATTAAATTAAAAGAAAATTTGCCTACATGTATCTCATGCAGCAGGATTTCCCCTTTCCAATGATATGAATATTATGCATGCCCAATTTAAAATAAAAGTGTTTACCCTCCAAGTTCCAACCTCGAACAATAACACCATGTTTCAACAGACAATCTGAGGACTATATTGCAACATTAATCAATCATTTATTTGCACATCTTACATCTTACAATAAGATCAAAGGCAAATTTTGAATTGTCAGTAAACATATACTGCAACCACATATATAACTTATTGGAAGAGACTAATTTCTTTAGTTTAATTATCTCAGCCTATACAGAAGTCTATATAGTTTTATCTTAGTTTAAGGATATTAAGAGAAGGTTTAACCTGTGATACTTCCAATGTAACAACACATCTTTTAACATTTTACAAGCAAGACAATTTTTGAAATGATGAATTTATATACTATTTACTGGTGGCAGAGTAGATCTCGCCAGCAAGTAATTCTTGCCACTCGATTTTCAAATGTTTATTCATATTGTGAAATTATTTGGTAAGTTCCATCATAATGCAACCTGATCTGAACAGAGGAAAGAATTGCCTTTGAATTGAGCCATTTCATGATAATTTTAGCAGAATAATAGCAAAATAATCAGCAACCTGGCAAAATCTGCTTTTGGAAATAAAGTGTCGAGATCTACTCTGTGGCCAGTATATTTGAAAATAAAACAAAACTACACATAGCTTTTCTTGTTGGTCATGTGTTCTCTCTTTATAACTTAAAAAATTTATAAAGAAAAAAGCTTTAAAAGACACTGAAATTTTGAGGAAGCAAAAAAGTTTAAACTGGACTTTAATGGAAAATTCTGCTCTTAGCAGTGGCGGATCCAGCGGGGGGAGGGGCATACTCCTCCTTTAATTTAGAAATTTTGATGTTTTGAAAATATTGACAAAGCTAAATGTACTTCAAATTTTTATCACAATTATGATATTTTTAGCAATAACGCTCCCACTTTCATGGAACTTTGGGTCTGCCCCTGCCTAGTACTACAATAATATTGACATCTTTACCATTAGTGTTCCTGTTGGGGGTGTTTGAAAAGTATTTTATGTAATTAATCCCCCAAACCATGGTACAAACATGTACATAACATTGGCATACATGTATATACAATAGTGTAACCATCAGTCCACTACATGTAAGTTCCCATGATCCTGATGATTTGGTCCCATTCAATGTACTTCTATAACATAAGATGTTTTTTGTACTTGTCTTTTTGATGTTTTCTGTTCCTTGTTTAAGAAGGGGGACTATCTATGACTAATTCAGGACTGGATTTGAATCATATGCATTTTATTTAGACCATGGGCCAATTGCAGAACCGCGAGCAGCGCCTACTGGCCTACTTGAAGGATGTTGGCGGTTGTCCATGGGGGATAATCTGGATTTTTCTGAATTGCCAAAGTTTGATTGTGGGCTGTGTTGCTTATATTCCACATCTCATTATTTTCTATTATTTTCATTTCTCAATATTGTGACCTTTTATCTCATAATACCATTTTTTTTTAATACAAGTTTACTTTTATTGCAGAGGTCTTGTTTTGGGTTGATGGCCAAAAAAAGCATACCAAATCTCCAAGGTTGGAGTACTGTTCAATTTGATACTCTAATTCAACTATGAACTTTAATTTTGGACCATTTGGGTTTTTAGAATACTTCACCTAGACAATTTAGTTGCATGGTTGGATTTTTAAAATATGTTTTCATGGAATGCATCTAAATATTGATGATGATGTGCACATCCTGATTACATTTTGATCGGATTTCATTCTTTGGAAACAGGAAAAATTTATTAAGGCCTAAAGGGATTGCTGACAGTTTTTCTTGGAATATTATCAATATTCTTACAGTTGTAACATTGTAAATAAGTTGTGTTTAATAAAATGTTATTAGCTACCATCATGACCATCATGTACCACATTATGCAGTGTATCCATGTTTACATGTTCATTTTTCAAGTTATTTTTACTAGGCACAGATATTCCTGAAGCAGAAGATCATGCTAAATACATTTCAATAGAGGAACTACAGAACCATTTACAGCTTTCTGGGAATGAAGCTCTTACAGTTCAAGTTGACAATGATTCTGGCTACATCATTAAATGCAATGGGACCAGTACAGAACCAACAACCAATCAGATCATTACAGGAAGTGGTGACTCAGTCATTGTATCTTATGCTCTGCCTGGAAGTTTGACCCAACAGGAAGGGTATGCAGTACAAACTTGCTCCATTGAAAGGGAGGTAAGCAATGACGGAGAAGGAGCTGAAGAAACCTGTAAAATTGTTCAGTCTCAAACCAATAATGAAACCCTACAATTGCAAAGTGAAGGAGATATTTGTATCAAGAAAGAAATTGGAATTGAAATACCAGAGACCAGCTGCAAAAAACAGAGTAAAGTGGAAATGGCAGTTCAAGCCAATGATTATGACATTGAAAGAAGATCAGGAAAAGTTCCTTCCAGAAGGCGAATGATTCCATTTAAATTCAGGTACATGTTAAACATGTTAAGTAAGATATGATCATGATGATGTATGGTAATGGTAAAGTGTGTAAATCTAACAAAATTTTCATTACTCATCATTATCAGGATTATTTATAGCACATACTGTGGATTCATTAATTTTCTTGGTTTGATGAAAAAGGCTCAGTTCGTGGATTCTTAAATTCATGGTTTTAAAGTCTGCAGCATACAGATCACTGTTAAATATCCTTTTCGTAGGGTATCATATTTTGTGGTACAAGGCCACCAAGGAAAACCATGAAAATTGGTACCCCGTGAATAATAATGAAACCACAGTAGTGCAATAAATCTGTCTAGCCACATGGCCAAATTTGATGATTGGAATAAATCATTAATGACACAAGCACCATTAGAGGATCGTACATGTACATAACTGATTCAATATTCAGATTTTAAGTTAGACTTCCATATTTTAGATGCGATTACATTTCATGATTTGATGTCTCATTTTGTCACAGTTCTCATGTTCATTTATGGTATGGTTTAAAGTGTGTTGATTATGCATGTATGAGCACTCCAATCATGTGCATGAAAATTCCTCTGTGGAAAAATTGTCTAGTGTTTACACCATCATCTGACTGATTTGATAATCTCAGACCTCATCATTGAAAAGAAATTTATAGATATGATTGATGTCAGAACTACAATATGTATACTATATGCCGTACATGTATATGGTCTTCAAAAATCCAAAATATTTCATGTTACTTAAACCAGTCAGGGGCATTACTTAAATCAGTGATTTTTAAATCACTTATTCAAGTAGCATTTCAAAATGCTAAAGATTTTTCCAAAAATCTAAATTTACAAAAGAACAGTTTAAGAAAATTTATATTAATTAATAAATATTGAAAAAAGATTTATTAGCTTCTTTAAAATTACAAAATTATAGACTTTGCTGCCACCTGTTATCAGTATTTTCCCAAAATATGTGATTTTCTGATAAAAGAAAGACCAAATGTAACAACCCATTACTTTACTTTCTGAATTTTCCCAGCTGTGGCAATAATTTTCCCATTAACTTCAATATCTTAGGTTTCTGATTATGTAATTAATTACCCATGTTTGTGATCAAAATCTTCATGTTCGCGATGCCTGAAGATAGCAGGGGTTACCTAACAAAATGTTACTTAAAAAGGTGATTTTTTAAAGGTAAAAATTAATATGATACTTAAACAAGTGATTTGGAGGGTAATTATCCAAAATTCAGTTCAGGGTCATGTCCTGCCATGACTGGACATTCCATTATCTAGACAGGGGTGTGTTCTATCTTTAATTATACAATAAGACTCAGACTTCTCTTCATAACATTCAAAATGAAGGCATTATAATAAATTCACTGTTTTAAGTAGTTCATTTGTTATACTTGAACAAGTGATTTTAAAAGAGAGGTAACTCTAGCTTTGAAAGGAAAATAACTTAATAATACTTAAACAAGTGATTAAAAAATCACTGATTTAAGTAAGGCCCCTGACTGTAAACTTTTTATAGGGACTACAAAAACCCAGAGCTTGTCAAGGAAGAAAAAAGTGACAGTGATTCAGATTACAACCCAGAAGAGGAAGTAAAAACAAAGATAATGACAGCAAGGAAATCTACATTATCAGGTCAAACTAGTAGACGAGGTATAGAACATTTGTCATAGATCCCTGTCACTGCTAGAAAACTTCAGTTTAGTTTTATTTTATGTTAAGCATGTTAAGAAAATTAGAAACTTAAAACAGTTCAAGTTGATAATAGCATTTGACATGACAGGTGGTTTGCTAAGTGGAGATAAGTTGCATGTTGACATTAGATTAATGGAACTGCTTTTAACATGTTTATAAACCATTAATCTACACAAAATTATTAAAGGATAAGATAGAATTGAATAGAACTTTAATTATGTCATTGTTAAATTGGAGATGGAAAAAAGGGTCTGAACTGTAGTGTTATGCGCATTTCTAAATATTTTGTCAAGCACATCATGCACATGTTACTGCGTATTATTATAAAAAAAAATCAGCTTAAATTTGCTTTAAGCATGTTACAAGATGTGTTAAGTCAAGTACTACAGCAAGCAAAGTACAAATTACAGTAAATCCCAAAATAAAACAAAAATGCACTATGGATTCATTTATTTTCATGGATACATGTATCAATTTTTGTGATTCACCCAAAAAGACATTTCACAGGATTTTTAATTGACGGCTTGTACTAAGTTGTTGCTAGAAGAAGGAATCAATGTAAAACACTTCTTTGGATTCTTATTTTCTGTCACCTATTAAAACAACAAGAATTGGTATCTGGCAAATGAATATGAATTAATGTACATTGTAATTGGCTAAACTCGAGACAGAGAAGATAAAGCTAAACCAACAAAAAAAAGAGCTCTGATCTACCAAAAGGAAAAGCATTTCTTGTTGTTTCCAACACATATCATTTTGTTTTACATCAATATAAATTTTAAATGTTATTTTGAAAAATTGATGCAAACATTATTAGACAAATATGTTTAAGATAATATAATGAATGTACTTTGGTCTGTTTTAATTCTACACTACTTATAAGCTCATTGTTTTGTAGGACGACCAAAGAAAGCAGTTAATACTAAAGAGATGGTCATTGTTATGCAATCATCAGGTAGGTTTATTTAATATGACTGGAAAGAAATGATACTTCATATTCATGGTATGACCCCTTTCATGATCATCTCCCTGATAAAGCAGAGATCATGCTGCTTGGAGCAAAACACTAACTTATTGATAAAATAATATTTTCATATATGTACATTGTTCATGTAATACTGGGTGGGCATTCAGTGTTTAACCCTTATGTCAGTATGTGTTCAGTTTTCATAATTATTGAGCCTGTTGATAATGCAAAGTTTGTGTTACCTGTATAGTACTGGTACATATTAAACCTTTGAACATTAGTTACATGTACATATATATATAATAACTACATGTATGTATACATCTTATTTTTGGGAGAAATACATAACAATTTTGCATGTTGTTCCAAACTGTTCTCTTTAAAAAACAATGACTGTTCAAGACATATAATTCGTTATGTTTGTAACCTTGTTTTTAATTCACAGCCTCAGGAGTGCCCACCAATCGTATGATACCAGTAGAAAACTTGACCACTGAGATTGTAGAATCCCCTAATACCATTGTAACAGGGAAAAGGAAAGAGACTACAGAGTTAGAAGAATCCGTTGAAGTTCAATCAAGGGTTAAAAGGCCAAAAATTGTAAAAGACTTTAAATGTGAAACTTGTAGCAAGACATTTTCATCAAAAGGTTTGATTTTTGCAATGATTTGTCTCAGTTGTGATGATTTGTTATTTTTGAGGGTAGCTACTAATTGGTTAATGTCATTTGTTTATTCATTCTTCTTTCCAACCAACATGACCCACCTCAAGTTTATCTTGATTTTCAAGCAGACCATCATTGTCTTAAGAGATAACTAACTCGTTCTTATACATGTATATGAAAGCTTTGAAAAATTGTTCTTTTTTTTATTAATGATAGGCTTAATTTTTAAAACAAATGAAAATAAGTAAATTTGAGGGAAAAAAAGCTTTTTAATCTTTTTTTAAAGAAGTATATGTGTACCAAAGGGGTACTCAAATATCATTATTCTGAAAAGACTAACACAAAATTGGTAGACAAAAAAATCATCATAACCAAACAAAAAACACATATACATGTAAAGTTCTACTAAATTGCATTTAGAAACATGACCTCAAGTGGAAACAAGAGTGAACTCAGGTGCTCCAGAGGAGTAAACAGTTCCTGCTTGCTTAGTTTACTTCAAGACTCATCATGATCTGTAAGTCTACAAATTGAAAATGAATATGAAGAGTATAGAGCAAAAATGCCAAAATTGGAACCCCTATGATGCCCCAGATAAACCTTTGCTTTTAGGGTAGTAAGAAGTCAAAGAATTTTGAAAATACTTTTATAGCATGATCAAAAACGCAGAATAATTTCTAAGCTTTGATGTAAATGATACTAGAGCAGTCACACTTGAGAAATTAAAACTCCACCAAACTGTTATCTATAAATTCAATTTACAGCAAAATTCCAGACAGACGAATAGCATCTACTAAATATTTAAGAATTATTTAACTTGCATAATTCATACATTGTCATTTGTATTGATATTTGACACTTCATGATGCTTTTTTAAACTTGTGTTTGTTTCATTTTCTTTACATAAAGTGGAATGATACTTGTCTCCAAAATTAAACTTTGGAAAAAATTGACTTCTCTGCAATAAATTTTCCTACACCTGAAAATATAATATCTTTGACATTACAGGAAACCTACGGACACATGAAAAGATCCATGCTGATATCAAGCCATTTAAATGTGATATTGATAAATGTGGTAAAGCTTTCCGTAGTAATGAAAGCCTACGTCGACACAGATTGTCACATATGGGTAGGTCAGAATTATGGGATAAGTTGTCTATTGCCACCTTGGCACTAAGTGTTTATATCAAAAACTGTGGATTAATTTATTGCGTGGGTACCAATTTTTTTATTTGAAGAAAAAGGATCAGTCTTTGGATTCTTAAATTTGTGTTCCTGAAGTCAGCAGCATACAGATCAATGTTTCCTATTCATATGGTATCAAATTTTGTGGGTCAAGGCAAACAGCAAAAATCAGGAAAATTGATAACTCACGAACAATATTTTACATACATCACTTCTGAAAACCCAAAAAATAGGGCTATCTTTTTATACGACCGCAAAAAATTTGCGGACGTATTATGGTATGATGCTGTCGTCGTCCCTATGAAATTTGACAGTGATGTTCCTTACCATACAAGGATGAATGGGATTGATTTTGGGGGTCCCCCCTTTTTTTGTTTCGAAATTAGGGGCCCAAAAGGGGAAATAAATTCAAATATTTTACTTGTTTCCACCATAACTTTGGTTTTAGTTGGCCTATTGCTGTGAAATTTGTCAAGAATGTTTCTTACAATAAAAGAATGAACCTGATGAATTTTTGCGCCCCCCTTTTTCTCCGTTGTGTAATTAGGGGCCAAAATAAAAACTTTTTTATTTGTGGTCCGATTTTTTTTAACATGTTTGTTCTTGTCAAATAGCTGATACAAAATTAAGAATTAATTTTTGCGACCCCCCCCCCTTTTTCCCCCTATTACGTAATTAGGGGCCAAATGGGGCCAAAATTGAAACTTTTTTATTTGTGGTCCGATTTTGAAATTTTTTTTTGCAAGTTTATTTTTGTCAAGTAGCGAATCCAAATTTGAGAATTTATTTTTGCGACCCTCACCCCTTTTTCACCTGTTACGTAATAAGGGACCAAAAGGGGCCGAAATTGAAACTTTTTTATTTCTGGTCCGATTTTGAAATTTTTTTTTGCATGTTTGTTCTTGTCAAATAGCGGATACAAAATTAAGAATTAATTTTTGCGACCCCCCCTTTTTCCCTTATTACGTAATTAGGGGCCAAATGGGGCCGAAATTGAAACTTTTTTATTTCTGGTCTGATTTTGAAATTTTTTTTTGCATGTTTGTTCTTGTCAAATAGCGAATACAAAATTAAGAATTAATGTTTGCGTTGCCCCTTTTTCCCCCTATTACGTAATTAGGGGCCAAATGGGGCTTTTTTATTTGTGGTCCGATTTTGAATTTTTTTTTTTTTAATTTATTATTGTCAGGTAGCGATTCTAAATTTAAGAATAAATTTTTTGGGCTGTAATCATAATTTTTAAAAAATCTGGTTCGATTTTTAATTTTTTCCCCAAACATTATTCTTTTAAAGAGTAGAATACAACATTCAAAATTTATATTTTTAGCCCCTGGGTTGAAAGTCCATCAGAGAAGCATGTGTCAAAAACCTTTGTCAGTCCACCATGGGCTGCATGTGTCCAGAACAATAGACTATCCATATTAGGCCTAAAACGTACAGGGTTCAACATGTTGCGGTCGTATCATGCTGCGCTCGGCGAAGCTTTTTATTGTAATTGTATAACAAATAATTTAGCTTGCATTTTACACATGTTGTAAGAAACTTTTTTTTGTCAATCAAATGTTTGCTATTAAGATAACATGCATTTTTTCAGTGATGGTGTACAATAAAATGCATATCATTATGTAACTCAATGCATTTCCTTTTTGTGCCCAAACTTTCTGGTTCAAAATAATGACCTATCTGACAGAGACAAACTGCTTTTCTTAAGTTCACAATCAATAAATACAAATTACCAGGAATAGCCATTTAAATTCTCAAGAGATCTATTTTTTAAGGTAATGGGCCCTCTCAAATGCTTTTGTGCCCAGATGATTTTGATCAATATATAATGTTTCAATGAAGAAAAATACTGCTGATCACAGGCATGACATGAAGTTTTTTTATAACATCATTACAAATGGTCAAAGATAATTGACATTTTGCCTAAAATCACTTGTACAAGTGAATTTAGATTGTTCATAAATCATATCTACTTGAGCAAGTGAATTTGTATCACTTGAAAATGTGAAACTAAAATTGTGAAGACAAAAATACATGAAAAAGTTGACACAAAGAAACAAAACTACTGTGGATTCATTTATTTTCGTGGGTACCAATTTTCGTGGTTTGATGAAAAAGGACCATTTCATGGAATCTTATTAATTCTTGGTTCTGAAGTCTGCAACATAAAGATCAATGTTAAATTTCCTTTTCGTGGAGTATGAAATTTCGTGGGTCACGGCCACCTACAAAAACCACGAAAATTGATACCCCACGAATAGTAATGAAATCACATTACATCAAATCATTCACCAAAGTAAACAATTTGCAATCCACAATGTAAACTTACAGTGTTAATTACAATAATGCAAAATTCTATTTTTCCAGGAATTAAGCCATTTGAATGTTACGTTTGTAAGAATAAATTTGCCAGTAATGTCAGCCTTCAAGAACACCTGTCACGACACACTGACGAGAGGCCACACCAGTGTCACATATGTCAGAAAAGTTTCCGGCAGATCAGCTGTTTTAGACGTCATCTCATCACACATTCCTCAGACTTGCCATTTACTTGTCATGTGTGTGGCAAAAAGTTCTCCCAGAATGTTTATCTGAGGTCACACATGAAAGTACATACAGGTATATTTATGTGCTCTGATTTTTGGCCAGATTTCAAGGAGTGAAAAATCCAAGTTATAAAATGAAGTTTCAGGCAGGAGGCGTATTGGAAATTTTGGTAAAGTTTTCTCAACAAGTACTTTTCACAGCCACTTAATATTTGGTATACACCATCAGGATGGGGTCCAATAAAATTGGATTCATTTTCAGGTCTATCGCTCACCTACTTCCTGTTTAACAAAATCATCCGTTTTTGACTAGGACTGATTTTTATATCACTAGGAACCATTGAGGGAGTCTTGATAGTGTTAAGGTTATGATATGGTAGGAAAAGATTACACACTCAACTTTCTTATTACCTTCAGTAGGCAAGTCAGCAAAAAAGGTGTTAAAGACTTAAGATCTCTGCTGTATATGTACTAGACAAACATACCTTTTTGCATTGCCATCACTTAAAAACATTTGTTAATATGGCTTAGAAAAAAAACCACTCATACAAGATGATCACTGGCAATTATAAAACAAGTTAACTATACCCCTGATTTAAAGAAGAAACCAAAAGAGTATGGTATTCTGTTTTACAAAAAAAAAAATGAGTTTGTTCTTAGTTTCATATTAAGTAGTTCTATGGCTTTTAGATTTTGTTGATAAGGATGTTAATACTGTATTTGGCTACAAGCTTTATACAAAGTATAAGTATGCTGTTAATTTTTAGTTAATTTTTGGTATAGATTAGTAAGTAACGAACAAAAACTTTCGAGTAAATTATACTCACTTTTGGTAAAGCTTAATAGTAATGGTAATCAAACATGTAAGTGGATCAACTACGTAAAGTCCATTTTTGATGATTGCGGTTTAAGTGGGGCATGGGAGATTCAACAATTTAATCATATAAATCTGTTAAAGGTAGAAGTTAAATGACGTCTCCAGGATCAGTTCATACAAAAATGGTTCGCAGATATGTATAATTCGTCAAGGGGGGAGTATTATTTATCCTTTAAGTCGTTATTTTCACTAGAGCCATATTTGTTACGACTAAGCCGAGTTCGTCGTATACACATAAGTAGATTCCGAACATGTAACATTAAATTTCCCATAGAAGTGGGTAGATGGAGAAACATTCCTAGGGAGGATAGAATTTGTAATCTGTATATGAACGGTCTTGGAGATGAATACCACTTTGTTTGTTTATGCACTAATATCAATCTACTTGAGCTAAGGCGAAAGTACATACCTAAGTATTATGTTGAATATCCAAACAAAGAAAAGTTTTTTGGGATTAACAAGTTTTGTAATGTTAGTCTATTAAAAAATGTGTCTATTTTTATTCAAAAAGTTTGTAAACTATTAGAGTAGCTATCATATTTGTGTTGTACTGTCTTTTTCTTTCATATATCAGTTCTGAGAAAAAAAAATATTTGTATGTACATGAAGGTATGTAATTAATTGTCTGTATTGCAGTTATATTTGTATTGTATTGTAGTTTGTTTAATTGTGCTCCTGTTACGCAGTTTCTGAGACTGAGCGATTTTCTAAATAAAATATTCTGTATTCTGTATTCTGTATTGATTGTAGAATGTGCTTTTTCAATTTTGTTAAACAGGAAATAGGTGAGTAATAGACTTGAAATTAAATCCATGTTATACGACCGCACCCTAATGCTATATAAATCAATATCACATCTTCCCGTCTGCTCAGAACATTGAATTTTTATGATCAACAAATGTAGCTAGTGAGCTTTGGCTTACTGATTTCTTTGTTTATTTATAGAAACTTGATTTATTTTGTAGGTGAACGTCCATTTCAGTGCGATGAATGTGGAAAAGCATTTGCCCATCAGTCTGACCTGGCGAGACATAAAATTGTTCATTCAGGTAGGCCAAACATAAATAAAATTATGTTTGTTACCTGCATGCAAGTCTTGAAAAAAGTTAATTTTCTAATTTAAAATTATTAACCTTCAATCAATTGTAGACGGTAAAGAAATGTGGAATAAGTGTACACGACACAACCAAGATAAAGAAATAGCAATTTAAGAAATCACAATGGAAAACAGCCAGCAGTCTTCAAACATGATCAGAGGTCGATGCTCACTGTCTTGCATTGACCCAAGACTAAAAAAACAATGCATAAAGATTCAAAACCAATCCCTAAATTATCAATAATAAGTATGATAATGTAATAACTATTTTACTTGAAATTAATTTTTATGTTCATTTATTTGATTAAACCAGAAAATAAAGAGATCTTGAATGAGCGTACATGGCACCTACAAAATAAACAACAATTGAAAAAAATCTACAATGGAACATATCCAGCAGCCTTTAATGAGATCAGTGATTGCTGCTTGCTGTTTTGCAATGGGCAAATAGATTGAAAATATAATGCCTTTGATTCAAGCCCAGTCCTTCAATGTTCAAGAAGGACCCTGTTTTGACAAAAAAACAAATAATAAAACATCTTTTAATAACAAACATACTTGTATGTCATTTCATGATTTAGTTATCTTTTCTTGTTGTTATCATAATTTGCTCAAGAGTTTTGAATTAAATTCTAGTTACTAGAAAGAAAAACAAAATATGTCTATTACGGTATAGCAGATAATTTTAGTGAGTTGCAAATTTCAGGATTTGTATCCAAAAAGGGACTGTTTAATTATAGCGGTCTCAATTTTTCCCATTTTAAGAAACTAGAGTAGGTATACCGTAACATATATATTACATTATATTTAGTGATCTTTAATTTTAGCACTACGTAGAACCTTGCAAAAAATATCTGCTATTCAGTATTAAATTTCTTCTGAAAAATTTTGGTTTTTGTAGGTCGTAAGCCATATGCCTGTGAAGTTTGTAATACAAGGTTTAGTGACCCTTCCAGTAAAAGACGACATGAAAAAGAACACGTTGGTGCCAAACCTTATGTTTGTCAACTTTGTTTTGAATCGTTCAAACGTGGGGGACAACTCAAAACGCATTTGAGTAGAAAACATACCAACCAAAAGGAAGAAGTACAAGTGATACAGAAGGATGGAATGCTTCAGTTCTTCTACAAGAGTGATAATAGTTTTTGTCAAATGATTCCTGTGTCTCAGGCTGATAACCTTGAACAGGTCAAGGACAAAAAAATCGTCAAACTTATAAAAGATTTAAATAGTAAAATGGTTCAACATGTACAAGTTACAATTCCACAAGAAGGGGAGATCGACTCGAATATTAGTGAACTTGCTACCATAGAAACAGTTGTCATGGAAACAGACCAATCAAACGAAGGTCTTATTCAGAACATTTCAGGAACAGTAATGGATGCTTCAGGACAAAATATACAATTGGAATCGAAAGGTGTAGAGGATGAAACTGTGATCACCATTTCAGAAGTACAAAATTTGACAGAAGTTTCTGGGTCTGATGTTCCAGTAGAATATCTACAGATCATTGAAGGAGTTATCCCAGAATCCTCTAATCAGGAAGTAGTTGTTTACAATGAAGGGGAGGTAACTACAGAGGAAACCGAAACAGCAGCTGAAGTCACTGTAGAGGAAAACCCTGATGATAATGAAAATGACATCAATGAAGAAGAAAAAAGTTACCAAATTCAAGCAACTTCTATAGATGATGAAACAACAGCAGTTGATTTTGTAGCAAATCCAGACTTTAATAGCCAACAATATTACAATTGGCTGTCAAGCTTTACCGAGCTTTGTAAAATGATGCCAATGCCCTTAGACCTGTCATTGTATCAGAAAATTAACCAGGTTCATAAAACTTTATCAGAAGTTATGGCTACACCATCTGGTGTTGTGGCAGATAAGGACAATTTTAAAATTCTGATGAATATCTGTCAGGAATTGAATGGGATAATCAATGAACATTTATGTTATGTGATGCAAAACCTAGCCTCTGACAAATCTACTTAAGACTTGAATGAAATGGAATTCTCAATTGAGAAAGGGTACAAAAAGTTGACAATATGCATTCAGTCATAAATTGAAGTTGATCATGTTTTGCTCTTGGGGCTACGTAACATGAACGATGACAAATCAAATTTAAAGATTGGTTAGTTCATAAACCTGTATGTTAGAATGGATTTGCAAATTGGTAATGCACATGTACCTCATATTGTCTTGTGTTAAAATACATGTAGATTACATATAAAATAGATCATTTGAAATGTACTTCTTAAAACTGTAACATTTTAAACACAACAAAAGATTTTTACATGATTCTTTTTACATCCAATCCATCCTTTAATGTTTTGAGATATTACATATGGAAAAATTATTTTTTAACATTTGGCACTTTAGAAAAGTTTCAAAAGAGCCCATACTACCCAATTTTACCTGCAGTAGAATTTTTTTTTTAGAAATTTTCATAAAATTTTAATTGTTTTGTTGTAACGAAAATTTTATTTCTCAACCAAATTAAATTTAATTTTCACAAGGATCTTTTGTCTGTTTATTGCAATTTATGGATTTGTTATGGATTTTATATATATAGAAGGACAAAAAAGTGGTTACAAAAATAACTCTCATTCATAAACCAGTGATATTTTTACACTTATACTGGACAATTAATACATTCAGGGCAAAATATATATATTAATCAATTCCTTGTTTTAACAAAAATAATTAATGATGAAAAAAATTAAATAATCAAAGAATAATTCTTCATAAAACATAATTTATACACTTAAACTTTTTAATTAACAATCTTTGATAATTAAATTGGATTTATTGATGGTTAGATTTGTCAGTATCACCCAAGATTTCACAAGATTCCATTCCTCTGATCTAATTCCTTGTATTAACGTAAACAATGGCAACTCATGTTAAAAACTCCAGAAATCTGTTCAGCCATGGATAAATTTCTATTCTTATATAATAATTCTAATATGCTTTTTTTTTTTGGGGGGGGGTTCTGTAGAACTATGGTGCAAGACAAAATATATAATGTTGTCGCTCATGTCTCATGTGCTGGATTCAGCATTAAAGTACCTGACCGCAACCAGTAGTATATTGGAAATTTACACATGGCTTGTTGTCATGCTTTCCTTTATTCATGGGCATGGTCTACATTAGAATGGACAATCAACAAATTGACGATCGATCTATCTAATGTTTAATCTATAATAATGTTAATATTTTATTCCTTAATATTGTACCAGTACTTATTAATTTATTTTGTTACATCATGTAAATGTTACCCTGGTTACTACAAATAAATTGCTCTACTAACCCTTTTCATTTTTATCTGTTATAGATTATAAATGGCTGCAAAAATTGGGACAGGAGGGTATGAGAATCTAAGATAAGGTTTTATATTGGCCTTACAACTGTTTATACTGTAATTAACTTGTGATGAATAACAATGTTGATATTTATTTCTTGAAAATTAAAAAAATATTTTTGTAAACTTTTTGATCTGTCTGCTAATATAGTGAACAAAGAAAGAGAATTTGCCTAACTTTGAGGTCACCTGGCAATTTTTAAAGCCCACATTGTAAATACATGTACATGTATTTATTCATACTGTAATTAACTTGTGATGAATAACAATGTTGATATTTATTTCTTGAAAATTAAAAAAAAATATTTTTGTAAACTTTTTGATCTGTCTGCTAATATAGTGAACAAAGAAAGAGAATTTGCCTAACTTTGAGGTCACCTGGCAATTTTTAAAGCCCACATTGTAAATACATGTACATGTATTTATTCAACATGTTTCAAACAATCCTTTGATAGTGGGTAACAAACAATGAAACTTTTTAAAAAGGTTATAAGTTACTGAACAGCAATTGATGAAACTTGATATGATTGATCCGTAGATTAGGGTGTTTTACAAAATGTTGTGTTTCGAGGTTTGATCCGTAAGAAAGCATGGCTGTTGTTACTAAGAAAAGACCAGGGGTCAGACTATTGTTTTTGGCTTGTAAATCAAAAAGTATAAGAGAGAAATCTAATGCAACCTCCCCATACATGTGACGGATCTGGCATGACAAAACTCGATATTTTGATTATTATTTTCTTGGAGATTCATTGGACAAAAAACCGAGATATTATCAACGCTCTTTCAAATTGCATTTCAATGTTAACTAGGAAAAACTGTTTTAGCGCACTAAAACGGATGTCTCCCCTTCCTAAATTTGCCAAAATAACTTAAGTTCAACCTTGAGGTCAAGAGGTCAAAGTAACAATGACTTACACTGATAAAAAATTGCTTAATAATTATACATCTACATTCTAAAGCCCTATGTCAAAGGATAAATAAGTTATGGTCTGGAAGGTTTTGCATGTAAAATTAGCATTTATTTGACCTTGAAGTCACAGGTCAAGGTCATTAAGTAGGCGACACATGTTTCCCATGATGACACACCATCATGTTAATAACATAGTAAAATTAGCATTAATTTGATCTTGAGGTCAAAGGTCAAGCTCATATGAAGGTCATTCTGGTCCGCAACACATCAGCTCATGTTGAAACATTCACATGCCAAATATCAAAGTCCTATATCAAAGGATAAAATGTTATGACCAGGACCCACTTTGCACGTAAAATTATCATTGATTTGACCTTGAGGTCAAAGGTTAAGGTCATATGAAAGTCATTCTGGAACGCAACACATCTTCCCAGGGTGATACATGAACAAGTCAAATATTAAAGCCCTATGTCAAAGAACAAAAAAGTTATGGCCTACACATGTTTTACATATAAAATTAGCATTAATTTGATCTTGATGTCAAAGGTCAAGGTCATATGAAGGTCATTCTCGTACACGACACATTGTTCCATGGTGATACATCCACATGTCAAATATTAAAGCTTTATGTCAAAAAACAAAAACGTTATGACCCTGACTAACTTTGCATGTAAAAATAGCATTAATTTGACCCTGAGGTCAAAGGTCAGGTCATATGAAGGTCATTCTGGTACACAAAACATCTTCTCATCATGATACATCTACATGTCAAATATCAAAGCCCTATGTCAAAGAACAAAGAAATTATGGCCCTTACATACTTTGGATATAAAATTAGCATTAAGTTGACCTTCAGGTCAAAGGTCAAGGTCATATTGGTACGGGACACATTGTCTTATGGTGCTACATCTACATGTCAAATATCAAAGCCCTATGTCAAAGAACAAAGAAATTATGGCCCTTACATACTTTGGATATAAAATTAGCATTAAGTTGACCTTCAGGTCAAAGGTCAAGGTCATATTGGTACGGGACACATTGTCTTATGGTGCTACATCTACATGTCAAATATCAAAGCCCTATGTCAAAGAACAAAAAAATTATGGCCTGACACACTTTGGATGTAAAATTAGCTTTAATTTGAACTTGAAGTCAAAGGTCAAGGTCATATGAAGGTCATTCTGGTACGGGACACATCTTCCCATGCTGATACATCCACATGCCAACTATCAAAGCCCTAAATCAAAGGATAACAAAGTAATGACCCGGACACACTTTGCATTTAAAATTAGCATTAATTTGACCTTGAGGTCAAAGGTCAAGGTCATATGAAGGTCATTCTGGTACGCGACACATAGTCTCATAGTGATTCATCTTCATACCAAATATCAAAGCCTTATCTCAAAGGATAAAAAAGTTATGGCCCGGACACGCTTTGTATGAGAAGAAGAAGAACTGACACAAAAACAATATGTCTCCCCCTTCTGGGAAGGGGAGACATAATAAGGGGCATAAGCCTATGCATGATATACCTGGTTTCACTTATGAATGTCCAACTGTTCATACAATTATCAGGTCAATTATAACAATAAACCTTCAATTTACCATGACCTAATAGTGTCTGAGTAATTGCAAACCCCTAAATCACTGGAAATGTTTTATGACTATAATACAATTAGAATGTCAATAAAATCTATATTTTTCCAAGTCTTACAAAAGTGGGAGATTCCACAAAAATTCTGGAGAAAGGGAGATTTGGTTTGCCAGCGGGAGAATCACATGTATGCCTCCCTT